>CM053789.1:658922154-659254654 GCA_028749045.1 Cupressus sempervirens
CGCAACAATAATGTGGAGTGTAACCCTCGTGGACACCAACGACATGTGGGACTCCCACCCCTCGGCTTCCCTGTGGTGTACAAGATCCCACAACATCTTTATTTTATTTTTTATATTTTTTAATATTTTTTTCTAATCTTGATAATTTTTTAATAATTTTTTAAAAGTTTTTTAAAAAAAAATTCTATGTATTTTTTTTAGATTCAAATTCTTTTCATACATTTAATTTTTTAATTTTTTTTGATAGATTTCAAAATTTTAATATCTATTTGAAATGTCAAATGATATTTTTTATTTTAATCTATTCCAAATGACATTTCACATTTCATATTTTGAATCTAATTTTTAAGACACTTGATATTTTTTTAAAAGATATTTTTAATTTATTCCAAACACCAAATGATATTTGGTATTTGGTATCTTAATTACTATTTTAAATTGGTTTTCAAAAATATCATTTGTTTGTAACTATTACCAATTTTTTTTTATTTACACAATATATTTGTTGATTCTCATGTTGCGATTTGTTGCTCCCATTGTCTATACCTCTTGGTATAATTAGATTTTTTCTCTAAATCAAACAATAACTAAAAGAAATTATATTTCTAAATAACTTGTAGGTTTTAGTTTTCTATATTCACCTCATACGGGTGCATAATTGGAATAAAGGGATGTTGAATTAAGGCTTTGCTTAAGAAAACCATTACAAATTTTGTGTAGCTTCATATGTTTAAACATCATTGTTTAATCTTGGAAGAATGAAATGATGGCGGTAATGGTTCTCTCACCAAGATTTAATAAATCTTGAAGAGTGGAAGTTATTAACCATCTTGGTTAGTTCTTTCTTGTTGGAAGTCCACTAGTAGACCTGAACATAATATATGGCATACCTTTCAAGGAGGAAACAATTTGGTCCACCATGAAGTCAAGCAACATAACAAATGTTCCTTCTCTATTGCAAATATTTAGGGGTTATGTCAAGTGTTCCTTTCCCTAATTTCACCACCCATGAGCACATTTTTCCACTCCTTGAATCTTGAGCTTCCATTTGGAGGTGCATGCTCCAAATTTTCTATCCCCATAGAGAGACCACCATTGTTTTTCTTAGATGGACCATTGGCTTGTGTGACATATTTAATATTCTTAGAGACAAACAAGGAGGAATGTACAAAGGCACCAAGTGGTACTATTGTATCTCTCATTAAAGGACCTTTTGAAGATGACTAGAGGGTTGTGTTGGGAGGAGGGCCAAGAGGTGGGAAGACATGATCCCCCGAAAGTGGGCAGGACACCACATGTAAACAATTAAAATTTGCAGGGTTAGAACTTCCTTATCACTACATATTATGGTAGTCATCAATTCAGTTTTCTTTAGTCCATATGTAACTTTATTTTTTAAATGAACAAATGGGATAGAAAAATGAAATACATCAATTAAAGATAACAATTGTTGTTATTTTGTGTAGTTTTTTTGCTCTATACGACATGGCTATTCTAATGGCAAGAATTTAATAGTAAAGATGATTGTTTACTAAGAGAAATTTCCACTATAATTTATTTCGTGATTGAAATGTTTATGGTTTGGTAGACATGAATTTTCAAGAATTTATGAAGAATAAGTATGACTATTTTATGTTGTCGATCTTCATTTCATGCCCTCTACTACCTTTATTCAAAGGTCAACCATAATACATTCCATCACTCTCCTCTTCCTAATAACGAATCATTTAGGGCCCATTTGGTTTGTGAAATTTGACTGCAATAGGCATTTGCCAAATTTGACTGCACTGATGTGTCCTCTTTTGGCGCCCTTTTGCTTTTATGATTATTTTTAGATGTTGCTATGGACACACTGTATTGTGCAGTAGTACATGATCAATTACTCTTGCTTTCTTTTTGTTGTTGTCCTAAGTCGGTGACAACTTCTTTGTTTTGAGGCCTGGCCTCCTTGTTCTCTTGTTTACTCTCAATTTCTAATGTATAAATTTTTTTTATTTATTTGATATCTCTTGATGTATTTTACATAGCTGGTTATAAACCAATTAAAAACAACTACTTGCTTAAATATATATTTTTTGGATTGAATTAGATCACAAGTGTGGAAGCCCAATATGGTGGAAAACCCACGGGTACACCAATCCAACAAGGACCTTCACAAAATAATTTTAGCCTACTCGATAAAGGAGCACATGTCTATGAGTTGAAATCACTTCGACTAACAACTCAGAGGCATCCATCCAGCCAAATTTGCCCATAACATGACCTTAACTTCATCCCTTATGAAATTAGACCTAACAAGACTTGATCCTAATAGACTTATTTAAAATCATTGAACTTGAACAATAGACTAAAAGCCAATTTGCCCATGGCTATGATTTTCTAAGAAAAACTAGCTAATAAAACTGAACAGTTATAAACCATTCTTCAATTTATCATTGCAATTGATAATTTAAATTGGATTGTGTATTTTACTTCCTGCGCTTATCCCGTTGACCGTTTTGTAGGTTAGAGGGAAACAAAATAGTTTAGACTCGGTAGAGGATTACGGATTCTGGAAACATTGAACGTTTTCTGGAGGTCGGAATTTTACATTAATTCGGGTATAAAGAAAAATGAATAAAATAAAATAAAGATTTGATCCCATTATCATACGGAAGTCGCATTAGAAGGCATACGTTTAGCCACACAGGAGAGTGTGTGGCCAACTTCCATCCATTCCAGAGACCAAGAAAATTGCAGTCCAAACCCCGCCGGCAAATTTCATATTCAAGTTCTTCCTTTTCCTGAAAGACCCTGGCCACCAATCGTCTCCTCTCCTCATCCTCCTGAAACTGCAACTCGCAATCGACAGCCATGAGTGTCATTCAGGCATCCTTACTTAACAGGTCGGGGTTTCCCAAATGCCCACAAAACATTTTAACAAGAATACCGTCCGGTGGGATATCGGCAGTTTCTCTGAGATTCGCACACCACCAACGTGGTAAAATGCATATTCTCTCCACGACGCCTTTTAAGTCTCGTAAGTTGAAATGCCTGCCCGCAAAAGAAGAAATTGCAATGGATTTCCAAAATTCAGAAGGAAGTGAGGCAGAGGGTATTGCTTCTAGCACTAGTGAAGGGGAAAGCAGTGCTTTAGAGGCTGAAAGTACCACTAATAGTGTTGAGAAGCTGGATAAGGTTGAAGAGGGACCGAGTGTAGGGATAAGACAGGAGGAGGAGCAAAATGTTAAGAAGAAAATGAGCCTTTCTTTGTACTTGGCTGCATTTTGGGCAGTTTTCTGGAGAAAAGTGAAGAGTTTGTGGGCTTCTGAATGGTTGAGTTGGTTGCCGCTGTGGCGGCAGAATAAGCTAGAGCGTCTTCTTGCGGAGGCGGACGCCAATCCCAAAGATGCTTCCAAGCAGAGTGCTCTTCTCGCAGAGCTCAACAAGCACAGGTTTGGTCTCATTGCCAGTCCAATTGCTTCATCTACAGTCATAGGAAACTTACGTCAAAGTCAGTTTCACGGTGCCAGTAGGTTGTTTCTTTTTGCCACTGAATTTCTGTAGATTTTATGTATTATTGAGTTTGTTTTGTGTTTCTTAGCATTTGCTGGTTGCGAAGCTCCCCATCCTTTGACCTGTTGAGGCAATGCCAAGTCTTCACCCATGTGAATTTTAGGATGTCTAGATTGCAAGTTACTTCAGCCTTCGGCGAGACAATGCCAAATCGCATTAAGGTAACTTTTAGGGTGTATAGGTCGCAAGTTGCCTTGTCCTTTTGGCCTGTTGAGACAGTGCCAAATCCCACTCGCGTGATTTTGTAGATGTTTAGGTTTCAAGTTGCCTCTCTTTGGCTGGTGGAGATATTGAAAAGTCTGGCTCTTCTTACCTACTGTGATAATTTGCACTTTAGTCCAATTATGCATACTTAAAGAGTCTCTAAAATTATTGACTTGTATCATTTTTGTTGCTCTCACATTATTTATTTCCTGATATTTATAACCCTGTTTTAATTCAATTGATAACTGTTTTTTTACAAGAGTTCTGTTTTCAACCTATGGTCTCTTTCATTGTGGTATGCTGTTTTAAACCTGGGTACCTCTCATGTTTAGGCATCCAGTTACCATTCCACCCTCTAAACAATTCAATTAATAGATTTTTTTTGATACATCGTCTGTTAGCTACAACATTTCTTCCTCAAACTAGAAAATCCATCTTGCTGAATGTGGATTTACTTAACGACTTTGCCTGTTTGAAGGGCACTGATCCTTTAAGGAATTCAAATCCAATAAGTGCACCGAATCGTAGAAATATACGACTTATTATACGTAATTTACTCACTTAATTTAAGAGTTCATGTTTGGTGTCTCATGGGGTCTAAATTTGGGACGCACACAATTCTGTAGCTCTGTAAACACTCGCTTATGTCAAATTGCTTATCCACATATTTAACATGTTGAGGTGGACATGGCTGTATATGTAACTCACATATTGCAAATTGTTCATCCACATACTAATATGTTTTGAGCTGACATGGCTGAATTCAGGCATCCTTTGTTGCTGTTTATTTCCCTAGACAGGTGACACAAAAGATACTAATCTGCACTAGCCGAGCAAAAATCAAGCCAAGTACAGCTCTGCATATTTGAGTTGGGCATAACCTCTTTCATATTGTATGCTAGCGTGAAATGTCCCAAACCATAATTGAACCAATTTATTTCTTTTCCCAGATAACATCAGAACACAAGCACGTGGAGTTACATTTTAAGACCAGTAAAATAAACCCTATGAGGATATCCCCAAAAGATATCTATCCAGTTACTACCTCAAAACTGATATTCAACACTTAAATATAGGCAGATGTATTACGAAACGACAATAGAAAACCAGTGGATACTCCAATAGATATTAGACCATCTTTCTCAAAATAATATTCAGGATTCAAGCACATGGACATACGTTACGAACCAGAAATATGAAAACCAACAAACTCATATAACTCCTTAAAATATTTTATTGCATTATACAGCAGCAATACAATAACCAGCACTCAAAATCCAATCTTAAATACAATTTAACAGTTAGATTGGAATACTAAAATAAGAACTTGTAAGTGCATATGAAACACTTGAATTGATGTCTTTACGGACAATGGGTTTGTGTCCACTGTCTGTTGGTATGAGGGTCTACGTCCTCACATTGGGTGAAAGCTGAAGCTTTCTGAATACTCTCACAAGAGAGAACTGAAATCTGAATAATAAATCAGGCATATCCCATGGAATGAGTCTCATCTCCTTTTATCTTCACAGTTGTGACTCTTTGACTACCCTTCTTGGCATTTTGTCTTATCTCTCCTCCTTTTTGACCACTTTATAATATTAAATCGACCTTTAATAATTTGAGTCCACGCTCTCCAAGTCAAATTTTAATATTATATAAATATGTCTTTAAGTTTTCTAATGTCCCAAAAAGGGGACATTATAAACCTCCCCTCCTTAAAATTGCTTGTCCTCAAGCAATCAGTACCAAGATCCCATATGAATCTACAGGTAGACCTATAGCCCATTCTGAAATCAAATCCGAACACATTGCAAAGCAAGGTGTTATTCTGCAACCCATCCATCAACCGGATCCTGGGTCCCATATAAATCTATGAATATCACTGCACTTGTAGACTGTACAACTCTGCTTATCCTCGCATCCACTCTCAAATTGAGCAGAACTGTAACAAAATCCTCAATAAGCCATAGATACATGCTGTCAACCCTTGGATCCCAATTTCCTGACCAGCTGCTATGATGAAGTAGAAATGTATCAAGGGGCTATGTATAACCTAGTAGATGGTGACGATCTGACCAAAATAGATGATGTAAGAAACAAACTACTTAAAAGCCAAAACTAACGCCATAGGTACATCAAAATCCATACCGTTGTCATAAATCTGGAGAACCCCCAAGTGCATAGGTGCTATGAGTAAGTACGAAGCTGAAAAACTAATCACTATGGTTGAAACATAGCTCACATCAATACTCCACCAAGATCTATTCAATGGCTGATGTAGGAAATCCATTGAACTCCTATATGGGGTAAAGTCAAAAACTATGTTTGGACTGATCCATAACAAGCAACAGTATTCAATTCACCACTCCCATCCTGTGACCCAGATTCATTGCTAGGAATTGTACCAGGATCCAATATCTTGAAATAAAAGTCATCCTCTTCATGGCAATCAAAAGGAGTTTCCTCGTTTATCACAAAAAGAGGATTATTGGAAGTGTAATCAGCAACAACTTCAAACAAAGGGTTGTGTACAAGCTAAATGTGATCTGAAGTTTTGATACATGATCGTTTGGGGCAGCCATCCAAGTCACATGTCTGCTGAATGCTATCAAGTTTATCAATGACTTTTTGGGAAACTTCCTGCCTCACTTTACCCTCGTGTTCTCAAGAGTGATTCATTGCCTTGATTTGATTTTCTACTTCCTAAAGAGAAAATCGAGTTTCATCCAATGCCTCACAAACATACTTAAGCTCCTTAATCTCATTCTTTTTTCTATTTGACTGATCAACATGTAGTTCAGCAACCTGAAGAATATAATCCCTGTCAGACAGAAAATATAAATAATCTGATTTCATAGCTTCGAGAGCTGTTTTGACCACCTGCAAATTAGCAACGGGCCAAACTCCTTCCACTTCCTTGTGAGCCTTCCTCTAGAGATCTTCAACCATCTTGTGAGTGCTGTTATTACGTACCAAAGATGCCACAACCATGTCATTACTAACCTTTAGTTGATTCCTTAAGGTATGCATTTCATTATTGTCATGTTGAGGCGGTTCATCGTCTTGCAGTATCATCTTGGATTGTTCCTTTGAATTTATTTCACGGGCATCAGAAATATATGGTTCATTATACAAAGATTACAATCTGTTATTACCTCGTGTGCAACCGACCACATCAACCTGCTTGTCAAAGCTAACCTCCAAATCACCAATGTAGAAATTTGCACCCTGTGTAACATCTTTCACGTGATCGCGAGAAAGTTGCAAATCAATGGTAGTTGACCAATCCTCTTTTTCAAGACCCTCTATTCGATGATTTTGATCTGTCGGAAATTCTTCATACACACCTTTGCGTTGGTCTTTTGCAAGGAGATCCTAAACCAATTTCAAATACTTTCTTTTTGCCACATCAATCTTATTTCGCTGCTCTAGATGAAAATCCATGTAATCACTGAATGATAAATCATTCTGAATTCCGATAGGAAGTTCTTTATACTCTCCATAAATGTCGAGTATTTTTGCTCTTATATCGGATTCAAAATTTTGGGCTAATTGCTCTTGTGGTTTCATAGTACCCTTCCTAATTTTATCCAAATCTTTTCCCATTGCTGAATGTTGTTATCTTGTTACTGTAAGTCTGACAAATGGCTACATTCTACCCCAAAATTGCCTTGATGTTTCTGAACCTCTAAGTTTTGTAGATTGGTATTGGGTTATTTGTTTTTGCAATAATTTATAAATAATTAAGAACCTGTCAATAAGAAACTGCCAATAGACCCAATTCTATAGTGTAATCTGTTCTATTCTTCGTAATATGAATTCTACAACTTAGAGTCACAATGACATTTATGAAATCCCAACACTTACTGACCACCCATGTTTACCATATGGGTAAATAGATTAATGCACCTAGACAATAGACAAGAACAACAATACTCCTTTTATTATTTGCATATGCCAAAGCTATTACATAATGCTTATGATGATGATTGCAATGATGATCCAAAGTTGTGCATATACCATTTCGAAGAACCTTCCCGAAGGGCCTGTTGGCTACATAACAAGAACCTTCCGGAAGGGGCCCGTCGGCTGCATAACAAGAACCTTTCCAAAGGGGCCCGTCGGCTACATAACAATTACCGACGACATCAACCCGTCAGCTACTCAATATCTACCGATGACATCATCCCCCCAAAAGAAAAAAGTCGTCTCCGGACGACAATTACAAAATATCCGAGGCAGATTAACAAAATAGAGTACATTAACTGACTAACTACAACAAGATAGATATGTTTCTGTTACACCACTTTCACATTCGTTCTGTGCCTGCACCAAACTGGTCTCCAAAACACATTGCATTTGTAGCCTCTGCTAACGCAATACTATTTCCTTAGTCAAGCTAACCTTGATAGCCACCCGTGCCGCTTTCTCTACTTCCAACTCCTGGGTACACAGAGCCAAGTGTCGCTGTATTGTCTTCAATTGGATGATCAACTCCTCCCGAGCTCTCTATGCATCCACCAAGATAGCTTCACGTCCAACACCTATTCCGAGTGCCTCAAAACGTATCACCTCTCTCGAAAGGCTTGCTCTGTTGATCTTTCCCTGTTGGCACACTATGCCTGCAGTAGCTCCAGGTCTCATCAACTGGTCATACTTTCCACGACTAATAACTGCACCAATTGGGGGTCTAGGGGGCATTGCCCCCAACGGGGTCGAGGGGCAGCGCCCCCGCCGCCAAGAGCAA
The DNA here is from genome assembly GCA_028749045.1 of Cupressus sempervirens. Taxonomy (NCBI): domain Eukaryota; kingdom Viridiplantae; phylum Streptophyta; class Pinopsida; order Cupressales; family Cupressaceae; genus Cupressus; species Cupressus sempervirens. The sequence goes on from CM053789.1 coordinate 658,930,661, forward strand.
AATAACACTTTTAAATCCACACAAAACTCCATGGAACACACATTTTTTGTCATTTTATTCCGATTCCACACTCTTTCTGGCAACTGCTTATATTTTACTACCTATTTCTGTCTTTCCCTTCCCTTTGGCATCATGTGTTACTCATTCTAAACTGTTTCAATCTGTAATCGTTTTTTTTTTTTGGCTCCTCTTTTGACTGCTTCCTTCTGCTGATTTGTGAGCTTCTATTGTATGGTTAAACAATTCCTCAATTGTACAGTTGAATGATATAGACTTCAGACTTCTGCTCTAATTTTGTTCAGGTTATTTCATTTGACTGGCTGTACGACCTTTCCTTGAATACCTTGCGACTTTGTGAATGGCTCCTTTTTGCCGTATGGGTTTCTATCTTGCTCCCTGTTATAACTCCTTCCTTTGTTTGCTTCGTACGTACGGTGCCCAGTAGATAAATTGTAATTGTCGTACGACAATCTTTGCTTACTCTGCCAGGTGATATCGCTGTACTGTGTTTGCCAGGAGAAGTCACACTTCCCTGCGGTGGATATCCAAAGATATATATTTGCCGTTCCTTGATTGCAAGGTCCATACGGACATAAGGCTATTAGAAGAAGTCGTACAGATGCATCAAATGTCCATTAAGTTGCCCGTAATTTTAATATTACAATTTTTGATGTGTTGTTTCCGTACGGCTACAAGACTCTTGAAATGCTGTATGGTGCTATGAAAAAAGGTGTTCGGGCATAAAAATCACAATAGAAACTATTAGTGCCTTCTTCGTATGGGTATGAGGGCCTTTTAAAAAGATGGTACGACTATTAAAACCTTCGTATAGTGCATAACAAAAAATTTAACTTCCAAATCCGTACGGCGTGAGGATTTTTAAAAAAGTTTGTATGTCTATAGAAACCACCATACGGTGCCTTCCAGGTCAATTCAAGTTACTGTACGGTGATTGTTTCTCTCTCTCTCTCTTTTATTTTATTTTTGGTTTTTTTTTTTTTTTAATAAATCAATTCTCCCTCCGAGTTTCGTCCTTCTTCGATGACGAGGAGGTCGTTCTGGCATGGTACATCTTGAGCTTTGAGCCGTTGATTGCCTCTGGTATTTCTTGTCTATCTAATGTCCACAACTTTATTGCTCCATTATCACCTACCTCGTGGATCTGGTATGGCCCGACCCATTTGACTTTAAACTTGCCTAGTTTGATTTCGTTCCGTCCATCATACTTCAATACCAACTGTCTTGGTTGGAACTTGTTCAATTTCAGGTGTTTATCATGCCATGCTTTGCGCCTGTTTTGCATTACCTCCGTGGCCCATTGTGCCTGCAATCGTCACTCATCAAGTTTACTTAAGTGACATGATCTCTCCCTCAGGTTTTCCATATGACTCGATTTGTTTTCGAAACTCGGCACCATGAATTTCGTTGGCTGCCACTCCTTGCCGTCAATAACTGTATTCTTGATTTTAGAACCTTTACTCCGTATTGCTGAAGCTTTTATTAAACCCTTCCTTTTTGTTTTCTGTGTAGACCGTATGATGTGTTTTTCTTGCTACTGGCACTTTTCTACTACATTCGTGGTGCGTTGTAACCTTTTCTTTCTCCGCGGTCCATTCATTGTGTTCCGTACGGTGGGATCTTTCCTTTTTTTGAGTTCGTACAAAATGCTCTTCCCTTCAGCTTCAGCCATAACCGCCTTTCCTTCTTTCGCTTCTCTATATTCCTTCGGACATTCATTTTCCTTTTCTTTCTCACCTTCGTCGATCCTTAACATATTATAGCTTGGAAAGAGTTCGTAATCCTCCATCTACCAGTGGAAAAGGCCGTTCACCGGATCCAAATCATCGTCTGTCGATCCATCTTCCAACCGAAGGACTCCTTCCTCATTGGGTTCCAATTGTTGCTTTCCTTCATCCTCTTCTTCAGAATCAGATGATACGGCTTCTTCGCCCACCATTTGTGTGTGTAAATCAATAGTGAATCGTCGTCCCCTACTTTCCATTGATAGTGTATTCTTCTTCCAGTCATGCTTGACCCTTGCTTGCACAAGCCATCCCCTGCCCAAAATGGCGTCATATCCTCTCCTCTTCAGCGAGATGACTACGAAATCGAGTAGGAACGGCTGAGTTCCAATAGTCACTGGTTGTGCCATCAGGATTCCCAACAGTTTGATCCCGTGCTGGTCTGCTGTGAGCAATTGGAATGTAGGTGGCCACAACGTCGGCTGTCCCAACCTTTTCGAGGTATCCTTCAGTAACACATTCACGTCGGACCCTTCGTCCACAATTGTGTCTGTCAGAACAGTTCCCAAAATTCCCATCTCGACGACCATCGAATGCCGTCCAGATGTGAGGGCTAGCAGCATCGAGTCCTCTGCACTTGCTCCACTTTCCCTCTCCCTTGTTCTCCTGATAATTTAGTAACTGGAGCGATGTTTGTGAGTGCCGATCGGAGTTGAGGCATTGTGAAAAGATCATTTATTTTGACTGGTACTTCAGTTTGTAATATCTGCCGTATGATGTTCTATTCCGCACAGTTTCTTGCTGAGGTACCAGTAGTGTCCTTCAAGTGTGCTTTCTTCGCCTGTGTCGCCTTCTCAATTTTCGCCCATGCTTCCTCTAATCTCTTTTTTTCCTTTGTCGGGTCGGGATACAGTTTTGCCTGCTTTTGTGTGATCGCCAGAACCTCCTCTTCGTCCGTCTCGATGATGATCATATTCACTCCTGATTTTGGGCACTTGGCATCTTCATGATCTCCAGGACCGCACCATCTGCATAACAACTTCGGTGCGTTTGCCATTGTACAGTCTCGGGCAAAGTGGCCCCACAAGTTGCATGCTCAGCATTGAACCATTGGGCGGCTGTTTGCATCGTACTGAATTCGACTGTGGCTTCCATTATTATTGTTGGCATTGTTGTTGTTGTTTTGCCCTCTTCTATTATTTCTGTAGCCTCCCGATGTGGCACCCTCATTACTGGTGTTTTTGCTCCCGCCTGACGCGGAAGCCTCCTAGGTCAGGAGCACTTGTTGAGGTTCTCTTGTTTTCATATTGAAGGGGCATTCTTTTGTGGAATGTCCCATGATCTGGCAGATCTCGCAGAATTGGTTCTTTGGACAAGATCCCTTCATGTGACCTTCTCTCTTACATTCCGTGCACCAGAGGTCATTTCCCTTCGTCTTTATTTGCATGTTCTTAAATTCTTTCATCATTCAAATCATATCCTTTTGGAGAGCTTAGACCTTCTTGTTGCCCTTTTCATCATTGCTGCTCTCTTCTTGCGAAGATGCTTTGTCATCTGACTCAGATGAGCTACTCTTCTTCTTTTTTGTTTTTTGCCAAGTTCATCGCTCGATTATATGCTTCAGTGTATGACGATGGCGGCACAATCTTCATCTTCTTCTGTAACTTCGGGCGTAGTCCTTCAATGAACCATCTCTTTTGCAGCCCATCCGCCGGCTTATTTTCCATCTTGTTTATTAAGTCTTTTAATTTTTTGGCATATACTTGAATTGTTTCATTTTTTCCTTGCTTCGTGTTGTATATCTGCTACGATCTCATTGTTGTCGCACATCAGTTGAAATTCGGTGATAAACTCCTTTTTAACATTGTCCCAATTGGTTAATTTTTGGGGATCTGTATTGGCAAACCAATCAATTGCTACACCCCTTAGGGTTGCTGGGAATTGTCCCACCCATTCATTCATGTCAGTTATGCCATTCGCCGTCCAAATTGTTTCACATGTCTTACAGTGTCTGATTGGATCGATTGTTCCATCACCATCAAACTTTGACAATTTTTTCTTTGGTCCAACCATTACTATTCGAGTTGGAGGTACTTGTGTACCCGTGCTGTTCTACCCAGCCGCGCTGTTTTGCGCACTTGCACTGTTTTGCACACTCGCGCTGTTCAGAACACCTACGCTGTTCTGCACACCCGTGCTGTTTTGAACAGTCATTTTATTTTTGACAGTTGTGCTATTTGGTGAAGGGTTTTCGTCAAGCGAAACTATCCGTTCCGGAAGTGTATATCGGACGAAGAGTTCACTCCATGTTCGTGCTCCCTCGGCACTCCGAGTCGTGCGAGTTAATCCCCTTCCATCTGGATTCTCTTCCCTCGGCGTATGCAGGTTAAGAAACTTCCCTTTCTTTTTCCACCAAATCCAACTGTTGTCGAGTCTCTTATAGCAATTCCTTAGTGCTTCGGTGTCCGTCGGCAAGCTGCAGAAACCTTCATTTGCGTTCGGCTTGTTGTGCCAAAATTAAATTCCCTTTTGTTGTGCGTATTTCATCTTTTTCCTTCAACTTGTTCTTATTTTTGTTCAATTGATTCGACATTATTCTTCATTCGTCTGCCTTCGTTCCAGGTCCATCGGGCAACGGCGCCAAATATTTATCGTATGGGTAAAGAGATTAATGCACCTAGACAATAGACAAGAACAATAGTATTCCTTTTATTATTCGCATATGCCAAAGATATTACATAATGCTTATGATGATGATTACAATGATGATCCAAAGTTGTACATATACCATTACGAAGAACCTTTCCGAAGGGCCCGTCGGCTACATAACAAGAACCTTTCCGAAGGGGTCCGTCGGCTACATAACAAGGAGCTCATTGGCTACATAACAATTACCGACGACATCAACCCGTCGGCAACTCAATATCTACCGATGACAACCCAGAATTACTTTATGGGCTTTTGAATGCTGAATGTCTTCAAATGTTGGGTAGATATAATCTATCTCAGATTATACAAAATTCAAATTTGAATTGGTAGAATTTCGTCAAACATTTGGTATGTAATTCCAGATATTAAGATTTGGTATCATTGTTATGATCCAATACTCTAGGGGTAATTACACATTCAAATGCTAAACGTAAATTAGAGAGCACAGTTGAAATCCAGATTTGGATTCTTTTACCAACTTGCTATTATAACAGTAATTACCAAGGCAAAAACTAGATGAAGAAAAATATCCCTATGAACTAGACTAGTTTCTCATTGTTTTAGATTCAACCATCTTGCACATTAACAGATAGATAAGGACAGACCTTTGGACGTGACACCTAGAGTTTTGTTGGTAATGGTCAATTGTTCACGTGACCTGGTGTGAGTGCGTTGCCACTAGCTGCTCCTTCAATGGGGTCAACAATCCAACTCCCTCTATCCTTGACGCGGAACCAATATAGCTGTTGTCGAATTATATTTCTCTTAACCAATTCGTGCGCTCGTTATTCCTTGTCCGTCCAACATTACCCTTTACTGGTGATATTACGTCCAATGTAAGGGTCTCAAAAATCTTTTACAACCACTATTTTGTCTACTTGCCCATCTAGACTGTGCGAATGGTAATAGGACCCAATAAATTCGTCTTATATATGTGTCCGATGAAGTATACTTGTCACTTGGCTTTATCGTTAATGAAATCACTGTTAACCATGCAAGTGCTTTGTCATCACTTTTGGAACTTGTCTCATAAAAAGCAAACACTTGTTATCTTTTTAAAACTTATTGATAACAAGGAATTTATCAATGTGTGCTAACAATTCCTCCATTGCCGTTACTAATTTGACGTGGGAAGAACCTGATAAGACTTGCTCAACCGTTATAGATGCGGTGTCCACGATAGGATTAACAAGGAAAAAGACAGAAAAAATCTACGCAATTCTTCTATACTCAACACTCAGTACTGTTACACGATTCAAATCATACTTGTCGTCGATTCTATCCAACGTTGAATGAATTTCTGAACTCCCCGTTTGTGTCCATCAAATATTTAAAACTGCCCATAACAACAATTGTTGTTTGCACTGCCAAAAACAAGAGGAGGACATCACGTGCAACAAAAATACTAAACTTTAGCTTATGCCAAGAGTAATTCTCAAGTATTTCAGTCCATAGATGGAATTGGGCTTTATAGGTTGATCAACGCGAGAATGCAAAACCTTCCTTTACAGATCGCCAGTGGTCAAGGCATGAATGATGGACAAATCGTTGAGTGCCTTTTGCAAGGAGAGATCAATTCATCTCTTGTAGCTTTCGCTTAAGATATACTCTATGTATACGTTGACTAACCAACCCAAGTCGGTCCCGCGATTCTTTGAGTTACCACAATAACTGTTTTTTTATCAGGATATATGACTCGTTTGAAAAACCACAATGAAATGTTTTAGCACACAAACTTTTCCTTGCATATAGTCTAAGGAATAGAATATTCTGAAGCCCAATGATATTAATTCGGAACAGGGACGTTTTCCTTGCTCTAAACACCCCTTTCTCTTGCAATCAATATGATCTGATACTAGATTAATACGATGCAAATCTGGTGAAGATGTGGCTTACTCGCTTCTAATTCAAAGAATCTGTCATGGCCCCAAACTCTATCTCTATTTTCCTCTTTTGCCAACAAAAACCCTTGTTATCGCTTCCTTGTGAATCTACGTGGTTGGCTCAATGAACTCCAAAGCCACAGAAAAAACCACGATACAACACTACTTGTTTTGGTGGAAACATGTGAAGATGTTATTTATGACACCCACAATTCTTAGATTACATTCAACCATAGTAGCGAGTCTTCTGTGTCTGTGCAATCCGATCTGTTGAAAGAAAAACTTCTCTATTCGCAACAATTATGCTTTCCAGATAAGAAATATGACTTAGAATGAGAGGAAGTTATCGCTTGTGTATCTAGACGTTTCTACAAATTTGACATCATTATTCTTCTTGCAACTCCAAGATCTAGGCGAGAATGAACCAATGGAAAATGCAGCTTAATAATATGCTGCTAGGCTTAGCTATAGACTTGAATATTTTACCAATTGTTTTCATCCGAAGAAGCTTCAAACCTGTAAATGCTTCATGTCTTGTTTTCTGAAATTTTCTCTTTGATAAAACCCTTATGCTAAAACTATCTTTGATAGAAATTTTGGAGCTGTGTAATCTCATACACTATTTGTATATCTGCAACTAAGTTCTGATCAAACTTTTGGCTATACCCCACTAGATGGCAGGAACAAGGCTCTAATACCACTGAAATGTCCCAATCCAAATATTGAACCAATTTATTTCTTTTCCCAAATAACATTCAGATCACAAACATGTAGAGTTGCATTTTAAGACCAGTAACATAAACCCTATGAGGATATCCCCAAAAGATATCTATCCATTTATTACCTCAAAACTGATATTCAACACTTCAATATAGGCAGATGTATTACGAAACGACAATAGAAAACCAATGGATACTCCAATAGATATCAAATCATCTTTCTCAAAATAATATTCAAGATTCAAGCATATGGACATGCATTACGAACCAAAAATATGAAAACCAACAAACTCTTATAACTCCTTAAATATGTTATTGCATTATAGAACAGCAATACAACAACCGACACTCAAAATCCAATCTTAAATATAGTTTAATAGTCAGATTGGAATACTAAGATAAGAACTTGTAAGTGCATACGAAACACTTAAATTGATGTCTCCATGAACAATGGGTTTGCGTCCATTGTGCTGGTACGAGGGGCTACGTCCTCACATTGGCTGAATTCTGAAGCTTTCCAAATACTCTCGCAAAAGAGAACTGAAATCTGAATAATAAATCAAGCATATCCCAAGGAATGAGTCTCATCTCCTTTTATCTTCACGGCTGTGACTCTTCGACTACCCTTCCTGGCATTTCGTCTTATCTCTCTTTGTCCTTTTTGACCACTTTATAATATTAAATTGACCTTTAATAATTTGAGTCCATGCTCTCCAAGTCAAATTTTAATATTATACAAATATGTCTTTAACTTTTCTAATGTCCCAAAAAGGGGACATTACATAGCGGCACCAAAAAATTGAAGATGACCAGATTTTGTGGTATTAATTGCATTTTTGTGGCTCACCTAGCATTTTACTTTTTACTCAACACCTCACTGGCACAGGAAATTTGACTGGGACATGATGATGTGAGTTTTGTTCAACTACAACTTGTAGAGTCAAACGCTTAATATTTCATGGAGAAACACCAAACACTCAATCCTCTCTTGATATAAGGTCATCTCTCATGCTAAGCTTGCAAAGTAAGATCATGAAATTACTTCAAGCTTCCTTCTTAATTGTGGACTTCACTCAGTTTTATCATATGATATGTTGGTTATCACAAAGGGACTTACGCTAGTCATTCAATTGGTATCAACTCTTGCACTTCTAAAGATTTGGCTATACAATGTGCAATGAAAATATAGCTTCTGATTTTCCAAATTTTCCACTTCATCTGAAACTTAAACTTATTGCTATTTCTATCTCTAATTAGGAATGAAAGGAATCATGGATGGACTTAGACTCTATTAGATTTAGTCTCGCTAGCGGCTCCACCCACCTAGAGCAAGCTTCTAAGGAACACTAATGGTTTTCACATTAATATCTCCTCTTCAATCCCATCAAATGCATGCAAACTGAAGATTGAATATTAATTGAAGTTAAAGTGCATTCAATCATCGTCTTACTATGCAAGGCACCCTTATCATTAGTAGGAGGCTAGTGGCCCGAATTTGTTTGAGTTAAGTAAGTAAACATCCACAATGACTTCCATTCAACTAAACTACTTCTAAACAACATGAAATGAAATCCTAAACTAAGTGAGAATACGGATCACCATGCATTAATACAAACGTGATCACAACAATTCATCATGCAAGACACAATGAAAAGTAGAGAAAATTTGGTATTATATAAGCACCAATTCTCCAAAAGTCCCCCTTTTTACAAATGAGAGAGGTGGGGTTTATATAGGAACCCCAATTACAATGAATTACCAAGATTGATTTGAAATCAAGGGTCAAGATTAATTCACATTGGCCCTAATTGGGTTTCATAACCACCTGCTACAAGCATTAAATGCTCACCCAATTCCAATTCAGCACCACCTTGTAGGCCAATGAAAAAATGACATTGCCCCCTTGGACCAATGAAAAAATTCAAATCCATAACAACTAGATCAAGATGAATGACACATGGATCCATAAGAAGAAAGCCCATTATTGACGATGTCACCTCATCACTTTGGGAAATGTGTTCCTTATCCTGTAAGGCAAACAACCAATTGTAAATAATTATCAAATTTTAAATAATAGTTAACAAACTTTCCATTTAAATTGTCAATAAAAAATAATAATTTAATGGGGTAGTGCAAATATGATTGGAAAATATTTAATTATTACCATTCATGATTTGTTTTCTGTTAATTCAATTTTCCACTTATTAAACTCGATGCCATTTGGATAATTTCAATGCAACAATGAATGAATGAATTAATTAATTTAAAATCAATCCATATTTTGCAAAATCGAGGTAAATTTAAATCTCATCTCAATTTAAAATCCATTTTTATTTATTTTATTTTATTTCTAATTTTTGTCATTTTCTCTCTCAATTTGTTTTATTTTTATTTTATTATTTTATTTTAAAGTGGGTCTTACCACAATTTTGAAATCAATTTCTTTACAAATGTTTAATCCAAGGCAGGCAAGAGCCTAGAACGCAACGGTAAATTGTGAGCCTCTTATCTGAGAGGTCTTGGGTTCGAATCTATTCAAAGGGAGGTCTTGGGTTCAAATCTATTCAAACCTAATAAATAATAATAATTAAGCACAACACATAATAATAATTAATCTTGGCTTCAGCCTCTTACCGATCAATTTTTTTTTTAATCCAAGGCATTTTAATCCCCCATGCTCATACATTATTTTCCAAGGTTGTTTTGCCCCAAATTTTGGTCCTAGTGCCATATATAAAAGAAGGCCACATGCATTTGCAACAAACTTCTAGGCTCAATGACCATTTCAAGGTTCAAAGATCATTGCTATAAGATGAGACGAAATTAACATAGGTAGAAAATCAAGTTCCAACTCAAGATGAAACAACATTTATTTGAGTAGGGAAACATGTCTTGGCCAAGCTGAGACAACTTTTACTTGGGTAGTGAAACACGTCTCGGCCAAGCTCAGTCACCTTTTACTTGGGTAGCGAAACACATCTTGGCCAAGCTGAGACAACATTTACTTGGGTAGCGAAACACGTCTCAGCCAAGCCGAGACACTTTTTACTTGGCAGTGAAACACGTCTCGGTCAAGCTGAGACAACTTTTAGTTGGGTAGCGGAATATGTCGCAGCTCAAGATGAGTTTTATACTTAGCCGAATTTAGCTCTTCTTTAGCATCACTCCCAATTTTGTTCCATCTCCCAGGGTTAGCCAAATCCGTGTTTCAACCCAAACAAAAACCCATTCTCTTCAAACTTAAGCCCAATGCCAAAACTTTATAACTCCACTACTACTACAACAGCCTAAGTAGAAAATGAAAGAGGGGGTCCCCATTTGCAATGGGGCGATGATGTGAAGACCTCACAACAGGACAAAGGGGGAATGCTCAAAATGCTCTTTGAATTTGGTAAATACTAAATTCCATAAATATAAACAATTGACATCATGCAAACTCTTTAAAGCTTGAACAAAAATGTGAGAATGGATTTCTTGGCCTTAAGTGGTTGCATCCTTTGATCTTTATCTAGATGGTATTGTTTAAAAATTTATATGTGGATCGCAAAACAGCAGACAGGGTTACTTCTTATTTGCAAGGTTTTCTGTGGAGTACCTATTCTACTCCAATATCCCAGGATTTTTCTGTAAATTTGTTTGAAGCAACTATCTCTGTAGCGCTCCTTTTGATTTTTTAAAATTAATTTTCCTTGACTAGAATAAAATCTAACTCACACTAGAACTTGCACAGTTAATTATCAATAACATCTTTTTCTGATTTTCATGGCTTTGGAGGCTCAGAAAGCAGCTTAGATCTATGTAAAGTATTTGATCTTACAAAATTAGTTGAAGTCTGTAGCGGTTTAATTCACTGAAATGCCTTTGAGAATAACTTCCAAACTGCTTTGAGTCAGTGATTCTTGTCCACCAACCCTGCAAGAACAAGAAAATGATTTTTGTCCTTCAATTTTCAGGCATGGAGGGGTTTCATCATTTAGCTGATAGAACATAATTTCTGGTCCACTGGAGGAAAACTCATATATATTCATTGATGCATTCCTTCCTCCTTGCTTGATTTCTTTTATAAGGGTTTTTCATTTTTGTAATTTTCAGACAGAGAGTTCTTTCATACTTGAGCTGATAAAACATAATTTCTGATCCGTAGGAGGCAACCTCAAACATATTCAATATTGCCTTTCATCCTCCTTGCTTGACTTCTTTTGTATCGTTCTCTTTTAAAGGATGCCACACCTTATTTGTCTGTTAGCTACAAATTAAATTAAATTAACTTTTCGTGTCTCCTAAAAACAAGCGTTGCCCATGGTTTTGTTTTAAACTGGCTTTTCCTTCATAAGGAGTCTTGTAGGAAATTACTGAATGCTTTGTGTTGATATATTATAGCTACGGTCAGATACAAGAATTCTTTGTCTTGAACTCGCACAAGAAATTATCGAAACTATTCATATCAAACTAAATATGCAGAAATCTGTACTTCCAGATTATATTTTCTCTTGATGATCGAGTACTGATTTCATGCATAATATCAATCAGGAAATGATCGGATGCATTCCATTAAGACATTATAGATTTGAACAAGATGATTTATCTATGTCTATACTGATTGGTGATTTGTCTTGATCGTGTTTTGGTTAACTAAATTGGTTTGTATTGTGTTATCTATTATTTATACCAACAGTCATGTCAGACATGAGACATGTCCTCTCATGACATGCCTATTGGCTTTGTGCCTTTTGTATCAATACTTATATCTAACCAATCAAAGCAAGAGATGCATTGAAATCAATTAATGTCTTCTCTAGAGCAGATTGGGAATTACCCAAAATAAATCTAGACCTGTAAATATTCAGTGTTTGTTAACATAGAAAATTGTATCACATTAACATGGTATCAGAGCAGGTTCCTTACCAGCCTGTGACATTTCAATAGTGAAGGAATACTGCGACTCAAAAGATTACATTTATATTTTTAAAAGCCTTGAGAATAAATATAGTCTGAGGAAAAATTAAATACTAGTAGTGGTTAATTCTTCAAACCATTCATCACCTTTCGCTTGATGGAATCAATATTCAGCTCACTGGTTTACAACTCGCCATGTTCACATGTTTGGATACTTGTGATGGCCTCGTGTTGTCAAGAGCATTGGGATGTGGAAGTGCTCCAGCAGACCTTCTGCAACATATTCAGACAAAGGTATTGAATGGAATATATAAATATTGGAAGGATTTATTAGCAAATATAGAAACGGCAGAAAATATATTTCTTCCCATGGACAAAGGGTGGAAATTGAAGTTTGTAATATTTATGCAGTAAATATATTCTTCAAACAAATTGGTGAACGGACATTACAATTAGTGGGAGATTTAATATTTGAAGAGAAGTTTATTTGTGTGGATATATTATCAAATACATCAATAGTTCTGAGATTGATATTTTGCCCTGTAGATCAAAATCTTATTCATCCAACTCCATGAACTTCGTGGGAAATTCATTCTATCTGGAAATCACAGAGATAAGCAAACAGATTGTGTGCATATTAAAAATAATGGAGTTGGGAGAAACAAATTTGAAGAAGGAAGCAATACAAGGAAGGTTCGATATATTTCTTGGTATTCACTGAACAAATGTATTAGAGGTGAGAGTTCTGAGATTCTTGGAAGGAGAATATTGAAATTTTGATGGTCATTGTTCAATGGAACAAGGAGACATTACAAGAATTGTGGCTGTAGTGTAATGATTGTCTTCTTTATATCTGCTGAAAACTAAGTGTTCAAGCCTGGGAAATATTGGTCAGTTCATATATATGCAGGTAGAATAGTATCGTGGCCCTTGGAGGGATCTTGTATTTGATGTGTGAAATTGTATGCCCCTGCCAAATGAAGAGACATGGATGGAAACAAGGACACTTTGGAGCTTAGTGCGATGGAGCTTAGTGTGTGAAGGAATAATTAATGGAAGCTTATTTAAAAATTTGGGGTGATACTTAAAAGTTACCAGTGTTTCTGTGTTGGGTGACCAGACATGTCCCATTCTTGCTATAGCTCTTTAGCATGGTGGTGCTTTTGTGTGCTTAAGTGCGTGTGGGTCTAAATTGAACAACACATGTAGCAACGAATTTCATGAAGTATGAAAGTGATGCAAAAGGACTAGGGCTCTAACACTTAAAAACTCCTAATTAAGGATCTAATCTTTGAACCATCCAATGGCTCCCAAACTTGCCTCCTAGGTATAGTTGGGTTGGTGTAGACTTAATCTCCCTTATTAAGGCACTAGTCCTACTAGCCCTTCCTTCCTTCATGACCCTAACCCTTGCTTAGGATCTTTCTCTCTCACTTCCTTGGTTTCTACTAAAGTTGTAGATACCCTTCATATCCTTCTTGACCTAGTCTAACACCTCCGGTCGCATCAACAACCATTAAAACTCACTATCTTCGAATAGGGCTAATTAGGCCTATTTGCTTTAGGTCTAGTAACAGTGCTTTATTCCATTTCTTCAAATTCTTCCAAATAGCCCCATGAAAGACGTCAGGATTCTGAAAGCTATCACCTAGCACTTCTAGAATCCAAATTTACAGAACCTCAAAACACCCACAACCTTGTTCACCCTCGAGCCCTAGTTTCTAGGCTATCTTTTATGCCTCTGGACCAGTTTTCACCAAAAGATCCCTAGATCCTTTCAAACTTCAAATCAACCTTTCCAACCACTCGTTCTATCAAGGTAACTTCCTAGGGCTTCTAAACATGCCATTGGATTGGCCTGGTCTGATCACGGGTGTGCTCTGCAACAACATCTCACACTGTCCTGGCTTGCCTACTCCCATCAGTCAGCCTAGGGCATCACTTGATAACTTGAAAACCAGTCAGAAAAATGCAAAGGAAAGCAGAAACCATATGTACAGAGTCTAACCTATCATCCCACAAGGTTTCAAACATTTTCCACTGTGGATGATCAAGTTAGAGTAATTAATATGACAGCAGCCCTGTGAATGGAAACCACAGACCAGTCACTGATAAAATTTCCACAACTCACCAACCTTGTAACTTCAGACTAAGTTTATATATGCAAAAGAAAGATGAAACACTACTCTACAAACACCAGAACTCAGCTTATCTGTCCCAATCCGTACAGAACTGTACCAGGGCATTAAACTCTGCAAAAACAAATAAAAACACAGTAAATTGTCCGTACAACAGGCTCACATGTGTGTAATCTGACTGGAAACATTATAACCTTCCAAAATATGCTTCCCATGCTCAAATACCCAAGTATGGGTGGTTAGAACTTCCCAAACTATCATTTGCAACTTTTTGCAAAAGTTGCTCAAGCAACTTTTTGCAAAAATTGCAAAAAATGCTCAAGCAACTTTCAACTTTGCAACTTTTGAGCAATTTTTGCTCTTTACATCTTTCGATCAAATGGGTCCATCTAGGACTATTCTAGGACCCTAGTTAGGATTCCTAGGACCTATTAGTTACCCAAATACTTTAGTTGCCCATCCCTAGCAACTTTTGACCTATTGAGCAACTTTTGACAACTCTAGAACCTAATGAGCAATTCTGGCTCTTTTACAAACATATTGGGACTAGTTGAATTCCAAGGACCATTGGAACTTATTAAACACACACAACCTCTTAACTGACCCTTAACAACTCAAGAAACCAAAAAGAAGGGGGTGATCTGCATCATAAAGGACCATTGGAACTTATTAAACACACACAACCTCTTAACTGACCCTTAACAACTCAAGAAACCAAAAAGAAAGGGGTGCCCTGCATCATACTCCCCTGGGACAAAGAACTCAAGTCCAGTCCCTTGAGTTAGGAGGTTTTCAATGGTGATCCCATGCTTTAGAATATCCGCCTCAGTCATCCAAGTGGCTTCAGCATCTAGTAGTCCCCTCCATTTCACCAAATAGGTCTTTTAGGTGCCTTTCCTGGTCTTCTTAATCACCTTGAAGTCCACTATGCTGTCTAACTGCAAAGGTTGGGGAGTGGGCAAGTCTTGAACCCAATCAGTTACCTCCAAGTCTGCAATGGTGTGCTGACCAGTATCAGTATGAGTGCCTTTGTAAGGAAATATATCACACACATTGAAAATTGGTGAGATCCCCAAGTCAAGAGGAAGTTCCACTTCATAGGCGTTGTTCCCAAACTTATGTAAGATTTTCAGAGGTCATATCTTCTTCATCAGTAGTTGAGTTGGCTGTACCTTGGGTAATCTCTCCTTCTTGAGGTAAGCAAGCACCAAATCTTCCACCTTAAACTACAAACCCCTCCTTGCTTTGTCTGCTCTAGTCTTGTACTTTTCCACTTGTTGTTGCAAAGTCCTAACCTGTTCATGAAGCTCTTTCATCTGCTCTGCAAAGGACTCTCCTTGAGCACTCCTCTTGTCATGTAGACTGAGATCCCTCAACTCCAAAATCCCTCTAGGTTGAGTCCCATAAACTATTTCAAATGGGCTCTTGCCAGTACTCCTATTAATAGAGTCATTATAGGCATATTTTGCCTACCCTATGATGTGATCCCATGATTGACCATGCTGCTTGGTCAAACACCTTAATAGATTGCCCAAAGACTTGTTCACTACCTCAGTTTGCCCATCAGACTGAGGATGGTAAGCTAAAGAAAAAGACAAATTTGTCCCTCGCATCTTCCAAAGGGTCCTCCAAAAGTGACCTACAAATTTACTGCCCCTATCACTCACTATGTGGAGTGACAACCCATGGATTCTCACTATATCCTTGAAGAATAGGCCTGCTATATGTGAAGCATCATTTATTTGCTTGCAAGGGATGAAGTGTGCCATTTTGCTAAAACGATCCACAACAAAAAAGACACTGTCATGCCCTCTAGGTGTTTTAGGGAGTCCTAAAACAAAATCCATAGTCAAACACTCCCATGGCCTCTGTGGTATAGTTAGGGGTTGATATAACCCTGCATTGTTGCTATGTCCCTTGGCCCTCTGACACACCTGATATTGCTCCACAAACCTCCTTACATCTGACTGCAACTTGGGCCAATGACAGTACCTAGTGACTTGTTCAAGTGTCTTGTTTGCCCCAAAATGTCCCCCTAAACTGCCTTGATGCTTTTCCTTGATTATATTCTCCCTCATGGAATATTGGGGAATACACAATAAGTTTCCTTTAAATAGCAGACCTTCCTGTAGCATGTAATCAGTGAAATCAACTCTAAAACCTTGATTGAATTTTTCACATATCTCATAGGCATCTTTGAAGTCTTTACTCCCCTTGTAGATGTCTCTAGATCATCCATTCCCACAATCTGCAATTGTATCTCCTGTATAGCTAGTACTCTCCTACTGAGAGCATCTGCAGCTTTGTTGATCACACCTTTCTTGTGCTTGATCACAAAGGTAAATGTCTGCAAGTATTCCACCCACTTGAGGTGTCTCTGATTTAATTTCTCTTGCCCATTCAAGAAGCTAAGGTCTGTGTACACTACAAATTCCCTTGGTAGGAGGTAGTGCCTCCACTTTTTCAAGGCTTGGACCATTGCATATAACTCAAGGTCATAAGTGGCGTATCTTTGTTTTGCCTCATTCAACTTTTTAGAATGCCACAGGGTGTCCTTCTTGACTTAGCACTACCCCAATGGCTAGTTTATTGGCATCACACTCTACAACAAAGAGCTGATTGAAGTTTCGAAACCTTAGGGTAGGTAAGGTTGAAATCCTTTTTTGTAATAGTTCAAACCCCTTATTTGCTGCCTCTGTCCCCTTGAATTGACATTTTATACCTCCTTTGATAGTGTTAAGTATGGGTGTATAGATATGACTGAACCCTTTCACAAACTTCTTATGGTAGGATGCCAACCCATGAAAACTCCTAACATCTCCTATGCATTTAGGTGTTGGCCAGTGCAATATAGATTTGATATATACTAATTAAGTTTTTAGAAACTCATACTTTTCTTGATTAATCATCCCCTTCTCTTGATGTAGCCTCCTCAAGACCATCGCCAAGTGCTTCATATGCACCTGTTTGGACCTGCTAAAAATCAAAATGTCATCCAAATACACAATGACAAACTTACCTATGAAGTCTGCTAGCACCTCATTCATCAGCCTCATGAAGGTACTTGGGGCATTTGTCAAGCAAGAGGGTATTACTAGCCACTCATACAGCCCTTCATTTATCTTGAAGGCTGTCTTCCATTCGTCACCAGGCCCAACTCTAATTTGGTATTTCAAATCCACCTTAGAGAAGTAGCAAGATCCTCCCAAATTATCTAACAAGTCCTCAATCCGGGGCATAGGGAATCTACATCTAATGGTGATCTTGTTGATTGCTCTAGAGTCAGTACACATTCTCCATTTGCCATCTTTCTTAGGTTCAAGGACAATTGGTACAGCACAAGGGCTTAAGTACTTCCTTATAAGGCCTTTTTCCAACAAATCTTGTATTTCTTTTTTGTGATTTCAGCATTTTGACTTGGAGTCATCTTGTAGGCTGCCTTGTTAGGTAGATTTGCGCCTTGTATCAAGTTTGTTTTATGACTTACCTCTCTCATAAGTGGTAATGCACTAGGTAGCCCGTTGTTCACTATTTCATGGTACTTCTCCAACAACTACCGCATTTCTTGAGGTACATGGGCCTTCTCCTTAGTTTCTTCCCTAGGTCTTACCACTACGACACAACAAAGTCCTTTCTCCTTCTTCATAGTCTTTAGGAATTCCTTTCCACTCAATAACATTACACTTGTCCCCACATGTTTCTCTTCCTTAGGTTCAGTCAAAGGGTCCATCTGAAACTTCTTGCCCTGCTTGGTGATCACACAACTATTCTTCTCCCCATCATTTATAGCCTTCACATCATATTGCCATGGACACCCTTCCAAGAGATGACAAGCATCCATAGGCATTATGTCACATAACACCTTGTCCTTATATTCCCCTATTTCAAACTCCACAAATGTTTGTTCATCAACCACTATTTGTTGGCCCTTATTCAACCAAGACACCTTATAGGGAGTGGTGGTGGGTACCCTCTTGAGGTTCAACTTATCTACTATCTCTGTTGATACTATATTTTCAGTGGAACTAGAGTCCACTATTGCTTTGCATATCTTCCCATGTGACCTGCAAGTGGTCTTAAACAAGCGCTTTCTCTGAGGTGGTTCTACTATACTAGGGACTTTCAGCAAAGTCCTTCTCAACAGTAAATTCTCACCATCCAGTATTGGTCTTGCTTTGGAAATAGGTGATGTGATACTTTGGGTGTCATCATCTTGTACCAATTGTGTTCTCCTTTCCCCAATGAATGAGGTGGAACCCTTCTCAGGACATTTGCCCACGGTGTGACCTACTTGATTGCAATTATAGCACCTGCCAGTGAAGACTGAATTGCCTCTACCTTGGGATTGAAACCTACCTCTAGGTGGTCCTCTTCCTCTATATTCCCCTCTTTGGAATGTGCCCTTGATCTGATTACCCCCATTGGTGTCATTTGTTTGAGTCTCTTCAAGCCTACTTGGTCCTGGTCCTCTACCAAAGTTGCCCCTGCCTCTAAAACCTCTATTACCTTTGCCCCTTTGTTGTGAATCATGTCTTCTCCTAGCCTTCTCTTCTACCCTTAAGGCTAGTTGAAAGCAATTATGCATACTGTCAGGAGCCATCATGCTAATCTCATCTTGAATCCCTTGTCTTAACCCATTGAGGTACATTGCCACTCTTTCCACTTCCTCTTCTTGTCTTCTTGCTCTTAGGCTTAGTTTGTTGAACTCTTCAATGTAGGAACTCACTGTGAGATCCCTTTGCCTTAGGTTCTTCAATCTCTGATATATCTGTATCTCATAGTCTGTGGGTAGGAATTATGCTCTCAACCTAATCTTCATCCTATCCCAAGACACTATCTTCTTCTTCCCTACTGCTAGTCTGTCATCTTGCATCATATTCCACCAAACTAATGCTGATCCCTTGAGTCTAGCCTTGGCATAGTTGACGCTCTTCTCCTCTTGTACTTTTTTGTAATCAAACTAATTATCTATGGCCTCTAGCCAATCCAAAAATTCCTCTCCATTCAAGCTACCACTGTAGTAAGGAATATGCTCTATATAGTCTTTGTTGAGAGACAAAGACATCAAAGAACACCTTTTGCTCCTTCTCTATCTTTGGATCCTTGCCCCTGTCAGATGTCTCCCCTGTTAGACTTTCATCTTCTTCCTCATTCTGTGATTTTCTTTTTGCTTTTTGTCTTTGCTTGATTGGCCTCGGCCAATATACCCTTGACCAAATCCATTGTGGCACCCTTGCTCATTGCCTTGGGTGGCATATTGTCAACCTCTTGGCTATCTTCCACGTTTGACATACACCAAGCTGAAAGTTGGCTCTGATACCACTCTAATGCAGAGGGACTAGGGCTCTAACACTTAACCACTCCTAATTAAGGATCTAATCTTTGAACCATCCAATGGCTCCTGTTTTCTTGATCTTTTCACCAATCTTAGCCTCCAAGACTCTTACCCCAACTTGCTTGCTAGGCAAGTTGGGTTGGTGTAGACTTAATCTCCCTTATTAAAGCACTAGTCCTACTAGCCCTTCCTTCAGAACCCTAACGCTTGCTTAGGATCTTTCTCTCTTACTTCCTTGGTTTCTACTGAACTTGTAGATACCCTTCATATCCTTCTTGACCTAGCCTAACCCTTCCAGTCACATCAACAACCATTAAAACTCACCATCTTCAAATAGGGCTAATTAGGCCTATTTGCTTTAGGTCTAGTAACACTGCTTTATTCCATTTCTTCAAATTCTTCCAAATAGCCCCATGAAAGACCTTAGGATTCTGAAAGCTATCACCTAGCACTTCTAGAATCCAAATTTACAAAACCTCAAAACACCCACAACCTTGTTCACCCTCGAGCCCTAGTTTCTAGGCTATCTTTTAGGCCTTTGGACCAGTTTTCATCAAAAGACCTCTAGATCCTTTCAAACTTCAAATCAACCTTTCCAACCACTTGGTAACTTCATAGGGCTTCTAATCATGCCATTGGATTGGCTTGGTCTGATCAGTTTAGAGCCATTAATTTGACAACAGCCTTGTAAATGGAAACCACAAACCAGTCACCAATAAAACTTCCTCAACTCACCAACCTTGTAACTTCAGACTAAGTTTGTATATGCAAAAGAAAGGTGAAACACTACTCTACAAAACTAGAAGTCAGATCATCTGTCCCAATTCGTACACAGTTGTACTAGGGCATTAAACTTTGCAAAAACAATGAAAAACACAGTAAATTGTCTGTACAACAGGCTCATACGTGTGTAATTTGACTGGAAACATTCTAACCTTTCAAAATATGCTTCCCTTGCTCAAATACCTGAGCATGGGTGGTTACAATTTCCCAAACTATCATTTGCAACTTTTTGCAAAAACTCTAAAAGTTGCTCAAGCAACTTTTTGAGCAACTTTGCAACTTTTGAGCAATTTTGCTCTTTACATCTTTTGATCAAATGGGTTCATCTAGGACTATTCTAGGACCCTATTTAGCATTCCTAGGACCTATTAGTTACTCAAATACCTTAGTTGCCCATCTATAGCAACGTTTGACCTATTGAGCAACTTTTGACAACTCTAGGACCTAATGAGCAATTTTGGCTCTTTTACAAACACATTGGGACTAGTTGAATTCGAAGGACCATTGGAACTTATTAAACACACGCAACCTCTTAACTAACCCTTAACAACTCAAAAATCTAAAAAGAAGGGGGTGCCCTGCACTAGAAAGCCACAGAGGAGTTGATCTACTTGAAGAAGTTGACCCTAGCCATGTCATCCAATTTTTTTTAACAAATAAACGTTGACCATGGTTAGATATACGTGCCAAGTCATTAAAGCCAACAATCTTTAAAGTTTTTGATGAATATTGTAAGAACAGGACAATAGTGGATGCAGTCCATGAACAAGGCAGTGATAGGTAATGATATTGTATGCTTGCTAAATACTATGCATCAAAGGATGATTTATTCAAAGACAGCGAGCGGTAAGACAAAATCTTGCTCTATATAGTTAGAGATTGAGATTTGTATTAAGGAAGACTGAGCTTGATGAAAGCCAATGTCAGCTATGAGAGACAATGGCATCCAGACCAAATATGACAGATATAAAGAGGATAACTGTGAAAACCCTAACTGGTTCCTAACTGGCGAACTGATATCGTTTCTGTTTTTTATTTTTTAAAGTTGATACTCTATGTATACTCTGACAGAATTATTGGTGCCAATAAACAATGTTTCTAAGTTCCTTTGTTTTAATGTAATTTTTAGAAGATATAAAGAGTGCAAAGGAAATACTAACAGCACAACTCCAGAATTACTTATAATTTTAAACGAGAAAGGAAAGACATTTAACATGAACCAAATTCCAAATGAAACCTGATTTCTTCCATAACACAATCCTTTGCATTGCCGACTGAAAGGAGAACCCAAAATATATACTAGAGGTGGCTTCTTAACATAGCACTCCCCATTCCCATCTTCAACGCAAGCTAAAGACACCTTCGCACCAGTCTGGTAACAATTTGTATTGCTCCTAATGCAGGTCGCAAGCAGAATATTAATAACGTCCAGCCTCAATGGAGATCGCAGACTACACAAGCTGGCCGTAGGTTAAATCCAAAGTGCCAGGTCTGTTGTAGATACTTGCCCAGCCCAATTTCATTTTCAGCAATCCGCCAACTTGCAAATATGGCGTCCAAACTGATATCAAACCCACATGCAACACCAGTATTGAAAACGACAGTCACGTATATGCCCAACCGTATCTTAATTCAATTGCTAAGTTTGTAACAAAAACTCTGTCAACTTTCTTCAGAGTGTTCATCTCCTTAGCCACAGTGAACACAATAGGAGAATCCAACAAAATATCTCCACTATACTTCAGTAGTGGAATGAAAACACTTCTCAGATACAATGATGAATAGTAGAAAAGTAGGGCAAACTTAGCTATACCTGAGCAGCTAAATTGCAAAAAGAATTTCCAAACATTTATACATCAGCAAGGGCATACAGTTCAGAACCTAGGAAAAGCCACAAAGGCACAAAATCAAATATATAATCAAGCGTGGTTTTCCCAATGAAATGAGCTTTTATTTATAAGCTTTTGTTGGCCCAAAGTTTCCCTAAAACTCCCCTTCTGAAATTGTGGAAGTTTCCAAAAAAAGTCAATGCTAGAAACTTTCCAACTTGCTTTTTAAGAAATATCTCTTAAAGTCATTATTATAATAATATAAGCATTATTATAATAATGCAACTCAATGATTAAAAAATAAATAAGAACTCATGCAATTTATTACTTTATTAACTGTAGGTGACGATCAACTGCTGAAGCCACCCACTGCACTGCCAGAAATAGCGACTGTCGAAAATAGACTCACTAAAAATAGTAAGTCCACAACTGAGACCCCCAAAACACCTTGTCAGCTGACAAGGGTTGCTATGATGAGCTAACTCCATCCACTGTGTTGACCTGCCAAAATCAGGGACATTACAATGATGATATCATACATATGTGAATACAATGGTGAAGATGTTAGAATTAGAGGCATATAACTATTATGAAGACCGTAAAAGCTAGATAAAATCAATTTAATCAAAGAGATTTGTTAAATTGATAAACACGCTAACAAGTCAAAGATAACTGATTCAAGCAAATAAAGGTATTAGTAATATCACTTGCCACGTCACTTATTAAAGAAAAATCATAAATATAATCAACAATAATGTGTAGTCACATGCATCCTATGCTTTTAAGAATGGTATGCTATCAGGGACTTGTGACTTTGGTGGAAATGCATCTCCTACTAAACTATTTTACATCAGATAAGTGAATGAAGAGTGGTGCAACTATGGATTAAAGTCTTTGTAGTCTCGAAGGAAATTGGAAGACAGAGGGCCAACCAAACACTAGCAGTTTCTGCTACATAGAATTTTGATGCTAGGGGCAACTGTTTGGATGCATAAAAATTTTATAGTGATTTGAGAGGTAAAGATTTAGTTGGTCAAGTACAGGATGCAGGTGTAGACCAGCATCTTATAATTGCTGAAACAACAATTATGCAAGAAGGAAATAATGAATCAGCTAGAAGAAGCAGTGAAGAAACTAGGATAAACACTTCCATCTCATCGCAAAGTCTGAAGGTGCGGGAAAAAAAAATAGTTAATGAATGGCTGGTTGAAGAAGAGGCCTTGGAATTCGTACTAGTTGATGAATACCACGACTTGATTATTATAAAGAATCTTGAGGCTGACTTAAGAGATCTATACAAAGTTGAGACTACATTAGCAAAGTTTGTCAAGCAAAATGAATGGGTAGATGTATCGACAAATTCTGACTTCGAGGTGACTGTTGCACTAATTGTGATGTTGGTTGTCGTAACATATGAGGCTCAGATTGTTGACCTTCTTACGTTAGAGAATGTGTTGAGACCATTGTGATGATTGCTACATTACTCTCGAGGTTATGACTATGTATCACTAGCACCCGACCTTTCTGCCTCAATGCATTGGTGATTCTTGTCATGGTTGAAGCTTAATCTGCAATAGATTTGTCTATTCCTCCAGCTTGGTGAAATGTGTCCTTGTTGAATCATTTTGCATTTGTTGTCATACGGTTATATTTGATTCAGAGGGAGTTTGACAATTTATGAGAGGCAACCTTGAACAAGAAGATTAGGAGTTCGACGCATGTATTCAGAGCTTCAGAAGGTAGTCACATTATGATGAATGTTTGGTGTTGCCAACCTTGGGGGTACATTAACAGTTTGTTACATTCACTCATGTTATTATGAAATCAGACAAGTACATTTGTGTACGAGAAGTTGCTTTTGTAAACAATGTTGTGATCTTTGAACTAATGTGCTTTATGATGTGTCTCTTGGAGCAAAGATATTTTCCATGACTCAAGCATATAAAGGCGACATGCCTCTATGACAGAGAGAGCAGGTAAAGGATCTACATTAGTTAACATCTGATGATATTGATTTAGAGGGAGTAGACTATGATGAGATGGTTTCTCTAGTATTCAGTTGAGGTACATTATCATTGAAGAATGAACAACAAATATTCTCACCAAGCCTCTTCTTAGAGAGAAGGTTGTGTACTATGGAGATTGAAGCCTAGGCTGAAAAGGAGTTTCAACATCAATGATCTATCATTTGTATCCTTACATATTGTTTTCGTTGAGAGAGAAGTTTGAGGTGGAAGCCATTGTTTTCACCATATGAATTGAGCCGTAGTGGATCCGTCCTCTGATATGGTTCATGGTGGATGTCATGTGTGGGATGTCATGACAACACCACGTGAGAGAATTCGTGGTGTCTCTATATAAAATCTTTTATCGTCATATGTGTGACTCTATGACTTTATGGCCCCCCTGTGTGCATTACTGAAAGGTGATGATTTTTCTAATAATGTACACTTGTATTCAACATTGTAAGGTGGCGACTTTACAACGTTCACTATCATGACGAATATCATGCTGAATTGATATTCATGGGAATGTCTTGATAGTTTATGTCTCTTGGACTCATTGATAGATATCATGCTGACTTGATATCAGCATGATATTGGTTGTGTATCAATATGTTCTTTATGAGATAATCATGGTGGATATTATGTGACGTAATATCCATGGACATGCCATGATATATTATGGTAGACATCACGAGACGTGATGTTAGTGCACATACCATAACCAAGATATAAGAATGTCATGTGACTTGATGTTCTCTATACTTCTTGATATCACGAGTTAGGTGAGATCTAAATTTATTGATACTTAGTTATCTTCACTAACTAAGAAGGAGTGTTGATATATTATAGCTAAGGTCAGATACAAGAATTCCTTGTCTTGAATTCACACAAGAAATGATAGAAACTATTCTTATCAAACTAAGTATGCAGAAATCTGTACTTCCAGATTATATTTTCTCTTGATGATCGAGTAATGATATCTCGCGTAATATCGATCACGAAATGATTGGATGCATTGCGTTAAGACATTATAGATTCAAGCAAGATGATCTATCTATGTGTATACTGATTGGTGATTTGTCTTGATCATGTTTTGGTTAACTACATTGGTTTGTATTTTGTTAACTATTATTTATACCAACAGTCATGTCATGAGCAGACATGAGTCATGTCCTCTCATGACATGCCTATTGGTTTGTGCCTTTTGGATCAATACTTATATCAAACCGACCAAAGCAGGAGATGCATTGAAATCTAGGATACCGATTCGTTTGGAAATGCAGAGGCTTCCGCATCGGATGCGGGATGCTGGCCGGAAGCCACTTGTAGGCTCCCGGATGTGTTTGGAAGCCAATATCCAGCTTCCAGACGCATCCGGGAGCCTGCGGGTGGCTTCCGGCCAGCATCCACAGAGCTTCCAGAAGCATCTGGGAGCATCCACGGGCCCAGCTGCATGAAAAGTGTAAAACTCATTCATGTTATTTATCTTTCCAGCATTCATGTTATTTACACGCTGCTTATCTTTGTTATATATATACATATATGTTTTCTTTAAATGCCAAACTTTGATATTGCTAGTGCCTAGAATATTTGATTATTAAA
The DNA here is from genome assembly GCA_028749045.1 of Cupressus sempervirens. Lineage (NCBI taxonomy): Eukaryota > Viridiplantae > Streptophyta > Pinopsida > Cupressales > Cupressaceae > Cupressus > Cupressus sempervirens. The sequence continues at coordinate 658,956,303 of CM053789.1, forward strand.
CAGTATGTAGATACAACTTTGTTTATGATGTATGATTCTTAATATTTGCTGCTAATCAAAATCTTTGACCAAAAGTATTCACGCAGACTGTATGTCTTTACTGGGTCTTCAATACTAAATACTCATCTCAGTTGTTATATATTAATATATATAGACATATATTAGTATATTTGATATTTCTTGCATTTCTTTGCATATATATATACACGTTTCCTCCCGCATCCGCATCCAAAAAAAAAAAAAATCCCCGCATCCCGTATCCGCTTCGGAATCCGCATCCGAATCGGTAACTTAGATTGAAATCAATTAATGTCTTCTCTAGAGCAGTTTGGGAATTATGAGAAATAAATCTAAACCTGCAAATATTTGGTGTTTGTTAACATAGAAAATTGTATCACATTAACACTTTGGAAGGAAAACGTAGATTGTTTTCCAATCTCGCAAAAGTCCACATAAACAAAGCAGGGCTTCTCTATATACACAAGAATGAATTTGTATCATTTTGTGACCCTTGTTGTAGGGTGGCTAAAATATGTCAGTTGTAGCTATATTAGGTTTATTGTAATTGTGAAGTTGTGGTGTTCATTTGGGCCTTTTAAATTTGTGTTAACTGCGGGGAATATATATTCACCATGATGCTACTGCTTTTACTATTAACCTTAGTAGCTAAAAGGATAGATTTGTAAGTGGTTACTGTGCTGTTTTTTTCTGCTTTGAAAATTCTGTCCATTTGGAGAGATTGATTTTTAGAGAGATTGTTTACTTTCACATTGAATTTTTGCAGTCCCCATGCTGTCATTAAGCGATTTGAACAAAGAGAGCATGCAGCAGATAGTCGGGCAGTTGCAGAGTATCTTAAAGCACTGGTTGCCACAAATTTAATATCAGAGTATCTACCTGATGAACAGTCAACAGAACCTGCTGGCCTTCCTGCTTTGGTAATATTAGATTTTTGTTCACTTTCATTGTAGACTTTATCGTTCTATTTGTAACTTTCTTCTGGATACTTGCAGAATCTAACACTGTGAAAATGGTTAAATTCCTCACAAAGACATGGGAACTGTGAAGCAAGATATTTGTTTAGTTCTTATTCTTATTATTTGCAGGAATTAAGATTTAAGTTTTAAATTTTCTCATGCATTTTTTGTTTGAGAGCATTCATTACATTTGGTAGACAAAATTTATAATACTCTTCACATTATGATATCATTGCAAATGAAGTTTGTAATGGCTGTCGTGAGCCCTAGAAAATACACTCTTGTTCTGAAAAAATTCATGGTGGGCTGTAAAACTGAGAATCTGAATGTTTGCAAGAAGAAAACTATTGTTCTTCTAAAAACTTAAAAAAGAATCAGAATCCTTTATGAAAAATGACCCATAATCAGTACAGGTATTCCATTTCCTAAATCATCAACATACAATCATTTTTTTGTTTAGAACATTAACCTGATTGAGTAAGCTGTGATTCCTTACACAATAGAGAAAATAATTGTTGTGATGTGATTATTTGATTGTGAAGTGTTTTAAATTGGAAAATAGAAAAAACAAAGCATGTAACAAGAGCAAGAATCACAAGAACATAAATGCATAAAGCAACACTTACCTTGGAGAAGATTCAATTTGTGAAAAACTCCAGAAGAGTGATGGGGTTCATTCTCTTGTAGATATTGCAAGTGCTCATACAAGCTTAGCATCTTCCTCAATTCGTCACCTTCTTATGATTTCCCAAATACCCCTCAAACTGATGGAAAATTACTATCATTCAACCAACATTGTACAATTGCCCTATAGAGGTTTTTCTATATCTCTAAAGACGCTGGAAGGAAGCTGGAAAGAATGAAAGAGGAAGAGATATCACCAGCAGCTGGCTGATATCAGTGTGAACCATAATCAAGTGGGTGGGTAGTAGGTGGGAGGGAGTTATAGTTGGTAGATTAGTTGAAGTGGCAGCAGCGTGATAAATGACGGGGTTTGGATAGTAAAAGTATTGATATTCCGTTACTTTTTTTTGTTAACATGAACATTTCATATTTAAAATACTAGCTTGATAGAATAGGTTGGTGTTCTTAATACAATTAAGGAAAAGACGATCGCCATGTGTGTAAAGATTTGATTGGAAGTGTTGTAAACTTAAAATATGGAAATAGCGAAGCATTTGATATGAGCAAAAATGTCATGACCCTGACCTGATTCAACAATCTTTGACTAGAAAATGTCTCATGGTTGTGGGGCTCCACAAGTTTTGTCATATCCCAGTTCAAAATCTTAAGGAAACAAGAATCAATATATGAATAAATAGTTTTAGTTAAAGATTTAAACTTATCCTCACAAGCCCCCAGCAATCATCAATCATATCTGGAGCTTAATACTTCATCGGTATATTTTATCATGGCAACTTTGGTGGGTCGGAATTCAAATTCTTCATTGAAGGATAGCAAAGATTTACGTAAGAAGCTATTGGCTAGGAAGTGACACAAGCAATGGAGACTTAGAATATCAAGCAACATAAACAACACCGTAAAGCTCGCTCTGAGCAAGTTATCATTATCCTCGTTCAATAGATATAGAGAGAAGGTGGCATGATATCTCTGAAGACTTCCGCAGCAACCAACATGCAGCTTGGAGCCTTTATGTGTGTCAATAGGTGCCATTTGTTAGCAATTACCAACCAATACGAGGACAAAGGCAACCGGTTTGATCCCCTATAAGAATCATGGAAGAAGCGATTAAATGTGACGAAGGAATAGAGGCCAAATATATTATCCCCAATAGACATGGTGCCACTGAAAGGAGTTAGTAATCAAAGACTATTGAAGCAAAATATTATCATTGCATTCATGGAAGATCAAAGACTATCAATCAATCATAGTGCACAATCAAGAAGAATGAGTGGGTTTGCGCAAAGAGACAATAATATGCAAGCATAGATGGAAGATGGGGACTTGTATAATACTATGCAAGATTGAGTTGAGAGAGAAAATAGTAATATTGAATCAATTACTCAAACATACTAATGCCCAACAATGATTAATAATATTGATTCAGATAAGTGAATGCTAAACTATCATTGAGGAGCAATTACAAGCTAATTGGTTATGAAATGACATGATTACAAAGAGATAGGAGTCATGTCCTTTACATGTGGCTCCTCAGCCCAAACAAACAGTATAAGAAGGCATTCACATTGGTCAATAGAAGGACCATCGAATCAGAAGAAGAGGACAAACATTGATACTGTGGAAGAACTTATATTGGTTCATTTACATAATCAGCAATATCTGGTATGTATATCTAGATATGTATATAACGCATAATGAATCTATCTATTACTACTTGTTTTATGACATGGGCTTACTGTTTACTCTTAAAAATGACTGTTATATTACTCCCAAACATACATGGTGACATATTAATGAAGCTAAATACATTGGTTATTATACTTATCTGCCATAGCATAATAAATACATTTCTATTTCATTATCCATGACTTAGTTTAGTATATTGTACATAAAGAAAAGGGGATCAAAGGCAAAGGGGTTGATTACTCCTTTTTCAAATTGCACACTCAGAAGGAAAGGTGGAAGTAAGGACCTAAGCGCTGAATGGGACAGTGAGCCTTAGCTAAATATGTAATTTGAAAATGAAAAGGGGAAAGATGCAATGTAGTTGACAAAATAGACGAATAGAGACAAAACTGGAAATAATAGACTGATAACTAACTGTAAAAAATCGGAAATGAGCTGAATCAGGCCCCAGGTTGCTATACTCGCTCGTGATTTTGATCTAAGCTGAAGTTGCAGGGTACAACACGTTTCAAATGTTCTGTTCCAGGTACTCTTGCCTGGAATTTTCAGGGATTCTTTGACTGTATCCAGTCTGCTCGGAAAAGTTCCGACAGCTTCATAACCTGTTTTTGCACATAGAAAAACAGGGAAGAGGTTGGGTAAAAGGGGTTGCCTTTGCCAAACTATTTTTTTATGAATCAACCTTGAAAATGTAATGAAATTTCATAAAGGAAAAGTATTTAAAAAAGTAAATGTTTAATTCACCTTGCACGAATTGTCATGGACAGATGTAGAAATCACTCATATCCACGAAGATGTTTTAATATGCTTGAAATTAAGGATCTTGGAATGTAGAATAGGAATCAAGGATGTCCTCACAAATGCATGGATTTATGAACACCATGCTGAATAGGCCGAATAACTAATAGGGGGGTGATTTAGTTATTCCGCACAACCAATAAAACTTTTTAAACTGTTGGTAAACACTTAACATTCACTGATGCTTAAGATCTTTCAGTTAAAGTACAGAAATACACTATCAAAAGATAAGCATTAAAAAAACATGTACACTGACACAATGAACGGTTATTTTTACATGGAAAACCCAATTTGGGAAAAAACATGGAGAAGCTAATTCTCATGAAATGTATTAACAACACTGATTAAGGTGACAGTGAATAGGTGATTTAGTACAGCAAGGCTAACTGCCTGAACAAAGGGTGTTGTTGGTAGGCTAATTATTTGAATAGCCACTCCCCGAATATAGAAAGGCTCACTACCGCTATAAAGGCTCAATGCCAACATAATGAAAAGTGAAATCGAAACAGAGTATAATGTCAGGCCTCTGCAAATTCCAGTTGTGAACTGTCTGCACCTCCCCAGTCAACTTGTCTGAGTAGTTCACACTTTCTTTAGAGAATCAACACATGCAACTCATAAGCATCATACACTGCGCATCACCATGCATCCGAATACGCACGCTGACTAGTACATTCACTTTTCCATGTCGTTGAATACAAAATGGTCTTCTTTATTTATACTGGTATTCAAGACTACTCCTGTCAGCCGAAATAACAAAAAAGTGTGATACTGCCAATGCACAAGTTCAATTGTTACATTTAATTATAAGTATCAGACCTGAATCTAGGAACCCCGTCACCACGCCACATTATTGCAAAACAGGTCACACATAAGATATAGCATGATATAACACAATTGCTGACAACATAGGAATACCACAACCAAGTCCAGAACATGGAATCCTTATGATCATTGGATAACCAATGACCTTAGGTTCATACTGATGAAACCGAAAACTAGGAACAACTATGGCCATTTACCAAGACAAAAACTGTTGATCAACACCAATCCCAAATGAGAGTCCAATCAACTATCCTAGAGCTAACATGTGTACTGATACACATAACCTAAAGAGTCAGGTACACAATTTCACCAACAACAGGGAATTTAGAGCATTCTTTATCATATATACTCTTGCCGGTGACCAAAAGGTTTCTATCAAGAAATTGCACCAGGCAAACTGATATAGGAAACCAGATACACAAAAGTCAACCGAACAAAAGATATGAGCAATTCTTTTGTCAGGGTGACCATGCTGTCACCCATCTGAGTGACCCAAACCAAAACATGTTACGTAACAACCGATACTGACAACGTGTTGGTATGGATGTTTTGACATCAATGACAATCAATGCCAACACCAATATGCTATGTCTAACAATCTCCTCCTTTGACATTGAAGGAAATACTTCCAGAAACCATAGTTACACCACCTTGGGGGACGGGGGGACGGCGAAACGGGGGGACAAGTTTCCGGGACGGGGGGGACAGAGGGGCCTTAATTTGGGGACGGCGGGGGGACGGTGGGGGGACGGCGGTAGGGGACAAGAGGGGTGTATATATCTATGCATATGGTATTTAAAAATGTTAGTTATGAAAATATGTATTGCAATATAGGATGTAAAGATGTAAAAGAGTGAATACTTGAAACATTGCATTGAATTGGAACATCGAACATTAAACATAAATAGTTGAATTTGCAAATAGTGAATAGCAGGATGTCCCCCATCCTCGGTGGAGGTGGTGGAATCTAGTGGCACCGCTGGGGACGGGGAGACGGAGTCCCCAAGTCTCCGGCGCGTTGAAGTCTCCGAGACGTTGGGCAAAAAGGGGGGGGACGCGTCCCCGTGTTACTATGCCAGAAACAAAAAGAAATCGCTGAAAACCAAAATATGCAGAACTCCCCCTGAGTAGATGGAACTTTGGCATTGATGGCAAAACTTCTAGAAACAAAAAGAAATAGCTGAAGGCCGAAAGCTGTAGATATCTCCCTTAAGTAGATGGAATCTTTTTGTTTCTCACCAAACTTCTCCTTCTTTTTGCCATAATGGCAAAGGGCCAATCATTACAAAAATTACAAAACAAAAGTACCAAAGAAAGTTCACAGAAAAATTGCAGATTTAACTGTAAAATCTTTCTTGTACCTTTCTTTCAAAACTGGAAGACTCTTCTTCCAATTGGTAACAACTGCTCCCAATTGAGCACTCAGACTGTTACACTGCACCAGTGTGCCAAGAGGTTCTGTCGAATTGGAGACAGGGAATCTCTGCACAAAATTCTCAAAATTGGTCACATGACTGACAACATACTCCATTCCTACCTTGATCATATCCTTTACAAGCCAAAAGGTCTTGATCAGTTCTTCCCTCTGCCTTTGCTGAAACAGTAACTCATCATGCAGATCACCAACTGTTCTTGTCTGAGCAATAGCACCATCCACATTTTCAAATACTCTGCATGTTTTACCGATGCCATTCAGCTTGTTCTCTATCTTCTCACAATGTCCCTGAAAGTTGTCTACTGTAGCAGGTTACTGTAGACAGTATTGGTAGATGACATTAATCTCTTCCAGAACAACTTTGGGTTGATCAAGAACAAGGGACAATATTTTTAACACAAGATCACACTTATTCTACATTTCCTTCTCAACACACCAATACCCAACGCCATACTGTACCAACTGTCTCTCAATATCAGAAACCAATTTATCAGGCAACATGCTGGAAATACTAGAAACCAATATACCATTGTTGATTAGGCGATCTGAAAGACGAAACCTGTCTGCTGAAGAACTTTCAGCCTATAGACTGCTAATCCTGTCATACTTCCCATCATCCGATTCAGCCTTTACAACATCAGGATCAACTCTATCTGATCCTTCAGACGAATCAGCAGAAACCTCTTCCTCTTCTTTACCTTGAAGAGTATGAGCTTCACTGTGTCACAAACCATATAAGTTATATTAGTAAATGTATATATGTTAAATATGATTAGTATAGTATATCACCAATACTAGAAATGACAATAACTGATAGTTAATCTGTGAAATTAATAATAAAAAAGTATTGATCTTAATAGATGAAACATATCAGTATTAATATATATTATCAATGATTGATCTTTTAATTAATCAATATGCAAATGATATCGTATATCAATCTTAGTAATCAATAAATGAAATTAACAATATTAATTATTGAATTCTTATGGTCATTGCCCATGATAATATTAATTGAAATATAATCATCCTAATGATAGACTAAAATATTGCAATAAGAGACTGACAGTGAGAGAAATAATTCAGTAGTATTAGTTAGTTGATGCCTAGATAAGACAAAACCAATAATGGCTGTCTCAACAGGTAGTGATCTTGTCCAGTCAATGTTTATTGACTGAAATGTCGGCCCTGTTTGGGAGAGATCCTTATTTGCATATAAGTACGGATAGGAATAAATGGAATAACGGTGGGAAAAAAGAGTAAGTCTTTCAGAGTGATTATGGTGGAAGCAACAACATTTAAAAGTACACCTGCGATCATCATTCATAAGGTGTGTTGAATGCATTTTCTCATACATAATATAGAAGGAATACTGGGATTATCAAAAGAGCAAAAATTGTTATTTTATCCATCAGGGAAATAAAATAGAAATGAAATATTACTAATGAAAATAAGTAAATCAGAGGATGATAGTTAGTATTGTCTATCATCCGTGCATCCAGTAAATCATATCATAATGCTGTCAGCATCATGTGACAGCAAAGCATGCTGTAATTTAGATTTGAAACAATTCTGGCAGACAAAAATATCAGAGTGTTTCTAGGAATAAATAGCCAGTAAAGGGTGGGTGGTCATATGTGTATATATATATATAGAAATGTATATATGTAGTAGAGATGCATTGGATAATAATTAGAATTATATAGATATGTGTATTCTATATTTGAATTGTATTCCAGGTTAAATAAATGGATCATATAATTAGAAGACTTAATAAATAAGAATTACAATATATATAAATAGATTAACACACACACACACACACATTCATAATAATGAAATTTAGATATCAAATTTGTTATACACGTCTATTCATATATATATATATATATATATATATATATATTAATGAGTATGGATCTATCACTATGCATCATCTACGTGATGCATGCTGATTACTATATTTGTAAGACATGAAATAATAATATATACTCAGCTAATTCTTTGATCACTCACTAATATGACCAAGTGGAGAGGGAGTTTGTAAAGGGGAGAGTTATTCAGTCACAGTGAGGAGAAGATTCCCAAAACAAGCTTTGTTCATGAGGGTGCCTCTTGGAGACTGTTTCTGCCCGAGCATAGTAATTCTACCATCCGCCTTACGGTTAGTGGTTAGGAGAGGACTAAGGAATTAACGCTCAAGTATGTATTATAACATAGAGATCGTTTCTTAATACATAATGGTGAAGGTTAATCATTGGGAATAGCATTCTCATGTTTACAGTCAACACATTTTTTGGCAGGGGAGATATGATTTTGAAATTGCTGCATTCTCCCCCTGAGCCAAATCACCGACATCATTTGTCAGTAGGGCTGGTGCTTGAAACTGGCACCACTGGACTGTCACCTCTGACTTTCTTCTTTCATTTTCTCTTCCGTGTCTCAATAACTTCTGCATTTTGAATTTCTCACCCGATACAACCTCTGATCTGCATGATTTGGCATAGTGTCCAATTTGTTCACATTTGTAACATTTTCCATTCTTCCTTTCAGGTCTTAGCCTACATTGACTATCATTATGTCCAAAATTATGACATATATGATGGGTTCTATGAAATACTTTGATCATATTGCAATTCTATGAATCTTCCCGTTTGATTTTGATATTCTTTTTATTTACCATCTTTTGCTTTATGACCGAAACTTTGACAATTAAAACATTGAACCTTCTTAATCTCTCTCATCTTACACTTAATATCTTTATAATGAAATTTCTTGCATATGTAACATACTAACAACAGTTAAAAAGTAAAACAACTTTGAGTCGGTTATCTTATTGGGAGCTTCCTCATGGGTGTAGCTTATTTTTGTATCTTTTTTCAAATTTCACTCACCGCATCTCAGTCTGTCACTTTCTCTTTACCCTTCAAAATTCTGATTTGAACATTCATTGATACAATCTGAACAACTCTTCTGTTGAATTAGCAACTGATCTAGAATTGCAGTGTTTTAATTTACTTGTCTTTACCTTCTCAAAGTTCTTTTCAAAGCTTTCATTCTGCTCCGAGACCTTTTGAAGTATCTCCTTGAATTTATCTTCAGCTTGTCTCCATTACTCTGAACATGGTAACCAACTATTAATCAAATTATCCTTCACTTCAACTTTTTCATTATCCATCTTCTCTAGTTTTTCATCTATGTCAACGATTTCTTATGATTCTGGATAAGATTCCTTAATATTCTCTTTAGGATTCTTCAGTCTTTGCAATTCATCGTCAAGTTCAGCAATCTCCTCTCTAGATGTCTTCAATACTTGATCTACTCCATTTTGTCTAGCTCTGAATTTTCTGATCTGATTTCGAGTTTAGAAATACATTCATTAGCTTTCCTCAGATTCTCTTTGAGTTTTCATTTTCCGAATCAACACTTTCAATGTCGCTCACACGATCTTCCAATATCATTTGACAAATATGATTCCTCCATTTGTTCAAACATCCAAGATCTCCCTTAAGCGGTTAAGCTCTGCAATCAAGGGACCAACCTCTGATACCAATTATTGAATAGACTGAATAACTTAGAGTGGGGTGAATCAGTTATTCTCGGACAACCTGTAAATTTTTTCCAACAGTCGGTAAATACTTAACATACATCCACTAGTACTTAAGATCTTTCAGTTAAAGCACACCAATATACCATCAAAAGATAAGCATTAAAAGCACTAGTACATTGACACAATGAACACCAAATTTTTATTTGAAAAACTCATTTTGGAAAAGTTCACAGAGAAGCTAATTGTCATGAAATGTATCATAGTACCGATTAAGGTGACACCTAATAGGTGATTTAGCACAACAAGACGAATAACTTGAACAGAGAGTATTGTCGGTAGGCTAATTGTTTGAATAGCCACACCCCAAATATAGGAAGACTCGTGATTTAGTACAACAAGGCTGATTACTTGAACAAAGAGTATTGTCAGTAGGCTAATTGCTTGAATAGCCACACCCCCAATATAGGAAGAGTCATTGCCGATACAAAGGCTCACTACAAACATAATGGAAAGTGAAACAAAACAGGGTATAGTTAGACTTCTATAGATTCTAGTCAAGAGCTATGTGCACCTCTCCGATCAACTTATTTGAGTAGTTTGCACTTTTATCACAACATCAACACATGCAACTCGTAAACATCATACAATGTGCATCACCATGCATCTGAATACTCAACTCACTAGTACATTCACTTTTCCATGTCCTTGAATGCAAAAAGATCTTCTTTATTTATACTAGTATTCAAGATTACTCTTGTCAATTGAAATAGCCAAAACATGTGATACAAGTAATGCACAAGTTCATTGGTTACATTTAATTACAAGCATGACCTAAATCTAGGAACCCCATCGCCACATTACGTTATTGCAAAATAGGTCACATAAGATATAGCACAATTGTCGATGCCGTAGGAATGCCACAACCAAGTCCAAAACATGTAAACCTTATTTTCATTGGATAAACCAATGACCTTAGGTATCACGTCGATGAAACTGAGAACCAGGAACAACCATGCCCATTTACCGAGAAAAAAAATGTTGATCAACACCAATCCCAAATAAGAGAGTCCAATCAACTTTCCAAGAGCCAATATGTGTACCAATAAGCAAAACCAAAAGAATCAGGTGCACGAGTTCACCAACAAAAGGACATGTAAAGTGTTCTTTATTAGATATACTCCTGCTGATGATCAAAAAGATTGTATCAAGAAACTACACTAGGTGAATCAATATAGGAAACTAGATACATGAAAACCAACTAAACAAAAGATGCAAGATATCTTCGTTCTAAGCAATGCTTCTATTAGGTTGACCATGATGTCACCTATCTAAATGACGCAAACCAAAAGATGTCTTGCAACAATCGATACCAATAGAGCGTTGGTATGGATGTTTTGACATCAATGACAATCAATGTTAGAACCAATACTTTATGTCTAACACGCCACTCATAGTTTTTCAATGTACTTGCTACGTAGGAGAGATGAATGGAATTGAAGGAAGGATCTTCTTGATTGATTGAGAACTTTGCTTGGTCTTAATGGGATAGAAACTTGCTTTAGAAGATTGCTTCAGAATTGACTTGAATGAATTAGAGAAACTAGATCTTGGATGCTCGCCTTCAAATCTTGAATCTAGTTTCTCAATTACCTTTTATTGCTTGATTGTATAATAGTGGATCATGGATGTATATGAATGCTGGTCTAAATGAGGAGAGGTAGGGTGTTTATATACCTCGACTTACATTTTGGGATACAAAAAAAAGCCATGCTACTAGGGATCTACTTTTCCACTAAAACCTTGACATAGGGCTCTAGGCTAAATTTGGATCAAAATGTGCACGAACAAAATGTTTGAAATATCCTGTACTTAGGATAATTAACCCAAATTTTAATTGGGTGTTGGGATAGTGGAAAAGATATAGGAAAAGAGGAATCAGGTTGCTAGGATCAAGCATAATGAACATCAAATCTCAAAATCACCAAATTGGCGCCTAATAGAGCATCCAATTATGGGTATAACTTTCTAGAACAATATACTTAGTGCCCACTTTAGCAAGGGTTTGAGACAAACTCATGCTTGCGTTGAAGTAGATTAGTGCATAATAACAATCTTATCGAGGTCAAGTAGACAAAGAAATTTAGCATTTGCAAAAGGAACCACAGTAGGTTGAGAGGTAGCATTTGCAAAATGTTTATAGGATAGAGGTGGAATAGAAGCATATAGAGGAGGTATGGAAGGGCATAGAATGAAATCTAGGTTCAAGGCAAGCATATGGAATATTTTTGGGATTGCTAAGCTCATAAATCTTTTGGATTTTGAATTTTTGGTAGGACTAAAAAGGATTATCTTTGCAAGGTTGAAGTGGTTGAGGTAGGTTAAAAGAAGTCAAGGTCAAAGTTCCCTCGAGGCATTAAATGCTGATAGAGACTATGATTAATTGTAATTATTTCTCCATCATGGGGAAATTTCAAACCCTTGTGGATAGGAGAGACTACAACTTTCATGGAGGTGATCCAAGGAAGCCCAAGTATAACTTGAGAGTGATGAGCAGTTGAGATGACAATAAAGGTTACATCTAAGCTTTACGACCAACTTCTACAAGAAAAGCAATCAATCAATGTGTAGGATAAGTTAAACTGTTGAAATTTTGGATCATCACATCTACTTTATCATAGAAATCTCGATGCATCTATATAGTGTGAAGATGTTCTTTAGTTATAAAAATTTCACCATGCAAGTAGTGTCTATAAGGACACTACAAGAAAGAAAACCATTAACCTTTGCTACGGTGTAAAGAGGACCATTAGGTGCTTTAATCGTCTGTTTAGGATCAAATGTAATGGAAAGCTCAAATTTAGGTTTAAATTGATCAATTGTAGACTCAATTGTATTTGTCGAATGAGAAGCAAAAGGTATTTTAATAATATTTCCTAAGTTAGACTATTGCTATTTTTAATGGTCACTTCTAGATATTGTAAATATCATGTATTATAGATTCTTTCTATTATTTGTATGTTTTTTTTTTTAAACATCTCTTTTGTAAACTCTATAAGAGCAATACGTTCTTAGTAAATGAATCTTCTAATTTACCAATTACCTCTTGGAATATAGTATAAAAGCAAGGTTAACAATTATTAAAAAACCATTATAATTTCATATGAAATTAATTAATTTTTTGAAACTAGGAAGTTTTTTAATTTTTGGAACCCGTCGACAGAGCTAATTTTTTTTTGCAGACCTATGCGACCTTAGCTTTTCCTTTATTGTTGCAACTCGTCTCTATACAACTTGTGAGTTGTTTCTTCTACAACTGTCAGTTCATTTTTTCCATACAAGGTGTGGTTTTTTCAGGAAAGGTTGGATACCCATTTGTTTGTTTTGTAAACTCTATAAGAACCAATTTGTTGCTAGTAAATGAATCATCCAATTGTTTATCAATTACCTCTTGTAATAAAAGGATTGGTATAAATTTGCAAGTTTTGGGTGGGAGGTGTTATGGACTTGTTTCTTTGACCATTAACACCATCAATATATATATATATATATATATATATATATATATATATATATATATATATATATATATATATATATATATATATATATATATATATATATATATATATATATATATATATATATATATATATAGCATTGGAATCAATGAGGTCTTAAATGAAAGATTTTGAATGGACACACTTCTTAGTATCATGGCTAGGTTGATGATGGTATTGACAAAATACTACGTGGTCATCAGGTAAAGGTTTGGATGTATCAACCAGTTCAACGGGAGGAAGTTGTAAAACACTAACATTAATTAACTTCAACATCACATCATGTGAAGATTTAGAAAAGAGGTGTAAAACAAGGTCCAAAAATAGATGACAAAGGAGCCATGCCTTTGTATGCTTCTGCCACTTGTTCATGAACATGGTTTGATGAATTATTGGTATTGATGAAACTCTTAGGTTTTTGAAACTTTTAAAAGGACTAGGATGCGGCATCATTCTTATCAATTGAAGCCACCTTTATGGTGCTCTCAAATTGACTCACTTGAAGTTGATAATTACGAAGCATTGCACATAATTGAGTAAAGAAAATAAATTTAGAGAACAATATCTTATCTCTAATGTATTTTTGTAAATTAGCAATGAAAATGTGTTGTACATCAATATCTCGCACAAGATAAGAAATTGAGCATGGAAATGCTTAAATCTACCAATAAAATCAATCATCTTTTCTTTAACACCTTGTTTACAATGCATCAAATTAGTCAAAGAAATTTTAGGACTAGTATTGTTAAAATTGTTGAATGAAAGCATGAACAAGTTTTTGAAAGGAATCAATAGAATAAGGAGGCAAAAAAAATAACATTGCAAAACTTTATCTCAGAAGGTTCTAGTAACCATTTCAGCAACAAACCTATGATCACGAGAGAAATTACTAGACAATGTTTGAAAGATTTTAACGCGAGTCAAGGGTTCTATTGGCAAGTGATCATACAGGTGTTGTCATTGATGACAACATATCTCTCTGGTATGGCCGCTAGTCATGATAACAAGTTTTGATGAGTCAAGTGAAAAATGCTTAAGTACAGGATGACTTTGTAGAGTACAGTTGGATAGTTTTTGTTAGCCATGACAGAGGCATGATCAGATTGGTCTATAACTTCAAGGATATGATATATGAGATGTATATGATCTACTATTATGGTTGCCAGTTTTGATGTCTGATGCTGCATATGTTATGGTATCTTGAAGTAGTACAAGTCCAGAAAGGCAGCAATATAGGGGAATTTTGACAATTAGATTAATTGGCTTAGTAAGTGGATTTGGTTTACCAATTCAATTAATTAGCATTGAAGGGACAACATCCAAGATCTTAACTCTTGGATAACATGGTCTTATTTTGTATTTTGATACAGGTATGGACACGTTTACGTTTAATTGAGTCCTATTGGAGCCGATTGAGATAAAGAATTAACGAGGTATAAAGGAAAGTATTTTGACATGCGAGGAAGAGTAATGTAATTGATATGATGTGCGAGCCTTGATGTTGGTTATTAGAGCAGATTAGATGCGAGCTTACATTGGAACTAATCAGATAGTGTGATGCTATGTATGGTTCATTGTGTATGATTGAAACTCCATGTTATATTTTATGTATTGGACAGTGAGCCCTTGAAGGCGACTTTAACCCTCATCCTCAAGCAGTGAGCTCTTTTTTGTTCTCACAACTGTTAACAGGGTTGATGACCTTTAACAGGCTCTAGTCTCCTATTAGGAAGAACTATTGTGGCCATCCTATCCTTAATAATGCATCATATCCTTCTTTTCTAGAGTAATTACCATGAAATCTAGGAAGAACTATTGTGTGCCAATAACTACTTTTTGTCCCATCATAGGTCCTATAGGCTTGATTCCGTGTTGATCTACTCCTACCAACTGAAATGTGGGTGGCCAAAGAGTTGGTTTCCCAATGGCCTTCCAAGTTTCTTTAGGGAGGAAATTAATGCCCGAGCCTCCATCCACAATAGTATTTGTTAACTTGCACCCCATTATCTCCATTTCTACCATAATAGGTGTCCTTCCCATCCCTATGGTAAATAAAGTATTGGTGCCCTTCCTTGCTTTTGCTTCCTTCTTTGCATCCTCCTTGGAGTGTTCTTCCTTGGTACTTACTTGTGTTATTGCCATCCTTACCTGAGGTAATGTTTCTAATAGATCGACAATCTTCATTGGTACCGTGGCCTCTAGTACTTGTTGCATGATGTTAGTTTTTGGTACAAACCCAGTGGAAGGGAGTTTAGAGGTACTTACTTTTCCTTCCTTTGCTATGATCTATTGGATATCTCTCCTGGCTTCCTCAAACTTCTCTTTCTCTGTGCTCATATTAGGATATGTAAGTTTCTTGGCTTGCATTCTTGTAATGGCTAGTACTCCCCTCCCTGGGTCTGTAATTTCTAGCATGTTTGCACCGTTTTGTCTGGGGCGATTGGCATCGTCGTGTTTACTAGGTCGACACCACTTGTACAACATTTCTCCATTTTGTCTGCCACTTTGATAGTCCTGTTGATGTTTAGCGCCAGGAGAAGTAAATTTGAATCTTCCATGATGTTATTACTTGTAATTATATTTCAGAGATATAAGCAACTTTTGTTCTAACTTTGATATCTGTCTTATATTGCAGAGAAGTATCTATGCATCACTGTCTGATATACATGACAGAGACCTATATATACGTACATGTATTCATACTGATGTATGCATACATGTACATATACATACATCCTTGTTATATATATATATATATATATATATATATTGTGACAGTATTTATATGCATTATCGACCAACTTAAGTGGTCAAGATTCACATTACTCTTGACAGACCTTGCTGTCGAAACTTTGTATTATGAATCACGACAGATATCACTGTCGAACTTTGTATTATTTATGATTGATGATTATCGCTGGGCTTATTGTTATCTTTGGCGGATGTTCAGTCGGGATGCTATAATCCGCGTAATATGTATTGCATCTTGTGTCGGGTTTACAACCCGCGACTTGGCACTCATAATGATATGGAGATTACGCCTTGTGTTATCGGGCAACAAAATAATAATAATCAAAGAACAGTTATAACATGGCTTCGAAGGGCCATGTAGAGGCATGACTCTTCAGAGTCATGACTGTTCGGGTGCCAATATATTTGTGTTCCTTCAACTGCAGTGAACATATTACAAAAGGCAATACAAGTATCTGCAGTATTATTTTCACATCAGTATATCAATTGCTATTATTATTTCACCACATTTGTTTTACAGAGATACAGTAAAAGCAATCAAAGGCTGAAGAAGGAAGAGTTCCAATACCTGCTACAAATACGTGAAGATAAGTAGAGTTATTTTGCTCATATTGATTTTGAATTATAGAAATATATTTGTAATTGTTTATCTATCAGAGATCCTTTACTTTTAACATGGTATCAGAGCTACACTGATAAGAAAACCATTGCAAATATTAATTTTTGAGTCTAATTTGAAGGAAAAATAAAAGTTTTAAAAGGCATTAAAGATGGTGAACCATGTAAGAATCGAAGATAGATTAGATGGAGCTTCAAATTTTTCATCTTGGAAAACCAGGCTTTTAATAATTCTAAGAGAGATGGAAATATTATATTGAATCTAATTTACCTATGCCTGAAAACGAATCTGAGAAAGCAACATGGAAAAGGCACAATAATAAGGCAATGAAAATAATCATAGATTCAGTTAAAGATCATAACTTCCTTCCATTGCAAATCTCAAAACCGCATTTGATGTGTTCACTACAATTCAAAGTACATTTGAAATTAATAATACAAGTAGATTGCTCACTTTGAAACAAGGTCTACTTTGCGTCAAAATGAAAAATGGAGAATCAATCACATCTTACTTCCTTAGAATTACTGAATTAAAGGATCAATTGGCTACTATGCAAAATCAAATAGATGATAAGGAATTGAGTATGATTGCACTTAGAGGACTTCCACTTTCATGGGAAACTTTCATTAGAGGTTTAAGTTCCTATCCCGAACTTCCAAAGTTTGATCAATTGAGAAATGAATGCACTCAAGAGGAGTCCAGATTAGCATCTAGAGGTTTAATTTTAAATCAAGATGGTGACATCCAAGCTTTGTATTCCAAATCAAATAAGAAAAGAAAGTTCAAACATAACAAGAAGGAAAATAATAAAAGTCACAAATCTCACAAACATAGAGATTGGTCCAAAGTAAGATGCTTCAAATGTGATAAGCTTGGTCATTCTTACTATGTGTGTCGTGAAAAACAAAAAATTCAAGCAGCATTGGCAGAAGTTAAAGAAGAGAATAATGAGAAGACAGAGAAAGAAAATTATGCATTTATAGTAGCTCTCTCAAGTGAGTTAAACTCTAATCACAACACCTGGATCCTAGACAGTGGAGCTTCTCACCATATCTTTGGATTTAAAGACAAGTTTGAAACTCTCACAAATCATGAATCAGAAGAAGTTCCTATTGGAGACAACTGCTCTCATCCAATTAAAGGCATTGGTACATGTTCTATTCAACTGAATTTTGATATCACTGTGCAATGAAAGAACGTCCTTTATGTGCCAGGGATCAAAAGAAATCTTGTCTGAATCTTTGGACTTGCTGATCAAGGGTACCACATTGCATTCCAAGGAAATAAAGTTTTATCCTGGACTAAGAACTCTTCTATCAAGAAAGCTATAACCATAGGGGTTAGGGATGGAAGTCTTTATAAGCTATGTAATTTTCAAAACTCAGAGTTAAACTTAACTCTCAATAAAAATAAGTCAAACTCCATTGAAATTTGGCATAGAAGATTAGGTCATCTAAATAATCGAGCTTTAGCATCCATAAGTAAAATTGTAAAAGGTCTTCCAAATCTTAATTCAGAGCACTCAAGTATTTGTAAAGGGTGTGCCTTAGGGAAAAACACTAAACACTCATTTCCCAATAGTGTTCATAAATCTAAAAACATACTTGAGTTGATTCATACAGAGCTTTGTGGTCCTATGTAAGTTCCCTCTCTAAATGGATGTCTATTTTATGTAATCTTCATTGATGACTACTCTAGGAGAACTTGGATTTATTTTCTAAAACAAAAGGAGTCTTCTGAAGTCTTGTCCAAATTCAAAGAGTTTAAAGCCCTAGTTGAGAATCAATCAGGACAAAAGATCAAAACCCTTAGGTCTGATAATGGGGGTGAATTCACTTCTGATATTTTCAAAAACTTTTGTACATCTGTTGGGATTAAGAGGGAGTATTCTGTACCTTATAATCCGCAACAAAATGGAATAGCTAAAAGAAAAAATAGATCCATTGTTGAATCAGCCTGGGCCATGCTACATGATCAAAACCTTCATTACTCTTTTTGGGCTGAAGCTTCCAATACAGCTGTCTACATTCAAAATCAATGTCCTCACTCTATATTGGAAAACATCACTCCTGAAGAAGCATTTACCGGAGTTAAACCAGATTTAAGTCATCTAAGAATTTTCGGATGTCAAGTATACATTCACATTCCAAAAGAAAAGAGAACCAAATTAGAGCCTTCTGGGAAGAAGGGGATATTCATTGGTTATA
This sequence comes from Cupressus sempervirens, assembly GCA_028749045.1. Taxonomy (NCBI): domain Eukaryota; kingdom Viridiplantae; phylum Streptophyta; class Pinopsida; order Cupressales; family Cupressaceae; genus Cupressus; species Cupressus sempervirens. The sequence continues at coordinate 658,975,350 of CM053789.1, forward strand.
GTGAAACTTCAATGGGGTACAGAATCTACATTTCTAGATAAAGAACTATTGAGATTAGTAGAGATGTCATATTTGAAGAAGACACCGCCTTCAAGACTTCTAGTAATAATGAAGAATCTATTTCAGAAGAAGATCGAGATACAAAAATTGAGAGAGAGGAAAACTCTGACATCTCAAATCATTCAGAATCTGAAAACGTCAACCTTAACAATAAGAAGAGACCTCTTTGGGCTAGAAAGATGTTAGCTGAAAATCAAGTTAAACCAGATGATGTAATTCAGGAAAACAAAGACTAGAAATCAATCTTGCTATGTTGCTCTATTATCTGAACTCATAAAATCTGAACCTGCCAATGTTAAAGAAGCACTTTCACGTCAATCTTGGAATGAAGCCATGATTGAAGAATATAATTCAATATTGAAAAATGATGTTTGGGATATAGTACCAAGACCTAAAGATAAATTTGTTGTTTCTTCTAAATGGTTGTTCAAGATTAAACATGCTGCAGATGGCAGTATTGAAAAATACAAGGCAAGATTTGTGGCCCGAGGTTTCTCTCAAAAGGAAAGCATCGATTATGATGAGACTTTTGCCCCTGTTGCCAAATATACTTCAGCCAGAACAATCCTAGCTATTGCTGCATCTAAAGGATGGAAAGTACATCAAATGGATGTCAAAATTGCGTTTCTCAATGGAAAGATTGAAGAAGAAGTTTATGTTGAACAGTCAGAAGGGTTCAGTATCTTTGATCGTTAGACTCATGTTTGTAAATTGAAGAAGGCATTTTATGGTCTTAAATAGGCTCCTAGAGCTTGGTATGAAAGAATAGATAATTATTTACTCAAACTAGGATCTGCCAAGAATGAAGCTGATCCTAATTTATACTTCAAAACAGAAGGTGATGATATGGTCATCTTTGTATTATATGTTGACGACTTATTAATCAGAGGTGATGAACACATGATAGAAAAATGTAAACAAGATCTCTTTGCTGAATTTGAAATGAAGGATCTGGGGTTACTTCGCTATTTCTTGGGGTTAGAAATTTGGCAACTGGACAATTGCGTTATACTAAATCAGGGGAAATACACAGTTGACATATTAAACAAGTTTGGTATGATGGAATGCAAACCAAATACATTTGCAGGCAGCTAAATACATAATGAGATATCTCAAGGGTACTATTGGAATGGTATCTCAAGGGTACTATTGGAATGGGAATAAAATATGACAAAGTTAATCTTGAGCTAACTGGATACTTTGATTCTAATTGGGCTGGAAGTTCTATTGAGCGCAAGAGTACTTCAGGATACTGGTTATATCGAGGAGTTATTCAATTGGAATATATATGTACTAATGATCAATCAGCTGATATTCTTACCAAACCTCTTGCTAAAGTGAAACTGAAATATTTCAGAGAAAGGCTTGGTATGATTATTTGTAATGAAATTTTTTTTGAAATAAAAGAGTTGTTTGTTTCTTCTATTTTATATGTTATGAAAGGTGACGATCTTTCATGGACATATTCAGTAATCTTTAATTATTTACAAGGTGATGATCTTGTAAGTAGAGATTATTTTTGGGCTTCTCTAGACATTGCTTAAGTGCAAGTAGAGATTATTTTTGGGCTTCTCTAGACATTGCTTAAGTGCAAGTAGAGATTATTTTTGGGCTTTTGGGCTTCTCTAGACATTGCTTAAGTGCAAGTAGAGATTATTTTGGGCTTCTCTAGACATTGGTTAAGTGCAAGTAGAGATTATTTTTGAGCCTCTCTAGACATTGCTTAAGTGCAAGTAGAGATTATCTTAAGCTCCTCTAGACATTGCTTAAGTGCAAGTAGAGGTTGTGTGTGTTGTCTTTAGACATTGCTTAAGTGCAAGTAGAGATCAATTACTGCTCTTTCAGTGTTGCTTATTAGATGACTCTGATTAAGTTTTCCTTCTTCCTAGCTAAAGAGGGAGTGTTGATGTTTAGCGTCAGGAGAAGTAAATCTGAATCTTCTATGATGTTATTACTTGTAATTATATTTCAGAGATATAAGCAACTTTTGTTCTAACTTTGATATCTGTCTTATATTGCAGAGAAGTATCTATGCATCATTGTCTGATATACATGACAGAGACCTATATATACGTACATGTATTCATACTGATGTATGCATACATGTACATATACATACATCCCTATTATATATATATATATATATATATATATATTGTGACAGTATTGATATGCATTATCGACCAACTTAAGTGGTCAAGATTCACGTTACTCTTAACAGACCTTGCTGTCGAAACTTTGTATTATGAATCACGACAGATATCACTGTTGAACTTTGTATTATTTATGATTGATGATTATCGCTGGGCTTATTGTTATCTTTGGCGGATGTTCAGTCGAGATGCTATAACCCGCGTAATATGTATTGCATCTTGTGTCGGGTTTACAACCCGCGACTTGGCACTCATAATGATATGGAGATTACGCCTTGTGTTATCAGGTAACAAAATAATAATAATCAAAGAACAATTATAACATGGCTTCGAAGGGCCAAGGGCCACGTAGAGGCATGACTCTTCGGAGTCATGACGGTTCGGGTGCCAATATATTTGTGTTCCTTCAACTGCAGTGAACATATTACAAAAGGCAATACAACTACCTGCAGTATTATATTCACATCAATATATCAATTGCTATTATTATTTCACCACATTTGTTTTACAGAGATGCAGTAAAAGCAATCAAAAGCTGAAGAAGGAAGAGTTCCAATACCTCCTACAAATACGTGAAGATAAGTAAAGTTATTCTGCTCATATTGATTTTGAATTATAGAAATATATTTGTAATTGTTTATCTATCAGAGATCCTTTACTTTTAACAAGTCCTGAGCAAAATGTCCCCATTCATTGCACCTTCTGAATTGTATCATGGGACGTTCCCTTGCATCATACTGGATTCGGCTCTTGGGTGTATTGTTATTACTTCCGCTTTTGTTATTCTGGTACCCTCTAGGTGATGCTTCTATGTTTGTGTTCTGTGGGGGAGTGGAAGGTGGTGTGGATTGTTCCCCTTGCGTAAAAAATACTTGAGCATACCATACCTTTAAATTATAAGGACAATCCTTAATCGAATGTCCCAATATCTCACATATGTCATAGTCAGTACACCGTAATTCTTTCCCTTATTTTTTTCTTCCTTGCTTGCTGCCATTTCTTTCATCATCCTCATCATATCTTTTCTTAATGCTCGGATTGTTTTACACTCATCCCCACTCTCTTTGGAACTCTTTCTTTCGTTTCCATGCCTCCTTCTTTTTGAAGTTTTGCGTTCTATATCCATAGCATGAGTGCTGACATCTCCAAAGGATGATGGTAGTACTATTTTCATATTTCTTAGTAGGGACAATGTTAAGCCTCGATAAACCATCTTTTCTTTAACCCATTTGCTGGTGTATTTTCTAGTTTCCTAGTTAATTCTTTCATACTCCTACTAGTATAGGCTCTTACAGATTCATTCTTCCCTCATCTTGTATTGTATATTTCTGTTACTATCTTGTCATCATACCATAAAAGTCTAAATTCTTTCTCAAAAGCTGTGCGGAGATCCTTCCATGTAGCTTTCTTCTCAGTCTCCAAATTCTTGTACCAGTCAATGGGGATGCCCCTTAGGGTGGTTGGAAATGCCTTCAACCACTTGTTGGCATCCTTCTCTCCATTAGCCTGCCATGTGGTTAAGCATGTTTTACAATGTCGTACTAGATCCTCCGATCCTTCTCTTGTGAATCTAGGAAGTTTTTGCTTGTCTGTGGCCATCTTGGTTCTCCCACTCTTCCCTTGAGTGTTTCCTCCTGACAAGATTACTCCTTGAGTTCCTAACAGGATGGTGTTCCCTCCTGACAAGATTACTCCTTGAGTATTGGTTCTTGACGAGATTCTTCCTTGAGTACTTGGCCCAATTACTTCTCCTTCTCCTTGTAGTTTTCCCTCTACTGTACTAGAACTTTGTTCTTGGCTAGGGTGATGCTCTCTCTATGCTGGGTTTTCAGGTCCGTCCACCTCTCCTTCCGAGATTGCCAAATTGGCTATTCCCCTTATAATGTTTTCAATCAAATTTTTATTTGTTTGCTTTGGTACTCGAGTTTGATTAATAACCCTCCTTAGACACCAACACCTTTTTTCTTGCTCCCTAGTACGTAGGATCCGCCATAGGGCAGTTTCTCCTTTGATTTCTTCTTTTGGTACTTGCCTTGGGTCCTTATTTGGTATTAGGGACATGAATTGTTTTAGTGCCTCCTTGTACTCCTTGGATTTTCCTGCTCCTAGAGTTCACGTGTGCTTCTTTCTACAAACTATTGGAGTACTTGTTGCCTTCTCCGCTCCCTTTGTACTTTGGCCATTTCTTCCTCCACTCATACAAAGTTCCTTTCCAATAATTGAGGTATTTGTCCAAGGAGTTTGTACACTGCTAGTGGAACAAAAAGTTTGTTCCCTATTGTGCTCTCTGGAACCGCTCTCTCAGGCTTCCCTTTGCATGTACTTGTCAATAGAAACTTCCTAGGATACCACCAGATCTCGTGTCACTTGATCTTCCTTTGTTATTTCTTCCTCGTCATTGTTTGTGACTTGTACTTGTGGTAGGAATGGTCTGCCCATTACTCCATCCCATTTATCATATGACCTCTTGGCTTGAACTTAGGCAATGACGCCAAAATGTCGAATGGTTACCAGACAGTATATCAACATAAGAAATTATCACCAATGATAAGCATACCAAATATATGCGAGGGAAAATAGTATTCTCTATTGATTATCAAATACAAAGTACATCGTTCATGTTCCAATGTTCTTAAATAGTGCTTGGTTGGTTAGGGAGACCAACCGACACATCCTCTTGCTACCTAACTACCCAATCCCATTAATATCTTAAACTACATTATTGTTTTATTACACCCAACAATGGATCCATCTTAATGTACAGACCACAATCTACAAATTCTTGCCAAAACCCTAAAAAGTGACAAAAATCTGACATTGTCTAAATTTGAAGTGCTTTATATGAAAGCAATTGTTTTTGGGCTTATTGGATGCAAGCATGAGTTTCGCCCTAAACTACACCTAGGAAAACTGATTGCTCGAATCACCTCAAATTGAAGGAGTCTTAAGATTTGGAGCTTTAACACCTTGTAGGAGTCAGTGGTGACTCTTCAACACCTCCTAGGACACTTGCAAGACCAATGTTGAGAGGAATAACTTGATTATGGATTCAATAGTGAATATAATCGTACATAAGATGCCTTGGTTATAAAGGCAAGTTGAGAGGTAGTATTAGAGAAGATGTTGACATGCATCTTTATCCTATACAATGAGACAACTGCCTTAATAAATTATTAGTGGCCTATGTAACTAAAATAAAATAGAAGTCACAAAGATAAGATATGATAAGATCTTATAAGACAACTAAGAGTACTAGGACCAGATCTCTAGAAGTGTTGGACATATTGTCATTGATGGTAAAAGAGAAATCTAAGGACATCATCTTGCTGCTTAAAGAGGAAATAAATAAGTTTTGTGCAGAACAAGATTAAATAGAAATGGAAATATTTATTTTCTTTGAAGTCGGAAATTCATCCTCAAATAGGGCCGACCCAACTTCCCCTACATTGGCACCATCTAATTTATCCTTTTTGTGGGCCAGCCTTACATTGTTTGTCACCCCCATTTGGTGGGGTAAAAATTAAATCAATGTATATAATTTAACACCTATGTCGTATTATGCTGGCTGACTCAAAATTGTGGCCATTTAATTGTATTTAAATTAATTTAATAAGGAAAATCAAATATATTTGTAAGGGTTGATCTCTCTTATTAGAGTTGCCCATCTTGGAAGAGTTACATCCCTTGGGCAAAGATTTATGTTTGCGAGGAGATATAAAACAAGAAAGAATGAGGTGTATTTGGCAAGCAACTAACAAATCTTTCCTATTCATTGCAGAGTTATGTGCAGTTGTAAATGGAGTCAATGCGTAAATCCTTGATGCATATTAGATTAGATCTTTGGAACATATTATAGCAGACCTTTAAGCATGTTGGAGCAGACCTTCAAGGCATATCTATTGTAGACTTTGAAGCGATTGAGTCAGATTTTGTGGAGGGTTTATGAGCAAATCTATAAGAAGAATTTTCATTACCAGACGTGAGGCAGAACTGTGTAGCATCGTTGAACTGATTTATGAAGCATTTTTGTGCAGACTTATGAACCATACTAGAGCAAATTTGAATCAGAATTATGAGCAGATCTGAACCAGAAGTATAAGCAGATCTAAAGGAGACTTATGAGCAGAGATTGTAGCAAATTTGTGCGCAGAACTCAAGAATGAGAAGAGTTTGTGAAGGCAAATCAGATGATGTCCATTGTCTATTGAAGTAGCAAGTCACTGAAGGTGGAATTTACTCATTTGGAAGTTAGTGCATCCCTAAAAATGAGGTTGGTATTTCTTGCCGAGTTGGTGCTTGGTGGTGGGGCTTGGTGTCTATGAGTCATTAGGAGGGGATTGGTGCCTACAAAGTTTGTAAGAAGAGTTTTATATAAGCAATATTTTTCCCATGTAAATCATGTATTCATCTTGTGTTCCTTATTTCTAGATCTTGCATGCATGTTATTGCTATGGATGATTAAGTTTTGAAATATTAAGTTGTGGTTAACTAAGCTTTGGAAAAGTAAAAGTTTGTTGCTATATTTATTCAGCCCATCCTCTCAATATAATTGAGTGCTTTTCAGGGAGGACCTAGGACCTAAGTAAACTTATAAGCTCCCTACTAGGAAGTAGCTAGTCAGAGGACTGTATTCACACCACAAGTCTTCTTGAGAATGCCACCATAACTTACATTTGTGAACACGTCATGGTCCAATTCTTAGTACACCAACTTAGATAGGAGGCTTAAGCAGTCAACAGTTGGGAAATTTCTTCCCATTACCTCCTTGGGATACCAATTAGCTTTGAAATGTAATTGTCCTTTTAACAAAATCCAACAACTTTCTCGCATTTCTCTCATTGATACTTTTTTTTTTCCTCTACAAAACATCCTTGTCCAACTCCTTTTGGACATTAAAAGCAGTAATTGTAATGAGAGGTACCAGACGACCTTCTTTGTTGAACATTGAAGACTTAAATAAACAGATGTTTTCAACATTCAAAATGGAACAAGTTTTTATATATTCAGGTGGAAACTTGAAAGTATTCTTGCCCATGTGTCCTTGAATCCGAAATGGAGTATACCTTAGTAGTTTACGATTTTTAGCTTTACTTTAAAGTCTTTCATAGCATATGCAGCCCCTTCTTTCCCCGAACATGGAACCTATGCTGAACTATATATTGATCATATCTTGCTTTCTACTTTGCTTGGGACTCCCTTAACCTCACTTGCAGTTGGTGATATGTTTTTCTTATCTTCTTTATGATTATTTGGCTCTGCAAACTTTTCAGTCCATCTTTTTGTGCTTTCTTTGTGGCTGTCCTAACCCAACATCAGAAGGACTTGGTAATTAACCAAAACATGTTAGAAAAGGAGATATCTTAATATGCTTTCTATTATACCCTTTCAAGAACTGCACTAATTTTCTTTTGACCACCTCTCATCCATCCTTTTGTTAATGAGAAGCAATGAATCTTTTCAGTTTAGTGCCCATTTTCTCCCAGAATGTACTCTAAAAATTGTCTCAAATATTGAAATCCCTATCTGAAAGGATAGGACTTATCACACCAAAATGAATGCAAACATTAATGAAAAATAATTCCGCTGCATCATTGCCCTTAAGAGATTTCTTATGTGGAACGAGGATCCACATTTTTCTAAACCTGTCTAGACACGAACAAGTAATCATGCCTCTTCTTTGATAAAGATGATCCTTCTATGAACTTTATAGTGTTACGAAATTAACTTGATAACCTACAGGTCTATGTGTGCAGATCGTGCCTGACTCTCCTTGTTTTATATTCTCTAAGAATGACATTTTATATTATTTATACTCTCTCTAAAGGTGCCGGCAATCAGGATGAAATTAGTTTAGTTTGGCATTTAACTAACTTTAGTTAAGTCTTGCTAACAATTCCAAGTCGCCGACTTAGAGACATTTAACTAATTGGTGCATGTCAAGGGTTATGTCCCTTAAGGGACATACCCTCTAATGAGTATATATAGACGGGTCTTGTATGCAGTTTGGAGAACACACAGCACACTTACAGTCTGGTCTTCAAGCATGCATAACCTCACGGGTTCTTAGCATCAATTTCAACACTCCAGTTTTGTGATTATCCCAGGATTACAGTCATCTTACAGTTAAGAATATTCAGACCTGAATATAAGCTTTGCATCAAGGTTATTTCTGAGTCTTACCTGACTTTAATCTTGATTTCAGATCCTGTTATCAGAATCTGCAGAACATTACATATAGAAATGCTGGCCTAAAGGGAGCCCATAGTGGCTTATGTCTCCAGAATTCTATCAGTAGACTTTTTGTACTACAATACACACTTTCCCATATGAATTTTGCAACATTAATTTCCATGTTTGGCCAGTGGACATACCTTTGAAACTTTAGCTACACTTTGTCACACCAAAATCACCTTCAACTTTTGAAGTGTGAACTTCTTTCAATAGCCTGGTCCTTCCTTACGTGCACAAAGCTTACTCAACTTATATTATCTTGTAGGAGATGGTAGTGCTATTTGGGCATGACACTGTATCTTCTTTGCTTGCTGAATGCTATCATAAAATTTGCGTGATGCTCATTATTTATTATATGCCTTTGCACGATAGGGTCAAGCTGAGTTATAGTGCTTAAGGCTGAAGCTAATGGAATATATTGGCAAAATTATTAGTGACACATCCATTATACTTCATAATGGAATGATAGTTGCAAGAAACTCTTCTAGATGGAGTTTACAGATCATCAGACAATCTGTAGTTTATAGGAATTCATTGTCCCTAGCTCTATACTTATATTGCCAATGGATATTCAAGAATTCTGCCTTATAATGTTAATTGAATTTGTTGCATTTTCCCACCCTTATCTTGGTGTGCTTAATTCAAGTTTCTCCTTTGTGCATGCTTCATTCTTAAAGAGGTTGTTTTTATCTTTTTCTCACTGGAACAGCTGGTTATGCCATAGTTATTTTTACTTAACACTCCATTTAATATTCTCTGAAGCAGTTGCTAGAGCTAAAGCAACGGGCATCTGGAAATATAGACGAGCCATTTTTTAACCCTGGCATGTCAGAAAAGCATCCTCTTCATGTAGTAATGGTACACATCTTTGTCTTGTCCACGCTGATAGTAAAGTTTGTTCCTTTTATTGTATACCTTTAAAATACACAGTTAATATTTATAATATCACTTCACCATAAAATCTCACAAATTTTCTGGTTTCTTCTACATCAGGTGGATCCTAAAGCAGCAAGTAAATCAACACGTATGGTCCAGGAGCTTGTTCAAACCATCTTTTTTATGATTGTATTTAGTCTGATATGGTAAACACCCATTTCTTGATGTGTTCTTAGAAATTACTGTTAATGTTGACTCCCCGCAAAGACATTTTAACAGACATGGATGTTTATCTTGCTATATCTCTGCTCGGAAATGTGCCAATTCCACATGCTTATTTTAGTTTGTTTTCTAAATTATTTCTTGATATTTGATGATAAATGTAGGCATGGGATATTGTGATTAGACTGCTGGATGACAAGTCTACTTGGCCAAAAATGTTTAATAATTATCTATTGCCATGAAATGCCTTGAAACCATAATTACCATGAGATGTGTAGCACAGGCACAGGGTCGGGGACACATTTTTTTTTGGTTGTCTAGGAATAAGTCTATGGTGTATATACATGCATGCAGATGTCTATTTATTGATGCACCTGATATTATAATATATGTAAACACGGATGCAAACAAAAACACTAGGAAACATGGGTACTGGAAAAGATTCCTTTAGTGTATTTGGGTTACAATGTTGCTGTTGTAAACAGCATTTATATGAGTATATTGTATCAAGTACTTAGAAATCAATATCTATTAATGAATACAGGCAGATTGGCTGCAAGGAATATTAACATTTACTGATCTAATGCACAATGACTATAGAATTCAATCTGGCACTGGGAATAGGTTACTGTTGATATGACATTACTTGGAACACAACTTGTCATTTTGCCAATGTTATGTATATGGTTTCTAGTTTGAATTATTATGTTCTCATGTTATCCTGTGAAATTTTTTGATTACTCTGTTTACAAAGTAAATAATCACACCTGTAGGGAGTAAACTATTGACACCATTCCTGTTTGAACCTGGAGATTAAATAAGCAAAATGCATGATGGCAGAGTAATGGGCTGATTGTTCAAATAACAAGTGCTTATAACTGACAGTGACATAGAAGAAGTAACAAGGGAAGATTGATAGACACAAAACCTGGTACACATGTAGAAAGTTTCGGTTGACCAGTACTTGTAAAGGGAAGCTTGTGAGAGATTGGTCCTTGAAGGCAGAGTTGGCGATGAACTCTTGGTGCCACCATCTACGATCTTCTCAGAAGCATCCTAAGACATGCTGAAAGGCAACAAGAACGATATTGACAATAGATATTGCAACCGCACAAAGGGAGGAAATAGAGGGAGGAGTGTGACAAAAGTAGGCGTGACACCTTTGCAACTTGAATAATTAATGCCTCTTTGTCGAACAAGGACAAAAGGTGACATAGAGAGAGGCAAAAGTGGAGGAGCAGAAACCTCCATAAGATCTTTGCGAATCTAGGAGCAAAGTGAGAGGCAACAATGATTGCAGAGAATAGCCAGAGATTTCTAAGTCCCCCGCAAAGCAAGAGTCGGAGTGGCAGGAAGTGGAGGCCTATTGGCGGGGAAGGCAGAACACCACTAACAAGGAAGGAGTGGGAAGAAATTGCAAAGAACTTACCACTCTTGGACGATGTAGAGAAGGGCCTTGTTGACCAAGTGAGCAATCCTTTAGTACAAGAGGTGATGAACGAAGAGAGCTTGGTGTCTAACTCTATACCAAGTGGACCATTCATGTCCTCTACATAGGAGGAAGACCACGGAGAAAGAAATCTCCATAGGAAAGTAGCATAACTATTTGAAGACACTCTATTAGGCTCTATGAACTTGGTAATATCAAGGGTACCAAGAATGACCCCTATATGTAATAAATATATATTAAATATATCATTTAAACATTAATAACCAAATAATTAAATGTATTTATTAATTAGTTTTGTTAATAATTAATTAATTAACTTTGTTAATTAAACCAAGGTGTGAACGACGCCAAGGGAGGTACTGAGAGCTCGTGCATGGTTGAAGGTGCTAGTGAAGCATAGGTACGCAGAGAAAGAGCCAACCCTTCTGAGTCCAACACAAGGTACCATCAGAATGAGAAAAAAGATTCTTAAACTCTGAAGAGATGGGTCAAAGTACCCTACCTGCCATTGGAAACTATGTGTATCCATACAGGAGGCTAATGGCCAAGAGATGAAGACTATTGGTTGAAGGCATTCCTTCCCAACCTACATAGGGTTGCCATCAATTGGTACATCTTCCAAAATAGTACAAAACATCTCGGGATGACTTGAGTAGGGCATTTTAGGAAGAATTCAAACTACTTCGTAATGATGATGAGGTGGTAGCCAAAATCTACTACACCAGACAATGGAAGAATAAGATCGTACAAGCCTACCATCCTAGGCTGAGATAACTCATTGGTAAATTGGAAAGCCAGCTAGTGGACAGATTGAAAACAAGGTAGTTTATTGAAGGATTGACTCCATCCTTACAGAAGAAAATGGTAGTGGTACTGCCTTCTTCCTACGCGGATGCCTATAATCGCATAATGGACATTGAGAGTGAAAACAAGACATTATGAGGGAAGAAACAAGCCAATGATGCAGACAGTATGAATGATGATAGTGAATAAGAATCCAAGACTGTATAGGCTTTCCGAAAAGATATGATGTGGATGATGGAGGTGTTGAGAGTCGAAAAGGAAGGTACTAGGGATGAAAAAGAATTGTAGTGTACTGACTATAGAATTGAAGGTTATAGAAAGGAAAACTGCCCAAAGAAGTCATTCTGTGACATTTGCTAAGTATTGGGACACCCCATTAAGGAGCACCTATAAAACTTGAAGGCCAGGAGTGCCCAAGTGCTCCTCCCAAGAAGATCATGCAACTCCACCTACCACACCACCTATAATTGTAAATTATAATGCCTCGCTGGATGGATACTGCAACAATTGACAAGGAAACAACAATAATAATAACAATAACAACTCACATAGAAGCTACACCAAATATGATGTAAATGGGCGACTTGTGATACAATATCGCAAATGCAACGAGTGGGGCCACTTTGCATGGGATTATCAAAGCGACTGGGGATGTGGAAGTATGTTGTACAAATCGTGTGGTTTAGGCAACTATGAGGACACTAACTACCCCAAATGAAAAGGGGTAAACATGTTAGGCATTGATACAAAGGGGCAACTCATGATACAATATTGCAAATGCAACTAGTGGACCTACTTTGCATGGGATTGTCAGAGCGATTAGGGAGGTGGAAGTATGTTGTACAAATCATGTGGTTTAGGCAACCATGAGGACACACTAACTACCCCAAACGAAAAGGGGTAAACATGTTTGACATTGATGCAAAGGGGTGACTCATGATACAATATCGCAGATGCAAGGAGTGGGGCCACTTTGCATGGGATTGTCAAAGCGACTAGGGAGGTGGAAGTATGCTGTACAAATCATGTGGTTTAGGCAACCACGAGGACACTAACTACCCCAAATGAAAAGGGGTAAATATGTTAGACATTACAAATCCAAAAGAGGCGTTACCTATCACAAGGATGCATGCAAAAAAGGGTACGTTCCCTGACCCCCAAACAAATAAAGAAAGGTTGAGGTAAGCCAAAGACAACATTGAACTATCAATGGAAGAGGAACAAAGTATGTCACGATGCTACCAACACTGCCCTTGGTAAGTGTCCAAAACAAGTGTTATGCATTAGATGTTGAAGCCAATGTACCTGAATGGGTGAAAAACCTTTTTGAGACTATGCCACGATTAAAGGTGGCAATTACCAATGTGGCTGGTAATAATGGCGATTAGAACATGGCAAACCGACTTGATATAGAAGGTTCGACAAAGGAACAAAAGAACAATCCACCACAGATTCAATATTCTTGGTGGTTGGCATTGAAAGTACCTAGTTGTGGCCGAAATGGAAATCATGGGACTCAAACTCACAAATACCATTGTGGATAGAGGGATTGGCGTCAATGTATTGTTAGAGGAAGCATGACAAGCACTTGACAATCCAACACTTTGGTCGCCAACCTTCCATTTGGTAGGTGTCGACCAAAATAACATCAAACCAATTGGAACACTGATGTACTAGAAGGTAGTCAATGGAACCCAACAATTCTTTGTGGACTTAATGATTATTTCAGTGGAAAAAAGGGGTACAATGCCCTTCTTGGAAAAGGTTGGTTGATCATAGAAAAGGCCAACCACAACTAGAACAATAACACACTCTTGATGACTAGAAGGGAAGATGACTAGAAAGTAATCCTAGATAGGGAGGAATGGGACCCTGTATTGAAGATAGTAGCATTGAGGATTTTTCAAAAATATAAAGACATGTTTGCTTAGACATAGGACTTGAAAGGTGTACCATTAGAGCTGTGTCCATTGAAACCTTGCTTGTACTAGGTACGCGACCCATAGAGAAGAGGTCGTATCACATGAACGAGAACTATGCTACAAAGGTATATGCAGAAATAGAGAAGAAATTGGATGCATAAATTATTTACAAGGTACATACAAGTTAATGGGTGTCACTCATTGTCATCTCCTAAAAGAAAGAAGCGAACCAAATCTAGATTTGTGGGATTTTAGATGTCGTAATGTGGTCACCAATAAGGACCCCTTCCTCATCCCTTTCTCTAGCAACATATTGGAAGAAGTGGAGATGTACTTGTTCATTGATGGGTTCTTGGGCTACAATCATATTAGTATTACCACAAAAGATAAATTAAAAACCACGTTTGTGGTTGAGGATAGAGTGTAAGCATACGATAAGATGCCCTTCAGGCTGTGCAATGCCCATGCTAACTTTTAGAGAATAATACTGCATGCATTCAATTAGATGTCGATTGGCAATTTTAAGGCATGTCTTGATGATTGGTCCATATACAATGGGAAGAAAACTCACATCACGACATTGAGGGAGTGCATGGAACAGTGCTGAAGGGTATGACTAGCACTAAACCCAAAGAAGTGCAAGTTTATGGTACCACAAGATAAGTTAATTGATTACATAGTTTGGAAGGAAGGGTTGAAGAATAACCTCAACAAGATAGGTGTTATCATTCAAATGAAGAGCCTAGAGGATGTGACTAGAGTGAAATCTTTTTTGGGACATGTATGTTACTATCATGATCATCAAAAGGTTTGCACAAATATCATTTCCGCTCAACAAGTTAATGAGGAAGGGGGAATCATTCGTATGGGGAACAAAATAGGAGGATTTCGTTAAATAATTGAAATCCAGACTAGTGAGTGCACCTATTTTGGCATACCCAAATTGGACAATGAATTCCACATGCACATGAACACCTCAAATTATGCCATCGGTGCCACCTTGGCACAAGTGGACACTGAAGGGTTGGACCATCCCACGTTCTCTGCTAGTCGACTTGTCAAGACTGGAAAAGAATTACTTTACGACACAAAGCGAAGCACTTGGCATTGTTACACAGTACAATTTTTTTGACATTACCTTCTCGCTACGCCCTTTATATTTTATGTGGATCACCAAGTGTTGATGTACTTGATAAACATGTCAATCGTACAAGGGTAAGTTGGTGGCTACTCCTACTCCAAGAATTTACTGTTACTATTGTAGTACAACCTGAGAAAAGCTATATCATCACATATCAATGTCAAGGATAAAGCCAGGATCGCCCCCAAAGGGAGTAAACAAGGACTTTCCAGATGCTCATCTATTTCAGATTGTAGTCCTATCCCCTAGTACAACAACATTGGTCAATATATGTCCACTTCTACATTTCTTGGGGATATGCCACCAAGTGAGAGGAGTTGACCCTGAAAAGCAAAATGGTCCAATTCATCAATAGGTTGTTGTGCAAGATGGGACTAGACCAAGTGCTATGTAGGTGTCATGAAGGAAGAAATCTCGAGTGTAATGAAGAGTCACATGAAGGGTTAGAAGGATGTCATATGGGGCTTGATGCTGCTACACGTAAGGTTCTACTTGTAGGGTTGTGGTGGTTGACTTTGCACAAAGAGGCTTGCTAGTGGGTGTTGAGGTGCAATACTTATCAGAGGGTAGGCAAAGCATTGAAGAGGGATTTTATGCCTTTATTTCCATCTCAGTCATAGGAGTTGTTTGAGAGGTGGGGTCTTTATTTCTTGAGACCATTGAAAGTAAGTAGCATGCATAGGTGTTGTTGCATAACGATGGTGACAAAGTACCTCGTGAAATGAGCAGAGGCAAGGGCCCTATTTGATAACATCGCACTCAGTATGAGAAGGTTCCTGTATGAGCAAAATTTGACTCTATTTGGCATATCAATCTAGCTTACTAGTGATTGAGGGGTGTACTTTGTGAATCTAGTGATCCATATAATGACAATCGAAATCAAGCTATTGCACAACTTGTCAAGTTTTTACTACCCTAGAGTAAATGGTCAGTCAGATGCAACAAATGAAGTGTTGGTATCTATCCTATACACAATGTGCAAAATGGAACAAAATGATTGGGAAGAGAGTCTCCCTGCCGTACTCTAGGTGTACCATACCACATTTAAGGTCATGACAAGGCACACACCCTTCTAACTCATGTATGAGCAAGAGGCTATGTTACTAGCAGAATATACCGTAGCAAGCTTGAGAATTGCACTGGAGAATCAGCTTGGAGATGAGGAAAGCTTGAAGGAATGATTCTTCATTCTCTTGAAGTTGGATGAGTGATGTATGAAAACACACGGTGGGCAATCAAGGTGGTCTAATAGAGAAAGAAGTTTTGGCATGACAAGCACCTCTAACAAGTAAACTTCTGGCCCATGTAGTTATTGATTAGTTATAATGGCTGTAATAAACTTTGACTTGAGAAGTTCTAATGTTTATTTGGGTGGGACCCATAAAGTCATAGAAGTGGGATTAAATGTTGTAGTTAAATTGTCAACATTGGATGGCAATCCTATCAGAGAGATTGGAGTAGTTGTAGTAAGGAGATCAAAGAGGATCTAGTCATTATTGAAGAGCCATACAGGCTAGACCTAGTCAAAGCCAAATCCATGATGACGCTAGAAGAGTGATTAGCAAGAAATCATGTGGAAGGAATTGTGGTTACCTGGGTGCATAAGCATCTCACAAATGCACTGTTCAAATCACCAACACTGTGAATGAGGATAAATGAATGTTGGAGGTGGAAGTCACCTTACTAGTGAAGAGGAGAAGGTTCCATGGCCTACAATATTGATGAGGTGGTAGAAGAGAAACACAAGATAAAACAAGCAACCAAGGAAGAAGTTTGCGAAGAAGACCTGGAGAAGGAAATTGATCTAGAAGAGTATGGTACGACCCTTGGACCATGCTTAAAAATGGTGATAAAATTTATATATTGTGGAAGGAGATGAGTACATTGACCATATCATCTAGTAGTTCATTGCTGAAGGAAAAGAAGCCCTAAATTATCCCACCTCAAATGCATTATGGAGAATAATACCAAATCCAATTAGGCCTGTGATTGTGAACGAAGATGCAGTGGTATGGTACCAAAAGTATGAATAGTGATACGTTGATAGAAGTTATAAGGGGGTGGGACAAACAACCTTAGTAGACAAAATATTCAACTTTGAATATTTAGGGACATGCTATGGAAACAAGTCTTTTAAAACACCTCTAGGGACCTGCATGTGGCAATATGCATCAGAGGTCAAGGTTTACAATAACAAGGAAAATGAGACAAAATGGGGACTAAATGAGAATGAGAAACTTTGGAAAAAGTAGAAAGTTTGACCAACAAAAGAAAAGGCAATGAAGATGGAGAAACACTCCAAAAAAATTAAGGGGAAGTGTACAAGGGAATAACAAGAAGGAGAAAAACCACAAAAGCAAGAAAAATCAAAAGGTATGCCATCTTGAAAAAAATTAAATTTGAAGAAAATTAAAAAAATATTAAGTTAAAGAGAATCCAAATGAAGGGAAAAAGAAAGGGAAAAATAAAAAGGGAAAGGGCTATGGTTAAAAGGCTAATGTTGGAAGGAATTATAAGACAAAAGAAATAAAACTAGATGATGAAAAATGTAAAAATGGATATCATAATAATACAAAAACATTAGTTTTTCTTATGAAAAAAGGTGTTGTATTATAAATCCAACCCTAAGAAGCCTCTATAAAACACTGGGAGAACAAACCATTGTGCAAAACCATCACATCAAGAGATAAAGGAAGGAGGTGAGGAAGAAAATGGAGACAAAGGGAGAAAGCAAAACCGAACAAAACAGTCGTATGAAGAGAAGTTATCAGGTCACAGGCTGTATGAAGGGAAGCTACTAGGTCATGAGCGATAACGACATAAGAGTTAAGAGGGATATTGATAGGAGCCATACACTGTACGATGTTAGAGGTTGGGAGAGTGAGAAAACTTTTTACAAACAAAGGAGGGCAGCAATTGTACGGTTAGACCACACGTACCATAGTATCATTGTACCATATGACAAGTACGAGGCATCAAACCACTATTGTTTGTCGAAATAAGACAATACATCATACGACTTACACATAGAAGGCAAGGATGACATAACACATACAATATCTCTTCCATACCATACACTGTATGATGGAGACACACTTTGTGCAATAGGGAGGATAGACTATACACCATACAATGGAAGTATTATAGATTGTATGGAAACATCACCAACCGTATAGACACTAAGGACGATATCTCCTATGTTGGAATAGTATTGTACATGAAGCAGGGAAGAAGGAAAATTGTGTGGGTTGTATAGGCAATTGGATGTTGGAGAAGGATAATTTCAAAAGGATGGTGGAAGGTAGTTACAACAACCCTAATAAGGGTAGTTATGAATTTTGGGATAAAATTGGAGGTAGGAAGAAGAATGTAGTAGAAGCAGATATGGCCACTTCCAGTAGCAAGAAAATTGAATAAAAGATACAAAAAGATGAGCAAATAATTATAGTAAATCTCAAATTTGAAAGTGTAACTGGAAGTGAATGCAGAGAATATGGTGGGAGGACACCCTTGATAATCACTAGCTAAAAGATTCACTGAGGAAGGCTGAAGTCAGTAGAATTATTTTCATGCTCATATTCAACCTTAAGGAGTTTGAATCAGTGCTACGATCTATGGTGACTGGATATGACCACCAGTCTCATAAATCTGACATAAGTTATTTTGATAAAATTGTGGTAATTTCCTTTTTGCCAAAAGAGTTCACTAAAGTTTTTTGGGTACCATCAAAGGGTTCATTTGCATTAAAACCCTCAACAAAAATGGCTCTTTAGGATAAGGAGTTCCTACTCAAGCTAGTGTGCATACTTGATACATCCCCAACCAAATGGTATGGTTTATGGAGTAGGAATAATAGCAGAGGATTGAAAAAATTATTTATTGCCTCTCTTGAGTGGAAGTGCATTATGGATGTAGTGAATAGTAAACTCATAGGGGCAAGTAGGGCATGTGACATTGCCATTTGGATGCTCAAGTTGATGAATGATAAAAGGAGAGGAAAAATATATAACTGGGGTTAGGTTTTATATGAGCGGATATGAGAATTTTTCAAGATATTTTATATGTCCCACCATGCCATCACCTTATTCCTTGATGCCATATGGATATAGGTACCTCCTAACCAATGGAAGAAGTTTTTACCAACTAGTAGGGTAGAGCCATACAAACCACATGCTATTGGATGCACTTGGACACTCTTCCAGGTGGCAGTGAACCCCTTTGGAAGAAGGCCAGATAGGAAGTGGAGGCCGATATGGATGAAGGGGACAAAGGGGATGAAGGCAGTGAAGAAGAAGAGGAAGATATGGTAGGAGAAGAGGTATTGGCACTTTCCTCTTCGGAGAGTGAGAGTATAGACGAGTAAAGGTATCATATGGAATATTACCATCGAGGTAGTGCCTAGGTAGAGGTAGAGAAGGCCCCAGGTAGATAGGATGAAGTAGGGGAGATGAGTTAAGATTGGCAGATTCACATGATGTCATACCAAGGGAGTCTAATTGGTACTAGAGGGGTTCGTATCAGAGACTGTACCAAAAATTGTATTAGTGACCATACTAAGAAACGACGGACAAGGTCATACCAATGGTGTCAGACTAGGGTGCCAAGTAGTCTATTGTGCCTAAAATTGTATTCAGCGTTGCACGACTTCCATCCATGGTACACTTGGTCACAGTGGAGGGGATGAAGGTGATAAACATGAGCGTACACATGGTGGGAGAGTACACATAATAATTGTAATTCTGAAATATATTTGTCTTAGTAAAGTATTCGATTTGTGGCAGAGTTGCTTTAAGGAGCAGACTTGATATTCTATTTTGTGCTCTTTAACTACAACCACACCTTACTCATATACCATAACCAAAGGGCATGCCCGTTAAAGGGACATGACCCTATCTAGGTTGGCCCACAATGCTCTCTCATAATCGGCTCCTAGAAGGAGATATAGTTTAACAAACAAACAAAACTAAATTTAGTTAAGGTTAATGCTAACATATACTCACAATAAATTGCCGATCATGCCTAGTCAAGGTGCAATGTGTTAATAAGCCTTCAGACAGTACTACATGAAAGATGAAGTCTATGTGATCTGCACAGTCAGACCAGTATGATGATCGTAGTTGTAGTTTTAACACTCCCTCTTAACTTGATAATCATTCTGAGAGATAACATATCTAGCATCATCAATTACGATGAATAAGTATAGAATGATACTCTATATCTATTTGAATCTTCTTAGCACATGGTATCATTGAACACATGATACTATGTCATATTACTATATCTGTGATATGACATATCACTCATACTAGTGATGACAGTATTGCAATGAATACAATATACAGGATAACATCCGAAGAATAATTAAATTCTTCATTTATCCAAGTTGTGACTCATAGGTACTGGCATTCTTATATCACAACATGATCCTGAGTTAAGATCTACCAGAACACAGGATAAACTTCTGAAAATAACAAAATTCTTCCTTTATCCAAATTGTGACTCATAGGCATAACAATGTCTACATCACAATGTGATCTTGAACTCATCTAGATCTGACAATAGATCTCTACTGTTTAGCACATTATATAAGAGATTGCCATCTCTCATAATGTCTTTCATACAAGTGTTCATTATCTCAGAGATTGTCACCTCTAAAATAATGAATACAAATGGTGGAGCCCATAATAGTTAATAGCTTGACAATAAAATTATTTTATTAATAATTTAAAGAATACAAATGAATTACTATTCAACCATACCAAGTCTTTGCCTGAAGTGATCTGTCTTCACTCGAGAGAGAGGTTTGGTAAGAATATCTGCTGTTTGATTTGTAGTGCTAATGCATTCTAATTTTACAGTATTCTTGTCTACCATATTACATAATGGTAAGGAATTTCGATATATTTGGATTTGTCATGAAAAATTGGATTCATAGAAAGCTTGATTGAACTCCGATTATCACAATGAATAATCGTAGGATTCATGGCTTGACTAAATAATCCCACAAGTAACTTTCTAAGCCAAATTGCTTCTCAAGAGGCCATCGCTGCTGCAATGTATTCGGCTTTTGTGGAACTTTGTACTATTGAAGACTGCTTTTTGCATATCCATGATATCATTGCTGAGCCTAAACTAAAACAACATCCTGAGGTGCTTTTCCTGTCAGTAACACTTCCAACCCAATTTGAGTCTGTGTATCCATGTGGGTCCAATTCAACTTTCTCATACTTGAGCCCAAGGTTAAGAGTGCCTTATAAGTATCTCATGATGTGTTGGATTGCAACTAGGTGAATCTACTTTGGCTCACACATAAACTGACTTAATGCATTGACAACATAGCATATATCAGGTTTTGTATTTACCAAGTACATAAGGGACCCAATCATTTGTCTGTAAAGAGTAGAATCTGTGGAAGATGATTCTAATGCTGCTTCCTTAAGTTAATGTAAGTTAGTTTCCATGGGAGAAGACATAGGCTTGCAGTTCCACATTCCAAATCTCTTCAAGATGTCTAATGTATACTTTCCTTGATTGAGTATGATGCTGTTAGAGTTTTTCCATACTTCCAGTCCTAGGAAGTAATGAAGGAGTCCTAAATCTTTTATCTCAAATTCTTTGATTAGATCTTTTTTGCATTGATCAATGAGATGATCATCACCTGTTATTAGTAAATCAACAACATACAATATCAAAATTACCATATCATCTTTATCCCTTTTATAATATAGATTTGGATTAGCTTCATTCTTGGAGAATCCTAAGCCGGTGAGATACTTATCAATTCTTTCATACCATGCATTTGGAGCTTGTTTAAGCCCATAGACAACTTTCTTGAACTTGCAAACATAATTTTTAGGGTTATGAGTTTCAAATCCTTCAGGTTGCTCCAAATATATCTCTTCTGTAATCTTTCCATTCAAAAATGCTGTTTTTACATCCATTTGATGTACTTTCCATCCCTTCGATGCTGCAATAGCTAAGATTGCTCTTACGGAGGTGTATCTAGCAACAGGAGCAAAGGTTTCTTCATAATCAATCCCTTCTTTCTGAAAGAATACGTTGGCCACGAATCTAGCTTTATATTTTTCAATGCTACTGTCAATAGCATGCTTGATTTTAAATATCCACTTGGAAGAATTAACAGATTTTCCTTCAGGTCTTGGAATAATTTCCCAAACATCATTCTTCATAATGGATTGGTATTCTTTTGTCATGGCATCCTTCCAAGTTGTATGTTTAATAGCATCTGAAACATTGGTTGGTTCTGATTTAGACAAATTATTCATGTTTGTTGCATAACTAGAAAATCTTTTGGGTCTTTTGCTTTCTTTGAATGTTCCAGATGATGCAGCGAAGTCTTGTGCTTCCTCTACTGTCTTAATGGCCCAAAGTGGTCTTTTCTTAGAATTTTGGGTTTCTTCAAGATTGAGGTTTTGAATTTCATCTTCAATTTCTTGAATGTTCTCCTTTTGAGAGACAGATTCAGTATTTTCTTCAGAATTAGGTAAGGGAGAGGGTTCTTCAGAACTCAGAGCTCTTTTGAATGCTAAATCTTCTTTAAATATTACATCTCTAATAAGTTCAATATTTTTCTGACCAGGTATGAAAATCTTATATGCTTTAGATGTTTCACTATACCCAACAAAAATACCTTTCCTCTCGGAGGGTTCTAACTTGGTTCTCTTTTCTTTTGGAACATGTATATATACTGGACACCTAAAAATCCTAAGATGACTTATATTAGGTTTAACCTTAGTAAAGACTTCTTCAGGAGTTTTATCTCTATGGCAGGAGTGAGGACTTTTGTTTTGAATATAGACAGCAGTACAAGAGGCTTCTGCCCAAAGATAATATTCCAGATTTTGATCAAATATCATAGCTCTTGCAGCTTCTATAATTGTCCTATTCTTCCTTTCTACTACCTCGTTTTGTTGTGGGTTATAAGAAATGGTATACTCCTTCTCAATTCTTGTTTCTTTATAAAACCCTTTAACCAAATCTGAGGTATATTCCCCTCCATTATTAGTCCTAAGAGTTTTAATTTTATGGCCTGATAAGTTTTCAGTTAAGGTTTTAAATTCTTTAAATCTTTAAAGGATTTCTTCTGATTCTTTACATTTTAAGAAGTAAATCCAAGTTTTTCTAGAGAAGTCATCTATAAAAAGTATATAGTACTAGAATCCTCCAAGAGAAGGAACATACATAGGTCCACATAAATCTGAGTGAATTAATTCCAAAACATTGTTAGTTTTTCTAGTGCTATCATAAAATGGACTTTTGGTGTTCTTACTTAGAGCGCATCCTTTACATATGCTGGAATGATCTTTATTTAGTTTAGGTAAACCAGTGACCATCTTCTCCATAGTTGATAAGGTTTTGAAATTTAGATGTCCTAAGCTTCTGTGCCATATTTTGTTTATATCAGCAACTTCATGAATTAAGGTTTGAATGGGTCGACTAGGTTCGAAATTTAATTCATACAAGTACCCCTTTCTTTGACCAATCAATTTTGCTTTCTTAAATGAAGAGTTCTTAGCCCAAGTCATTATTTTACCATCCATGAATGCAACATTATGTCCATCATCTTAAAGTGTTGTAACTGAGATTAGATTTCTTTTTATTCTTGGTACATAGAGTACTCCTTTGAGATGTAGAGAACTACCCGACCTTAGTTTCAAGGTGCAATTCCCAATTCCTTTGACCAGATGAGCGGAATTATCACAAATGGTAACTTCACCATCAACTTCTTTAGATATAAAGTCTAGTGCTTCTTTGTATCATGTAATATTTTAGGATGATCCACTATCAATCACCCATGCCTTGCTTGATATTTCAATTGATAGTGTCGAATACAATACACGATTCTCAGGATCATAGTTATCTTCTTTAGTAATGTTTGTACAATTTACTTGCTATTTAGAATTCTTAGAGCAATTAGATCTGTAGTGTCCAAATTTTTCGCATTTTTCTCATTTTACTTGGGATAGATCTTTCTTAGGTTTGTCATTCCTTTGATTACCCTTTTTCTTCTTGAAATGCTTTTTCTTACCTTTATGGGAATTTGTGTTGAGAACATGAAGTTCTTCGTCTTCAGTTTTCAACTTTCCCTCTTTCTTAAGTTTTTTGGATTCTTCCGGAAGACAATCTCCCTTAAGTCTATTGAAGTCAGGAAGATTGTCTCTAGCACTTACTCCTTATGCAAAAGTTTCCTATGAATTTGGTAATCCACTTATGGCCATCAATGTTAGTTCCGTGTCATTAATTATGGTTTCTATACTTGCAAGTTCATCTCTTAGACTGGCAACCCTTAGGAAGTAACAATTCATCGATTCTCCCTTCTTTATCTATATATGATTTAATTTCCTTTTTAGTGCGAGGACTCTAGTTGCATTATTAACCTCATATGCATTTAATAATGCTTTCATCATATCAAATGCTGTTTGATGCTTCATTAGCATGGGTACTATTTCATTTTTCACTCCATCTAATATGATCTGTATGGCTTTCCTGTTTCCTTTACTCCAGATAGTTTTATTAGGGGAAAGAGGATACCCTTGTTTCATACCTATTTCAGTTTTAAAAGTTTTTGAAAGGCCTGTTTGAGTCTGGCTTTTATTTGAATTTCCTCAAAGCCTATGTATAGCTACTTTGTTACCACTTTGGATACCAAGATTGATCTTTCTATGTATAGTCTGTATTGAAAGCTTTTTATGAAGTCAACAAAACAACAATAGGCTTCTTTTCCATTCCAAACTTTTCAACGATATGCCTCAAAGTGGTGCAGGGTATCTATTGCAACCATATATTCTTTCTCATCCCTTTGGAAGGACCACTGCAGTGAAGTTGGCTATACCTGTTTTGGCTGTCACAATCCTTAAAAGTTTCCTTCAATATTTCTTATACCTCTCTCACAACACATGTGGGACATGTTCCAGCTCCATCTTGTCCAACAAGCCACTGGTCGATTGGAATTTCCTTACTTTAGCTTCTTTTTTTTAACAGGTTATGCTCTCTAGTGCTTCAGCCTTTGAGCCCTTATCTCTGCACATTTTAAATTTTTATGTCAATTGAGTTTGGACTAGATTTTACCATTTGTTCTATATCTAGCTTATTAAAGTTTTGGCTTCTGATCATTGGGCTCATGGCTTTTTTTTTCTAAACCCATGTTGCTTTTTCGTAGAATAAATCATCATGGCATTTGTTTCCTCTGCCACGTGTTTGCAATCAGTATATTTACATCATTTCTTATTGATAGTTTGATAGGGCTCTGTACAAGTTACTATTTTTGCCTAGAATTTTCAGTGCTCTACAGGATCATTGGTGGTAACCGACATCTACTCCAATTTGTCACGATTATGGAAATTATTAAGAGGATTTCCTGGTAACCCTGAAATGTCAAGTCAAGGATCATGACCTGTTGCCTTGTTGTTTTTCCTTCTCTTTTGCTTGATCATCTGACATCACATGTTGGTCCTACTTTACTTATATAATTATATAGGCAAGTTACCTGTATATTATGTTTAATATACATAATTGCCAGTTTGGATTCTGGTTCAAATTTCGTTTTATTTGGTTTGTGGGGGGGGGGGGGGGGGGGGTGGTTTGTAATTGTTTTGGGTTCATCCATACAAAAAAAAATGCTTTGAACAAAAAATAAATTTATATGTATATATATGCAGCAGCAAAGAAGTTCATACACAACTATGCTAATAGTAAAGTAACATAGCAAAATACATCACCATATATATTAATGTTCAAGTCCAAATGACATATGTTTTACCTTTTATGCCTTTTTGGTGGTCTATTTTAGGGTTGGAGAGTCAAATATATTTAATTAGATTAAAAAACTTAAAAAAGTTGGATAAACGAGTTTTTATGCGAGAGTCTGGCTAGATCCTGCCACTGTGTTTGAAATTTGCCGAAAATTCGGCCTGGGTCCATTTGACAGGCTTTGGGCCAAATTTGACCACCCGCTGCAGACTTTAGGGAATTTCATGAAGATCAGACTTTAGTGAGAACTGAACCAGACTTTGCTGTCTCCAGGAACAAATCTGGTACTTAGACAATATGCATGCTTATTTTCTATACATGCACGATATCTATAGTCAGTATTTACATAGATTCCAAGACAGATGTCTTGGAAACTACAAAGGTTTTCAAATTTAGGGTAAATTAGATTTCTAGTAAGTTATGGATCTTTTTTTGTGAATTTAACTCTTTGATATGCTTATAAATGTAGAAAGAAGTGATATGAGTACCTTACCTAAGTGCATGTAGTGCTCCTGTAACCAATCATTTTCTTTGGCTTCTTTTCAGACAGCTTAAATTAGTTCTTTTGCTTGTATAAGAATATTGCCTTGCTTTATTGTGGTAGGACTATTACTTATTTGTTTCTGTCAAGAGTCCACTGTTCTGAATATGTATTTTGGATGATTTGGCTGGATCTCACGAATTTTAAATCCCTGGCAATATGATAACCTTTTTGAATAAGGATCTCATTTCATCCAAATTTAACTTCTAAATTTTGTGTAAATTTATATGTTGAAAACTGCAATGGTATACTTCAAATTTGCTCTTCGGTTATACTGAAGATGTTTCATACATGACTTTGATTTTGGTTCCTTGAAGGGTCATGGGGGCATCTGCACTTCGCAAATATGTTAGCAGCTTAGGTAGTGGAGTTGGGTCATCTCCTGGTATAAGCACAAGTGCTACATATTCTCCTAAGGACTATAGTAAAGAAGTTGTGCCAGAGAAGGTGAAGTGAACTCTAAATTTATTTTCCCAGAATGAGAATTGGTATCGATATCTGTTTATGAATTTAATAAGTACCATAATTGCTAATGGAACTCTCTACTTTTTCAGGATTAGTCCAATGAAGTTAAGTCATACACGGTATCAAAGTGAAAATATTGGCTTATTATTTGTTAGGAAAACATGACCCATTCTGTTAAATTAAATAAGTTAATGAATTAGCTTTCCAAACTGACATAGGTGAAGAAAAAGTAAAAAATACATATGTAAATGGTCAACTTTTAACTCTGGCATCACCCATCATAGCTTATCTTTCCTGCATTAGTATGCTCTGTTAATGCTTTACAAATTTGGAATTTTTTATTTGCTTCTTTCTATGTAGTTCTTAACTTCTGCATGCATTTCTTTCCAGCTAATTTTATCTTCTTTTAACTTCACAGGTATATATTTTTGAGCTTTTGTCCATATTTTTGTTGCTTTCTTTGTTCACTGTTGTAGTTATCTTTTGAACAGGTCAAACATTGCTCATTATCTCTTAATATCAGAGTGCATGATTTGAAAATCATGAATATATAGCAATAATTGAAGTAGCAATGCACAGATGTGTTGGAACTTGGAACAGGGTTTTGGACTGGTCTTATTAGTTACAATGAATTAGATCATGTTGGGTTGATTTTGAAAATGTTTAGTTTGTAGTTTTAGATTCTTCTAGGGCCTAGACTTTTTGGAATAGAGAGAAAATGCCAATCTTTAAACATGTTTTGACGATATAATTTATCAAATTTTTAACAAAATTGAACACCGATTTTTTTAAAATTTCTTCAATAACATTTTTTTGTTAATAATGCATAGTTTTATATATTTTGATTTATATATAGTTCAGTAACTATTCCTGATCCTTTTTAAGTTCTGGTCTCTTGTAACTTTTTAATGCTAATTTGGTACACAGCATTTGCACACGTTATAATAGTTTATGGTTAGATCACACAGCGCTTGCATTTCTTATCGTATGTTAAAAATATTGGGCATAATATCTTTTCTGATTTATGAAATATTCATTGGATGTTAGATCCCATGAGCTTCTTGTCATCTCCGCTATCAATATATATTTGTATCCATATTTGTGGGGAGGCTTGGTTGAAAGGACAGCAGTGGACTTACAGATCAGAAAATAAAATAATGAAACCTAGGTCAATAGAGGCTGGGATGGTTTCTTGTTGGCAGAGAAACAATTTGCTACCAATTATGATGCTAGCCATGTCTGTTCCAAAAAATAATTATGGTATAGAGTATAGACCATAGAAGCAAATCTCTTGGGGATATTTTGGCAAACCAAAAGAGAAAGATATTTTCATTTATTGGGGATAATGTTGTGTAAATATTGGAAATCCAAAAAATGTAGGAAAAGAAAAAAGAAATAGTTGGTGTTTTTAATATTGAAGTCTTAATTTTTTCAGAGACCGGGACAGATAAAATAAAGTAGTACAGCATTAATTTTGAATCATAATTTTTCCCCGTAATTTTGAAATCGTTGTTTATATTGCACATTACATTGTGTGTTATTCCACTATTTTGCTTAAGTTTCAAACCTGAAAATCAATAACATACTACAAAATAGTAAATACAAGTGTCAAGCTGCAAAGTAATTGACTCTAGCCTTAGAAGATGTCAATCCAAGTTTTATGCTTATTATTACCTTATTTTTTGAAAGGACAAACAAAGTGAAATTCCATATAAATTGAGGAATCCTTCCATTGTACACGAAGCCACACAAATTGCAGCCAACTGTTTCTACCTAAGTGACATACTTTGAAGAGCAGACAAGAAATATGGGGCAAGAGGGGGGAATCTGTATTTCAGAGCTTTAGAATTTTAAAAGCATGGAACTATATAAAACATAATAAGAGCAACTGCCAAGACACAAACACCAAATTTCTTGTGGTAAACCACTGTGGATAAAAAACTAAGGCATGCAAAGCTTTCATTAACAAAATGGCACCAACCCAAAATACAAAAATGAGCACCAACTCTCAGAGAGCACCAACCCTCTAACTCTGAACAGCTGAAGCACCAACTCTAGAAGGTTGAGGCACCAACCCTAGTTGTAGAATACCGACCCTCCTGAAAGTTCCAACTTTGAACAGCTGAGGCACTAACCTTAGTTAAAGAACCACCTGAAGCACACTGAAATCTGAAGTTCTCTTTAAATCATCATCACCACACAGCTCCTTCAATCCTCTGCAATATAAAAACCACATTTCATAGAAATCCTCATTTTGGTTTTCCATACCTGGTCTGCAACGATCCTCTTGTATCTGTTAACCTCACACATGTGACACAGCTAGCTAACGTGCTTGACCCTTTTCTTCCTCACATAAAAATAAAACATGCAGCTGAAACAAAAGAATATACTACCCATTCATAATATCACTGCACACTCCGTCATATATTTAATTCATCTATCCAACTCTCTGTACTGCATACAGGCTCTTTCCAACAGCGTTAGTACTGCTCTGCATTAAAAAAGAATTAATTCTCACACAGAAAAGGGCTACATAGTGAGTCAATTATTCTTCCTGCCATTAAAATGCTGCACACATTTTCAATCATCAATGCAGAACACAAATGAATACCTCTGCACCAATAATAGGTAATACACAGCAATCTGAAAAATACACACACCATATTTTTAAGACAGCTTTAACATGCAGGATGCCTTATTTAATAACGTACAGTGATTACATGGAATGCAGCTACAAAAAATAATGCACATGAAAGCAGCATGTGTCCCTTAACTTCATCGCACGTCAGTCTTATTTCCTTCGTACTGGGCACCCTATTATATCACATACAACCAGAAATGGAACACATATATTTCGGAAGCCCCCAGCAAATTAAGAATAATCCCTTCTTTATCCCCCTTTTTTTAAAATTCGTTGTGTGAAACACAACCCAGTCAATAAATTCATCAACACAGCCACATTAATATGCATGACATCCCCTTAAAAACGTCCAGCTGATGATACAATAGCTAATGCACACATTCAAATAAAAAGCACAACTAGGAATGGCTGCGTAATCTCTTCTGTTCAAGTCTTCAATGATTCGTCTATTATTCAAGGCATTGCAAACTTAAAACTCAGCTTCCTCAAACCTTTTAATAATATATGCCTTCAATCGAGAGCCCAGCTCATAAATAAATATATCTGCTATGTTATGAAAAGACTGGCACATATGGCACCGTTTAAATTGACAACCCAGTCAATAAACTCATCAACACACAGCCACATTAATATGCAGGACATCCCTTTAAAAACGTCCAGCTGATGATACAACAGCTAGTGCACACATTCCAATAAAAAGCACAGCCAGGAATGGCTGCGTAATTTCTTTTTTCAAATCTTCAATGATTCTTCATTTATTCAGGCATTGCAAAATTAAAACTCAGCTGCCTCAAAGCTTTTAATAATGTCTTCAATTGAGACCCCAGCTCATAAATAAATATATCTGCTCTGTTATAAAAAGACCGGCACATATGACACTGTTTAAATTGATTCCATATAATTAAAGAGTTATAACTAAACCAAATGTCTTTCAAGAGCACGCAACTCCAATATTGTTACCATTCACAAATGATTACATACCATCTAATGACATGGCGGATAGGTTGACTTGGCACAAGTCAGCATACAAGTATGCAGCATAACCAGACACCCAGCCAGCTCAAATAGACACCCAAGTAGCTAAATTAGACAACTAGGTAGCTCAAGTACACAACCAAGCAAGGAAGTAGCTCAAACCAAATTTTACTATGTTGAGTTGTTCTCTGAAATTTATTTGACCTTTATCATAAACCCTTGTCATCAATGACAACATATTCAACACGGTTTTTCCTTGCAAAGTCCTTTCCATGCTGCAGGATGGCCAGATTTGGGAAAAAGCTAAACCACTTGCATTTGGGCTTTCAAATGCAGAAAAATAAATTCATATAACTTTTCTATGTTCCTTAAAATTAATTTTTTATTTTTATAATTTAGAATAAATACATTATTTTATAAATAAAAAACACAAAAGAAATAGATTTTCTAATATTTAATTTGTCTAAAACAAACAAAAAACTACTATGATCTATTTTATTTTAATATTTTAAGTTTTAACAATGATTTTATTTTATGTTAATATTTTATTTTTTTGTTTTGAAGGATAGCTTGCTACCATGAAGGTTAGGATCCTTTTTCCATTATTTTGTAATATAAAAATTACATAGACCTCATAGAGGAAGATATCAGTCAGATCAACCTTCTTGGGCTTGTGATGGATTAAAGTCATAGACACCTAAGAGAATCAGAAACAAGGATGGCATGATCCAGTTGCTCCACAGAAAATATGGCATTTATAGTAAGATTACCTTCTGCCAATCCCCTAGATATTAAATCCAGATTTGTGACAAGTCTGAGACAGTCATTGTGGAATGCTATTCCACTTGGATAAGTCATTTAAAATAATCTCATCTTCAGCTTGATCGCTGGAAATTGTTTCCAAATAATCCACCGAATGATTTCCTTCTTTGTAGATATGACACAGGTGCTAGCCCTGCTGCACCTCTCAATCTTTGTCTGGTATTTTTGGGTAAAACTCTTAACACTGAAATTGTTGAACCCCAACACGAACTCCAATGTGTAATTTTTCTTTTTTCTAAAAGATGTCCAACCTATCTTTATCATGTTTCGCCTATGCGCATAGCTGCACTTCTATAGTGTCTATGATCTGCTATGTTTGTAGTGTCTTGGTTCGCCAAGGTCTACACTAGCAGTTCAAAATGTTTCTTATAACGTTTGCTATCAATTTCGCAAGTGTTCACAATGATTTGATACAAATTTTTTGTTTTTGAGGAAAAGGTAAGGACATGGGTACATTTTGGAATGTGTTTGCGCATTTATTGAAGGAGGGGTTAAGTTACATTTACATCAGTTATAATTTATACTGTGCAAGTTAATTGTGCTATTAGACACAATTAATGTGTAGTCATCACATCAATATAAACATTAATATTTTTGTTGTGCATTAGTACCTTATTTTTAAAATATTATGTTTAGTAGTAGTGCTTTGAAAGCAGATAATATACACGGGTACTATATGGTATATACTTGGTTTTTGCAGCCTTTGTTAATGTTGGTTGCTTGCTATCACAATTATTTATACTTGATTGTTGAGATTTGAGAGGTCTTATGTTTTTTTCCACTAGGATTTTGCGATGACTGATTTATACATGTTTTGTGCTTTATGTAGAAGTGGGGACTTATATTGAGGGAGCTTTGTATTAATATTACTTGAATGTGAATCTGACAACTCTATAAAGATGACTGCGTGACTGTTTCTTGCTTGTTTTGGTTTTGTGTAAACTTTTCTACTTTGTTGATTGTTCCTTCGTTGATGTTGTGTTTCAAATGTTACATTCTTTGAATGCAGTATTTGTAAGGGGTTTATTAAAGGAGTCGATGTTAACTGAATCATGTAGCATGTTACCTGATTGTTAGCTTTGTTTTGAGAAGTTAAATTTTTAAATTTTATTTCATTTGCCAAGTACAAAAGGGAATTGAGGAATCTTGATGGAAGATATATTGGTTGCAGGAATCTTCAGAAGATTGTCCAGTAAACATGGCTATGTTATGCATTCATATATCGTGTATTATTCTAGTCTGATGTTATATTTGATGCGTAATATGATATGATCTTCTATGCAAAAATTTGATTTTTGTAATAATTATAGAATCGGATGCAAAATTAAACAGCTTTGATCTTATGGAATAATTTTTCCTCAAGTGTTTAGTCGGTAAATTTTTTCCTTTTGATTCATAGATAACATTCTTTCCATATTTAGACCACACATTAAGTTGCATATTTGTGCCACTTTCAATTCAGATGGAATTGACATGATTTGAAATTGCTCATTCATATTGTTTTTCAATGTCATGGGAATCCTTGCCAATTTGGAAGTGCTGTGATACTTATTTTAGGGCCTAGAGATGCATTTTCTTGGTTATGATTTCATTATGTACTTGTTTCAGAACTCAAAAACATTCAAGGATGTAAAAGGCTGTGATGATGCAAAACAAGAACTTGAGGAGGTTGTGGAATACTTGAAGAACCCTACAAAGTTCACTCGTTTGGGTGGGAAGTTACCCAAGGTCAGTATTTTTCAAAATATTAGAGAAGTAGAATGGTTGATAATGAATTTTATCTGTACATGTTTATCACTAAAAATTGTACTAGTTATGTAAATTTAGGGTGTTGAGATCTTGATGAAAGTGGTTGCCCTTAAATTCTTGGGTTAACTGGGACACAATCACTATTTCTCTGTTCTTTTGGTATTTTTGTAGGAGCTGTAAACAAGTTTTTTCAGTGAGTCATACTCTATCAGATATGAATTATATGATTACGTGCCTGCTAATAGACATTTTTAGCTGAATATAAAGATCAAATTGTAGGGATGCATCATTGTGATCTAAAGTGCGCTATATTTTGTTAGTTCTGTGTTTTGCTAAAATGAGTTAGGAACTTTTTCTATTAATTGTGAAATGTTTTTAATCTGACATCACAGTTTCACATGGCTTAATTGCATTGTTATTGCTTAGATCTGTTGCATTTGTTTCTCTATTTGAGGGCTAAGGATGGCTACTTTGTCACTCAAGTGTCCACTGTGAACATCATGTGGCATTGATTGCAGAGTAGTAGCATTGACTAGGATTTTGTAGGTCTTTTGCACAGCAGGGGCTCCATGTCCACATGGAGTCCTCACGTATAGTTTCTTTTTATAATGTTATACAGGCAGGACTAATTCATGACTAGCTCTTGTGTTTTGTCCATCTTTGGATTGACCTGTATTTTAACCTTTAATCACAAAGTTCTTTTTGAGCAGTTTTCTTGGATGGTGAGTTTCCTTGTGAGTGTCCTCTTACTTACATTGCTTGATTTCTCAATGATTCTATCGTTAAGAAATGCCAACTAGAGTTAAATTCTTTTTTTAGCCCAGATTGCTTCCTCCCTTCTTATTGACACCTGTTTCTATTTTGTATGGTGGGGTCTCTATACAATCTTTGTTTTGATGTTTTTAATGATATGACATGATCATTTTTGTTGAAGATGTACAACTTTACTTTTTTCAGATCAATGAAGGGTGGTGGGACAAACATTTTTGGGTTTTTTTTCTGCTGAAGTTTCCATAAACAACAATATGTGATGTCTCTGATTTAACATACAATCCTACATCCGTAAAAAAATGAATAAAGGAAATACACGTTAGTAGTAGAGGTAGTACTGTACACGGTTTGTGTATTGATTTTTTAAAGATCACAGTGCTATAAATACTGCTGCCTGACACACCTTTGTCTATTTGGAAGGATATTAGGACAAAGTAGATCTAGGTTTCTTTTCAAAATGTCTGGCGGCCATCACTTTTCACACAGCACAATTTCACATTCATGTAACAGTGCCCGTGTGCAGAGTGGTTCTGATTTAAAATTAAAAAAAAGCACGAATAAGACCCTTTCAACCTTTTTCGAAATTTAGTGGATCCCACATCCTTGGCTCTGTATTAGACATAACTAAAACTAATTACTATACATATGGGTATCAGGACATCATTCAGACAAATAGAATTTACGATTCAATATGGGAAACGGGAAGGCATGTAATTAATTTTCTGCTGTATATTGAAATAATATAATTAACAAGTGGTGAAATTAGTTAGAGGCTAATATTCACTTATCTTCTTTACTTTGGAAATGTGCTGTACTTTTGACTGCATTATTTCCTCAACATTTTATGTTCTTTTTTCTGGCAGGGAATTCTGTTGACTGGTGCTCCTGGAACAGGAAAGACTCTTCTGGCCAAGGTGGGTAGTTACTCTTTTTAGGATTTTAATTGTTGCGAGTGCTCCTACTACTGCGTCCTGATACTGGTGGATGTTTGAAAATTAAAAATAATCTTAATTTGTTATGATATGTCTCATGCTTTTTTCTGGTCCCCAAGAATGGGATTTCTCCTGCATGGACCCACCACAAAGTGAGTGTTTTAGACAGCTAAATTATTGAATTGTTAGTAATTAATTTTTTAAGTGTCCTATCCGTGATGCAAAATGGAATGGGATTGAAAATGATTATACCACCAATCCTTATGGTATACTCCGTTATAGTAGAGTTGTAATTTCCCTGAGATATTTGTAGACATGATATTCATATTTTTTTTATCTTTGTCATATTTAATTTTGCACCATATCTTACTGGAACAGTTGATTTGCTACGATAGTGAATATTCTACATTTCTGATGCTTGAGGTACTAATGTTTTATCTTGTTATGCATCATAGTGTTGAGAGAGAGTTAGTATGTGATCTAGATCTTACTTAAGTTGAAAAAAAGAATAAACAGATGTTTTGGAGGCCAAATAAATGTTTCTGGGTGCATTGTGCTCTTTTACATGTCTCCCACACTTTGACTACTTTTGTAGTAATGTTTATAGTCAGAGAATAAAGCTCCCAAGGTAGGTATCATTTTTTTTAATTGTATTTTCTCCTAGAGTTCAGGTCAAGCCTCTCTGTGTGTCCGGTTATGATAAAATAGTTTTTAATTTTACATTTGCTTCCAAGATTGCATGTCCAAGAGGTTGAACGTAGCCACTTCCAGTAATTTTATTTGAATGGTAGTTTGGACTTATTTTATTTAGTTTTGAAGCATTACCGTGTACTGTTTCGGGGTGCATTGCGCTCTTTTACATGTCTCCCACACTTTGACTTCTTCTGTAGTAATGTTTATGGTCAGAGAATAAAACTCCCAAGGTAGGTATCATTTTTTTTATTGTACTTTCTCCTAGAGTTCAGCTCAAGCCTCTCTGTGTTTCCGGTTATGATAAAATAGGTTTTAATTTACATTTGCTTCCAAGATTGCATGTCCAAGGGGTTGAATGTAGCTACTTCTAGTAATTTCATATGAATGGTAGTTTGGACAATCATATTATTTAGTTTTAAAGCATTACTGTCTACTTATGATTGTATCTTAACAACAGTGCTGTTCAGGAAGATGTTATATTATTTTTTAGTTTGTGCAGGATGAATTATATTTTACCGTGCATTTGTTAATATATAGTGATTAGTGTTGAGGTTAATTACGAAGATGATATGCATTGGAAACCTGAAATGGTATTGATCTAATTATGAATATCTTCTAGACATCATCCTTTAGATGTCTTGTAATTCACTTCTGTGATATATTGGGTGTAACTGCTTGTTATATCTGATGCTTCAGTACAATGTATGTGCAGGCAATTGCTGGAGAAGCTGGAGTTCCTTTTTTTTATCGTGCAGGCTCTGAATTTGAGGAAATGTATGTCTATAATCTATTGTATTTTTTACATACGTTGCTTATTTGGAAAACAAAGCATTGTTTTCCTTCTTGGAGGAGAAACAAAAATGTCCAATAATAATGCTAGAGTAGTTATTTAACAGATGCAAATATTACGAAATCATTCAATATCGTTAAATATGTTATTGTGTTTTCACTAGGTGAGTAGTACATAAGAAACCTAAAGTTTGTTTAAGAAAAAGAAGGGTTGTTTCTAGGGCCAACAATGTAAATAACTAATGATTTGTTGAGCTTAGCTCAAAATGGGAAGCCTGTCCTTGTTGATTAATCACATGATTATTTGAAATTTGAATTCACAACCTAGCACTTAATGTTGGTATGATAGCACTGTAAATCATAGTTACACCGCCTTGGGGGACAAGGAGACGAGGGGACAAAGGGGCCTCAATTTGGAGACCATGGCAAGGGACTGGGGTGGGGGCGTGTGGGAAGGGGGGGGGGGGGGGGTGTGTATATAGTATGCATATGGTACTTAAAATGCTAATTATAAAAAGATGTATAACAATATAAGACATAAATATGAAGTGTAAGTTCATCATGACAGCTATTGCTGTCATGTCCCCTCTTTCGCACTAGTTCTTTTGGTGCTTGGTTAATCTATCTCCACATGTGGATAGGTTAACGATATTCCAGTAAGGATGCCTGCCAGTCAGAACGGAAGATTTGTCTTAAGTTCGTCATTTAATGTATTAAAGTACTTTAATAAAGTTACTTTATGTTTTGACAAGGCATTCACTTTATAAAGTGACTTAAGTGACTAGAAGACGAAATTGGTGTTTTATCCCACATCTCTCATTCCAACACTTTTCCCTCACTTCGTGGTTATAAATAAGAGACTCCGTCTTGGGAAAGAAACAACCATGAATATGATAAATATCAACAGATTGCTTCAAGCGGTTGCTTTAATGTGATTGGTAAACTCGGAGGATGAAACCCCTCGAGTTGTTTGAGGAAGTTGGACGCCACCCCAATCCCTCAATTGGATTAAAACACAGTTCAGGCAGAAATCGGCAAGTAGGAAGTGATATTAGTTTTGACAGTTAGAAGTAAGTATAGTTAGAACATACAACAGAATGTGATTTAAGTGCATTGATTGTTCTTCCATATGTATGAACCGTAGCTTGGCCAACTAAGTAAGATAGCGATCAGAATAAGGGTTGTAAGTGAGAATAGTGCATGTGATTTTCCAAAACAGTCGGAAGGTATTCTAAAGCCAAGTAAGGAGGTCATCAAGATTACAGTCACAGACTGAACCATTAAATCGTATGCTCAATCACCACTCGGCAACCTTCTTTTCTCACTATTGAAGGATGACTGAAGGGATGGTATAACCTACAGGTTGAAGACCAACAGTATGCTGGAGTTTGCAGGTTGCAGCAGGAGTTACAGAGACTAGGCACTCACAGCGGTAGTCGTCTCAGCTCCCACGTCAAGGAGAAAGGTCACAGGTTGCTGGGTTACCAGTGGGAGTATAGTCTGTGCCGCATTACCTATACCAAGTCACGTGGTCGGTTCACACAAGGCGGCTAACTCCAGGTTCCATATCCCTTGTGACTGTTATAACATTGTAATCACGTGCTGTCAGTGATGTTATCAAACTCCATTTCCTCAAATTACTGTACTTTTAGTAGTATTTTCGTTTTAGTATTAATCTGATAACTTAGTTCCAAGCATTGCTATTGTGTTTGAGTACCGTATTATCCAATCTTTATTTGCTTGTGTTAGTATAGTCGAATTTTCAGTGGCTTTACAGTTTAAACTTAGAGAACGCATACTAGGTTTTTGACAAAATTCCTTAAGCATAAATTTAAAATTTTCTGATCAGATTAGGCAAGGATCATTACAGTGGTATCAGAGCTTCAGGTCCTGCCATCTTGTGGGTTAAATAGGAAGTAAAATGATAGCAGACAGTTGGAGTTCTTACAGGATGGCTGACAGGTGGTCCTCAAGGCTCTGCCAGAAGGGGAGCTTAAGTTGATAGGAGCTCACAGGATGGAAGCAATTTTGAGACACGATGATGTCGAGTGGGAGACACAGTGTTTCATCTCTTCTAAGGAAACACAAGATACAGGACAACAGTACCATTGTGACATTCAGATAGTGCTTGACAAACATAGGAGGTATTTGAGGATTTACCCCCAAGTATTCCACTAGATAGAGGGATTGAGCATATCATTGAGCTAGAGGAGGGTGTCAAACCCGTCATTACCATTCCTTATCGTCACCCCAGGCATTACAAGTAAGAGATAGAGAAGACGATTAAGGAACTGCTAGATATGGGACATATCAGGCCCAACTCCAGCCCTTTTGGCTCTTCAGTGGTGTTGGTTAAAAAGAAGGATGGCACTTTTTGGATGTGTATTGATTACCGCACTGTTAATAAGAGGACCATTAAAAACAGGTATCCAATTCCTTGCATTGGTGAGTTACTGGATGAGCTTCATGGAGCTATTTATTTCTCGAAAATAGATCTTCGATTGAGATACCATCAGATACAAGTTTGGGAGGAGGATGTGCATAAGACAACTTTTAGATGCCACTACGAACACTATGAGTTTTTAGTGATGCCATTTGGGCTCACTAACACACTAGCTACTTTTTAGTCATGCATGAACATCTTTAAAAAGCAGCTATGAAAGAGTGTGCTGGTCTTCTTTGATGACATCTTGATCTTTAGCAGGACTTGGGAGGAACATTTGCAGCACCTAGATGAGATCCTTAGCCTCATGGAAGAACACTCTTTATTTGCAAAGGAGTCTAAGTGCGAATTTGGACTAACTGAGATTCTCTATCTGGGTCATGTGATTGGTGCAGAGGGAGTTAAGGTACATTAGGAAAAGATACAAGCAATCCTTGATTGGCCACCATTGAGAGATGTATCTAACTTGCGGGGCTTCCTTGGCCTTTGTTCTTATTACAGGCGATTCGCTAAAGGTTTTTCCTAGGTAGCAACCCCCCTTACCAATCTGACACGGAAATGGGTATTTAGATGGACAGAGGATTTAGAGGCAGTCTTTGATAGACTGAAACAGGTGATGAGCATGTGCTCGGTTTTGACACTTCCTGATTTTTCTAGAACCTTTGTTTTGGAATGTGATGCTTTAGGGAGCGGAATCACGATGATTTTGATGTAGGACCAACATCCCATAGCTTTTGAGAGCAGGAAACTTGGGGGCAGCGAACTATTATATTCTACTTATGATAAGAAAATGCTGGCCATAATGCACGCTTTAGCCAGGTTTAGACAATACTTGGTAGGAAGTAAGCTCACAGTAAAGACTGATCATAACAACCTGCGTTACTTTTTGGAATAAGAGTTGAATGAAATACAACAAAAATGGGTCAGCAAGGTTCAAGCATATGATTTTGACATTGAATATGTCAAGGGTAAAAATAATATAGTTGCTGATGCACTTTCTAGGAGACCTTCAAGGATGGAGTGCTGTGCCATTTCCGAGATTTCAGCAGATTGGAGGTCCCAACTGTTAGTTGAGTATTCTAAAAATACTCACGCTTATCAGATTATGGAGGGTCTACTTTAGGATGATCGGTACAAGGTAATGAATGATATTATATATTATAAGAATAGAATCTACCTAGTACTAGAATCTAAACTTAAAATAAATATTACGCACACCATACATGATTCACCTTCAACGGGTCACCCAGGTTTTTTAAAAACCTACAAGCAGATTAGAGAGAGATTCTCAAGGAAGGGGCTTAAAGCCGATGTATTACAACATGTTGGAGAGTGACAGACTTGTCAGTAGAACTAGTTAGAACAGAGCTTCCTAGTAGGTTTACTTCAGCCTCTTCCTATTCCAACTCAGAGGTGGGAGAGTATCTCCATGGATTTTATTACAGGGTTGTCGAGGGTCCAAGGTAGGGATTGCATTTTTGTGGTGGTAGATAGATTGACTAAGTTCGCGCACTTCTTTGCTATTGCAATGGACTGGTCGGCTTCTTAGGTGGTAGAGTTGGTTCTTTCGAGAGGTTTTTCGTCTTCATGGATTACCCATGACTATCGTGAGTGATAGAGACAACAGGTCTCTCAACACCTTTTGGCAAGAGGTTTTTAGATTGGTTGGCACCGAGTTTACACCTAATTTTAGCTATCACCCACAGATCGATGGTTAGACCGAAATAGTGAATAAATGGGTGGAAGGGTATTTAAGAAACTACATTGCAGGTCAACAAAGAGCTTGGGTTAAATGGTTGTATTTGGGGGAGTATTGCTATAACTCCACATATCATATGTCCATTCAGATGAGTCCTTTATGTGCTCTTTATGGCAACGAACCTCTCTTTTTCATTGATTTGGCTTTACAAGATAGCAGGGCTCCCTTAGCCAAAGATTGGATTCTGGATGAACAAGATATTCTCAGAGCTCTTACGGATATTATTTAGTAGGTGTAGAACCAATAGAAGTTATATGCTGATCGACATCATACTGAGTGGAGCTTTGAGATAGGTGACATGATTTATCTTCGTCTCTAGCCATATAGACAGAGCTCCTTAAAGAAAAGTGGGTTAGAAAAGCTTAAGCCTAGATTTTATGGATCTTATTGCATCACCAAGAGGGTTGGTATAGTTGCTTACGAGTTGGATTTACCTGGTGACAGCTGAACCACAATGTGTTTCATGTTTCATGCCTCAAAAAGGCAATTGATCAGCAGGTTGTACTGTTAGAGGGCTTGCCTCCACTTGATGAGGAGGGTAGACTTGTATTGGAGCCGACAGAGGTGATTGAGACCAAGGAAAGGAAGCTGTGAAACAAATCTGTCAGAGAATATCTAGTCCCCTGGAAGGATTTACCGTATGAAGATGCCACTTTGGAAGGTGAGTCTATTTTACAGCATCCAACATTGGGATTGCTTGAGGGCAAGCAATCCCAAGAAGGGAGGACTGTCATGTCACCTCTTTCACGCTAGTCCTTTTGGCATCTGGTTAATCTATCTCCACATCCAGATAGGTTAATGGCATTCCAGTAAGGATACCTGCCAGTCATAAGGGAAGATTTGTCTTGAGTTCGTCATTTAATGTATTAAAGTACTTTAATAAAGTTACTTTATGTTTTGATAAGGCATTCACTTTATAAAGTGACGTAAGTGACTAGAAGACGAAATTGGTGTTTTTTCCCACATCTCTTATTCCAACACTTTTCCCTCACTTTGAGGTTATAAATAAGAGACTCTGTCTTGGGAAAGAAACAACTATGAATATGATAAATATCAACAGATTGCTTCAAGATGTTGCTTTAATGTGACTGGTAAACTCTGAAGACGAAACCCCCCGAGTTGTTTGAGGAAGCTAGACGCCACCCGAGTCCCTCATTTGGATTAAAGCACAATTCAGGCAGAAATCAGCAAGTAGGAAGTGATATTAGTTTTGAGAGTTAGAAGTAAGTATAGTTGGAACATATAGCGAAATTTGAATTAAGTGCATTGATTGTTCTTCCATACATATGAACAGTAGCTTGGCCGACTAAGTAAGATAGCGATTAGAATAAGGGTTGTAAGTGAGAACAGTGCTCGTGATTTTCCAAAATAGTCGGAAGGTATTTTACAGCGAAGTAACGAGGTCATACAGTCACAGGCTGAACTGTTAAATCATATGCTCAATCACCACTCGACAACCTTCTTTTCTCACTATTGAAGGACGTCTGAAGGGAGGGTATT
Source organism: Cupressus sempervirens (assembly GCA_028749045.1). Lineage (NCBI taxonomy): Eukaryota > Viridiplantae > Streptophyta > Pinopsida > Cupressales > Cupressaceae > Cupressus > Cupressus sempervirens. The sequence continues at coordinate 659,017,059 of CM053789.1, forward strand.
ACCTACGGGTTGAAGACCAACAGTATGCTGGAGTTCGCGGGTTGTAGCAGGAGTTATAGAGACTAGGCACTCATAGCGGTAGTTGTCTCAGCGCCCACGTCAAGGAGAAAGGTCACGGGTTGCTGGGTTACTAGTGGGAGTATAGTTTGTGCCGCATTACCTATACTAGGTCACGTGGTCAGTTCACACAAGGCGGCTAACTCCGGGTTCCATATCCCTTATCTCTGCTATAACATTGTAAACACGTGCTGCCAATGATGTTATCAAACTCCATTTCCTCACATTGCTGTACTTTCAGTAGTAGTTTCTATTTAGTATTAATTTGATAACTTAGTTCCAAGCATTGCTATTATATTCGAGTTCCGTATTATTCGATCTTTATTAGACTTTGGGCCTGTGTTAGTATAGTTGTATTTTCAGTGGTTTCACAGTGTAAACTCAGAGAACGCATACCAAGTGTTTGACAAAATTCCTTAAGCATAAATTTAAAGTTTTTTGATCAGATTAGGCAAGGATCATTACAATTGCTAGTATAGTTTTACATTCAATATTGAACAATAAAAGAGACTTAATTTCTATAAAATAAATTAAATAATCAAAGATTGAAGATTCAAATTCAAAAGTCATAGATATCAATTTATCAAAAGTACGACTATCACTATCTCATCAATGTCATCGTAAAGATAATTACATCAAGTAGCATCAAGCATGATATGATCACAGTGTTCAATGGTTCATATATCCAAGTCTCAAGATAAAAAACAAGTACAAAATCAAAATTTCTAGGCCCAAGGGCAGCCAAAATGCAGTAGAGCCTAGAGGCCATCAATCATTCCCGTCAAGCTCAGGCTCAAGATTAGCAAACTCATCATCCAAACTCTTAGACTCTCCAAGGGTAAGAGCTGCGAGAGGAACACCAACCCACCCTACATCAGAAGTATCCTCATCCCTATCAACTTATGATGGCTCCTCTGGCTCTACATCCCATCATGTTGTAGGGCTCTCCTTGTATACACGTATCTTGCAATCATTGATACGCAAGGCACAATGTATTACCACTAACTTCTCTGCTTTCTTAGAGGTAAATCTGTTCCTCTTAAAAGAGTGGATGAAGCTATAAGTAGACTAGTTCCTCTCAGAAGTTTAAGAACTAGAAACCTAAACAGCAATCAAATGACTAGTATGAGAATTAGAAAATTGAAAGTCATAATTAAAAGTGAAAACATATAATTTTAATAATTAGAACTCAGGTTCTAATGTTGAAGAACAAGAAACTTGAGATAGGAAACAAATAGCTAGTGTGGTATTTGTTGATTTGGGTCCATGACAATTCCACCACAAAATCGGATCCTCTTTTACTATTGATTTTATGCCCACCTTTGCTCTAGCTGCATAACCTGTAAGAGTAGCAAATTTGGTCCACTTAGTGCGAACCTTCCCTGTTGTCTCAATGTCATACATCTTATTGATGCACTTGAAGAACGCTTCGTTCACTTGAAATTCAAATTTTAAAATGTGTAAATTAAAAAATTAAAACTTCATAAGTGCAAGTGTACTAACTTCTAAATTTTAGGACATAAAGATGATTAGGATTACAATGAGTAGCATGATAACATGATAATTGATACATAATTAAATTGATAATAGATTAACTCAACATTGTTCGGTGGTGTAACTCTCCCAAGCCTAGGCATGTACCGCTTCGGATTCAATGCATAAGTAGCTATGTGTAAGGAAGTGTTGAGGCTGTCCCATCTACACTGAATAATAGGCCGAATGTGCTTGTTGTAGAATGCTAAATTGGGGTCCATCTCTTGCATAACTTCCCTCATCTGGCCAAGCATAAATGCACTTGTACACCTCTTGAAGGCTAGGTGCATCCCTATCCCCATATTTGATGACCTGAAAAATTGGATTGATGATAGAAACTATGTATTTTACATCACTCCAAAATACATCGCTCTTCACTATCTCCTTCACCCTTATCTGTTGCTCTGTCTTGGACCCATCCCATCTATTCCACTCATTTGTCATAACCACGACTTGCAATGGCTCCTGCAACTCAAACATTTTCTCCAAAAGAATGAAGTAGGATGCATATTAGGTATGTGATGTGTGGTGATTGTAGATAAACATTTGCACATTTCTAGCATCGCTCACTACTTCCTTGATCAGGCAATCTTCCCATGTCCTTTAGTGCATTGTTCATGGCATGTGCAATGCACACAACATGGAGTCCACCAAAATATGTCTGTATGCTGCCTCAACAAGTCTCCCTGCAACTTTACACACAGGTGCTGCATCTGTTACTACTGGGACCGTATTTTGTGGCCCAACCTCCCCAATAGCTGCCCGAAGGATGTCAAACTGAAAATCAACACCCTTTTGATGCCTTAAACAATCAATAGCCTTGAGAAAAATTGAACCTTTGTGCATGTAATTATGATATTGATTAGTGGACAGTTCCTAATGTGCGTCCACCCATCCATGATTGTGCTACATCATTACTCCCCCCAAACTGGCCCCATGTTCTCCATTTGTATACCAATCTTGGCATACTCTTTATTCAAGACTGTAGTCTGCAATTTGTGCTCACCTGGTAGCATAAATGACAGTCCTCCTCCTGTTGTCACTAGCGGCATCATCTCCTTATAATAAGGAGATCGTGGTACAAGAAGATGTGTGCCATTAGAAAAAATAAATTTACCAATGACATCCTCCATCTCCTTCATGCGGGCATTAGATAATTCAGCAATGGGGTTACTTTCAAATTACATCTTTCTTTTCCCCTTGCTCGATTATGCTTCAGCCATAGTACTAGATTTGAAAGAAGGACCCGATGAAACAACCACTTTTTCAGGGCCTTGGCTAACAACTAGCATATATAGTTATTACTTCATATTCATGGGAAGGCAGTTATAACAATTGTGTTCATGTGAATGAGATTAATTGTTACAATCAGTTTAACGGAAATTTTATAACTAACAATTGAAAACATCATTAATAAATCTAAATAAAGAATTTGAATTTTACATACTCTAAATCATAGTTGGAAAACTCGCCAAATGCAAAAACTCGCCAAGCAAATAGAAGAAATCAACAACAAAAACAAAAACATGCGAATCTGAAAACAAAATGAAAGACTTGTATTCAGAAGAGTAAAAAAATATATAAAAATTTGAAAAAAAAGTCCTAGAAATAACAAAGAAAAATTCTTTTAACTTGAGAAATGCAAGAGAAACAATCTTTTCAAGATCTTTGGAGAAAATATGTATTAAATCCAACAGATTTTGAATTTAGCAAAAGATCTCAAATGGGAAGTTATGTAGGCGAGGATTTTGACTATATCTTCTTGCTAAATATGCATATTCGATTCAAGATTGATTTCTTGACAAGTGTATATCTTTGAGAAATAAAATGCATGATAACAGAAACAAACAAGACTTATTCAAACCTGAAAATGGAGAGGGATGCAAAAGGACGGGATTTTTTCTTGCAATCACATATAAATTACTTGCAACCATGCCCAACTTGTTGTTCTTGATTGAAGGAGTTCGAAAACGGGCTTTGAATGTCAAATTGTTGTCCGCAATTTTGGCTTCACAAAATTGGGGCAACCCTACGCAATCTTCTTATGGATCCGTAGGCATCCTCTTTGTTTTAATGTGTCAATAAGGTGTCATGGAACAATTCGTTATCCTTGAATTGTTATGTTTGCACTTTTTTTGAAGGTTTCTGTTAAGTTAAATCTCAAATTGTTTGCTAGTAAGAGTTTTTCTTCTTTGACTGCAAACTCTTTTTTTTTGGCAAACTTTTGCATCTTTTTCTTTGTTTTTCTTTGTGTTGTAAATAGTTTTTAATCTTATTTTTGCCTTAAGTGAATAGCCCTTGGAATTTTGCTCATTTCGAGCTAACTTAGGTCAAAATCGTAGTTGTCTAGCTCAAGTCATAGCAGGTCTCATCAAATCTTTGCCTTTAGTGGCTTTTCTCATCAAACTGAGAACCCATGGGTGATTATAGATATATTTCGTGACTCGCCTATCATCTTCCACAACTAGACTCACCCAATCAAGTTTTCCTATGTCCTCCAAAAGAAGGTCAAGGACATGTGTTGCACAAGGTGACCAAAAAAGTGTGGGATGCCTCTCTTGGAGGATTCTACCTAAAAGATTAGCAAAAAATCAATAATCAGTAACAAACTTTCCATATTTAGTATTTACAAATTACATCAAATCTAAATTGAATAATACCATTATCCATAGCATTACATTCATGATTCATATTGATTCAAATATAAAAAATTAAATCTACCTGCTGCCACATATGCTGCTGCATTATCTGTGATTATTTGCACCACATTCTCTATTCCCACCTCCATGACAACATTCTCCAACATTAAAGCCAATGTGGCTGCATTTTTCACTTTGTTGGAGGCATCGACAGATTTCCAAAACACCACATCATCTTTGCAAGCAATCAAGAAGTTAATAGTGGTTATACTTCTTTCATTTGTCCACCCATCAGATAAAATGGTGCAGCCATACTTCTTCCACTCTTTCTTTTCGTCTTCTATCAACAATGTTGCCCTACCAACCACTTTGTCAAGCAACCTACAAAATTTAGGTGTAATATTAAATAAAGTGTAAGTGTTAGTAAAAAAATTAGGAAATAAGTTATAACAATTAAGATTTAAAATATAACAATGAACTAAAGTGAATCACAATTATTTACAATTACTAAATAGTAAAATACTAACTTTCCACTCATATCCTTGTGATTAGGCGACTTGTACCCTTTGCCTGATATTGTCATTGCATTCACCATATTGACCCAATAGGGACTATCAGCGACATTCATTGAGATATTATTGAAAAATCAAAAATCAGTTGCTGCAATATTAGTTTGCTCATGCACCTCCTTAAACCATGCAGTGCCCTCTAATGATGGCTGTGCTCCAGGTGTGTTCCTGGGCACAAAATAACCACCTATCCCTGATGGGGATCGGGATGGTGATGATGAAGAAGTAGGAGATGTAGAAGAAGTGGAACCGGTAAAAGAGAAATTTTGTTTGTGGATCCGTGGGCCACGAAGAGATCCTGGTATGTTCTCAAGTGCTTCTTCTTCCTCTTGCATATCAAAAGGAGCTCCTTCTGATTCAGCTATGGCTGCCCCATAGCTAATTTTGCCCTCTACCTATTCAATTTTTTCTTTTTTGCAGCTGCAAGTAGGGCATGGATGAATCTTTTTTCTTCATCAGTTACCTTGAGACAAGGATTTGAGTCATGTTTCTTTATGCTTGCAAGGTGGTATTTGAGGCAGTTTATGCCTCCAGAAATAATTCTCTCACAGGGAATGCATATCACCTTCCCAATATCATTTGGATTTGGAGCTTCATAGGCATACTGCCATGCCTTATCTCTTGCATTGTTAGGCCGAGTGCCTATATATCCAGATGGGCATGGTGTTTGTAGCCACTCTTCTTGCGAGTTTGTCATTTCTTTAATGGTTGACCGCTGCCCTACACATAAATATATAGAAAAATGAATAAACAAAGTTAGAACTTAGAAGCTAAGGTTTCAAATGATTCAAAGTTTGAAACTTCAAACTTCAACCATATCCTTAGCAAACAACAAACTTCAACCATATCCTTAGAAGCTAGGGTTTCAAATGATTCAAAATGATTTTAAATGATTTGAAAACATTTACAAACAACAACAAAAACAAAAGAACATTTGTTATAAAACTATAAAAAGTTTTCAAACTATGATAAGATGAACATACTTGGAAAGAAATTTGTCTTCTATAATCGGTTAGAATCCTCTACAATCCACTCAAATCCGCCTTGAATCACTTGCAATCAGCCAAGAATGCCTCCAAACCTTCTTCTCTTTACTCCTCAAGGCTCTAAACAATGCAAATACAAGAAAGAATGAGAAAAAACACATTCACTGCCGCTTTACATTCACTGCCGCTTTAATCCGTCACAGGCCGTGGGCGAAAATCTCACCAGTAAATTGCGAATTTTTATGAAAAACTCGTTGAGTTTTTCACGGTATTCGGCGAGTTTTTACCAGACTGCCGAGTTTTTAAATCGGCAAGTTAACTGGTGAAAAACTTGCCGAGCTAGGAAACTCGGCGAGTTTTTAAAACTCGTCGAGTACTCGGCAAGTTTTCCATTTATGCCCTAAATTTCAAAACAGGAATCCGCTAGGGCAACATCTGCAAAACCTAGGTTAATCTACATATACCACTTAGGGCAAAAATAGTTATACCACTATATCATAATGACAAATACCATTTAGGGCATCAAATACCATTGTATCATGACAACAAATACCATTTAGGGAATCAAATACCATTGTGTTATCCCTTTTCTTTCTATTGCTAAGTATGGCAATAATATACAATTAGAAGATATATTCATAATCATTATTCACATAAATGAAAGACGAATAACAACCATAAGATAAGCCTATCTCATGCATACAGATACATTTCATGTTCAAATGGAAGATTAACTGATCTAACCGTTTACCAAATTACATTGACGAGAAAATTTGATTTCATTGAGGGAATAGATTATTCAACATTATAAATCAATCTATCATATCTTCAGCTTGTAATTTCAAATATCATAAAAGTAAAATACCTGTTAACAACAAATGTTGAATACATAACTCATCTCTATCTTGTGCATGTCTTGGCATATAGTGGAGAGGGGAAACATTGTCAAGGGCTTAACCTCCCAACCGTGGACCCTTAATCATCCCCATAATCTCATCCGAGAAAGGCCCTCCCTACCCGAAAACAGATATGGAACACTTTGTCCAGCCACTGAGCATCCTAGTACTTAATTCCACCACTCGACTTGACAATTGAGATACTTGGACAATCATGAGCTGACTTGATTTTTAGTAACCTCTTTTAAATAGAAATAAATGTTCATGTATGAAAGTTCTGATCATACTGTTTTCTTTTCTTTTGTAGGAATCCCCTCCTCTCCACCCACTAATCTTGGCTTCACAAGCCTTGGGCGAGTCCTCGGAGACTATTACATAATACTGAGATCTTTATCACATGGTTTCTTTGAATAAAATCCATAGCTGTTATACAATGAATACAAGCATGTACATCAGTATGTCATAACTCGCAATCAGATTCTGTATCAGAATTCTCATAAAGAAAATAATTGAGTACAGGAAAAAGAAATGCATGAGGTCCCTATGGTTATTGGACCCGCATATCGATCTTGGGATTCCGAAACATATTTAATACCATGCTTATAGATGTGCTTCTAATGCAACCAAAACAGACTATACTAGCAATGATGCCAAATGGGAAACTTTAAATGGAGTGAATTCCATAACCTGTAGTGAAATATTTCAGTGGTCGATAGTAGTTGACCCAACAAGATATCAGCACCGTGAGGTAGGAGCTGACAGCTTGAGATGCTGTGAAATGGGAAAAGAAGTAGAAGGAAAATAACAATGTCAAATTGGTCTAGAGTCATGCACAATAGTAATACCATTTTTGTTCATCCGCAATGGTAGCATGATATCGATTTTCAAAGGTCATTAGATTTGAAAGATCATCGGTTTTAAAAGATGGATGCCAATTTGAGATGGCCGCTTCTTAACAAGAGGAATTATAAAGTTTATATTTCCATGGTTTAAAAACAAAAAGAAATATTTATCTATATATATATATGAATATATTAAGCCATCATGCTATTGTGCTATATTTATAGTTGTACTTATATATACACATCTATATATGTGTGTGATTTAGAGAGTACATATAATTTATTATATCTTCTCTATATATGCACGCGCATATATATATATATATATATATATATATATATATATAAGCATAATTCATAGATATCATCAGATTATCATGGTGACATCATATATATATATATGTGTGTGTGTGTGTGTGTGTGTGTGAAATTCATAATGTTGATCACTTCCGAGTTCTCAAAGCAAGAGAGAGGTAATAGTTCTTATCATGATATCAAATGTTTAATATTTCTCTTGTTATGAAATTTGAGCAAGTAGCTCATGGTATTGCCCAACGTACAATCTTGCTTGCCTAGCCGTTTTCCCTTAGCCATGGTGGTTCAAGCCTCATACCTATTTGCCCAGTGATGGTGGTGCCTCTATGCCTAATTTTTTTCTGACAATGCTTCCACACCTTGATGTGTTCCTGCAAGGAATTTCTCCGCAATTATATCATATTCCTCAATATAATAACAATTACCATAACAAGTTATTAATCATAAACTATCATATGGCTAACCGCCATTTCACTTCCTAAGAATTCATGATGAATAACCAACTTTCCAAGATAACATTAAAATATCATCATAACGCTTAACTAGCATACCAACTTCATATGAAATTATAATGATTAACTATCTTACCATTTCACATGATCGTAACTAACTTTACCTGTCAACTGACTTCACATGAAACCTCAATGGCTATATGAACATTTCAGAGGGAGCCAAAATTGGGATGTAACACCCAAGGCTGCCCCTCTAAATGATGCAACTCTCTACTGTGGTCTAGGAGTAGGAATACGTGGCGGCCCCTGCTCATGAGCCTCCTGATGACTCTGAATCTGTTGCCTACTAGTTAAGGTGGTAGGTACCTCAACTCCCAAGTCATCGGGAATACCCCAAAACTTGGCGAACTCAAATTCGTAATGCAATTTTTTTAATTCTTCAAGAACTCACATGCATCCACACCTTTTCTTGTCTGAAATAGGATGTGCGCATTTAGTCTAGTGATGTTGCCAAACCATTCCGTCCCACAAATGTTGCATTTGCACTTCCTTGTACCACCACATGATGGTGTTTGTGCAGTTATTCTTGTTGCAAACTATCTAAGAGGAGATTTAGGATCATAACTACCCCTAGCCTAGTTTGCCAAAAGAGTGGAGGGGCAATCTATATCTAGTGGTCCAGGTGACCAATTATCTATTAATTGAGATTTGGTTTCCTCATTTTCTTCATCATGCTGAGGGTTATAATCTTCTTGGTTTCTATGAGAATGGGCCTCTAATTCCATCTCATCATCATTGTTTCCTCATTCTCTTCATCATACTGAGGGTAATAATGTTCTTGGCTTCTATGAGAATGAGCCTCTAATTCCATCTCATCATCACTGTGACTTGAATCACTTGAGTCATGACCTTGGGAGCTCACTTTCACACTGTATTTCATTGAATGAAAAAATAAAGTTAAATACATGCTTTCAGTCTATGCCCTTCTTCAAAATCACAATTTTTTAAATTAAAATTTAAGTAACAAAAATTTGGAAATGAAACAACAAGCATTTAGTAAAATCTAGCAATGAAATTCAACTAAAAACTAGAAACTAAAAACAATGAACTTGACTTGAAAAATCAGAAAATAAAATAAAAAACCATGAAAACCCCTTACTTTTTGCTTGAAAAATCTCTTGGTGAAGCTGAAATATCTTTCATTTCCTCTTCTTCTTGCTTCTTGTCAGTCCTCTTTGCTTTCCAATCACTCTCTTCACTCTTCTTCTTGCTGCTGTTGCAAACGTTGGAAAACTGTGGAATGAATAGAAATGAGAAAACATAGAGATTTTATGGGATTTCAACCTCTAAATGGGTCCCACATGCTCTAGGGCTAAAAAAGATAATAAAATATTATTATAAAACCTTTTAATTTTAACTTTATTTTTAACTTTTCAACTTTTCCAAAATATTTTTAACTTTTCAACTTGCCCAAAATAGGGGACATCTGTCCATCCCTTGGAGGGGTCGAGGGACATTTCCCCATCCCCTTGTCTCCATAGGGGAGGCGGGGGCATTCCTCATCCCTGCAAAATGGTGGCCTAATGGTGGTGCCACTGGGGAAGTGGGAACACTATCCTCCCATCCCGGGTGCGTCTTTGTCTCGGGTGAGTCGGGGAAAAAGGGCAAGGACGCCTCCCCGTGTTACTATGCTATAAATACCGAATCTATTGATTTTGATAAAAGAATCTGGAAAGTTTTTTTGTACTTCGGGTAGACAACCTAGTATATATGAGAACATACATGTCTTGGACCGTTTATTGTAATTCATTTGGAAGAGACAATGGCCTATGTGTATTCTGGGAATAATATAAGGAATTTAAGGTTAAGTTCTGTGTAGCCAGAATGTGAAAATTAGAAAACAAAAAGGGAAACTAAGACAGAAAGCAGAAATAATATTCTCTTCAGCAAACATACTATTTTGAGTACAACAGAAAGCAGAAATAATATTGTCTTCAGCAAACATACTATTTTGAGTACAATATTAGATTATGAATTTGAAGAATATATAGATATACTTTGTAGAAAGCAAATGATTGCTATTTGTAAACAATTTTATTTCATTTCCCTTGTGATCATTTACGAGCATGTGTATATAGCAAATCCCTATAGGAAATTGGTTTTGAATTGATTAGAAATGGCTTGTAAACAAGGATGGCCACCCTTCTGAGTTCATGATAGGTGAAGTACTGGTCTTTCCTTCATTGTCTACACCAGCTTGAGAGGGGTGGATTGGAGATCTTCTCATGCCTGTGGTCTAAGAGGTGAATGAATGCTCATAGGCTTGTTGAGGAAGACAGTCTTCGTTGATTTTATCAAGCACACCACCCGGAGATGGGTGGATTCGAGATCTTGCAATGGTTGTGGGTTGGGAGTCTGGGTTGATCAAGGAGGATGACCTGCCTCCAAGGTGGACTGAGGGATGGAGTGGGTCTGAGATCCTCCTATGTTCATGGGCTGGGAGGCGAATGGATGCTCTTGGGTTTGAAGGTCTTTTCAAGTACATCCCGAGATGGATAGATAGGGAAGACACTGATGCTCTTGAAATACAAAGACATCCATCCTTGAGATTGCGGTCTACAAAGTACAAACATCTCCAACGAATTTCTAATAGGGTTATTATAGGTATTAAAGTAATATTAAAATATTTCTTATTTAATGGTCAATATACTTAATTTAGTTAGCTTCCTTTTCTAGCTTCAGTTTGCAATTGTTTCATTTAGAAACATTGTTCAATTCCTTTGAATGAAGCATTTCATCTCCATGGTTAACATAAGCAATCTCCATGGTTAACATAAGCAATTACCATTTCCTGGTATAAGGACCAGTTATTGTTTGGCGAAATTTTTAGCATTAAAATTTGTGGTTTGATCCTAAATCATTTGGAAGTTTCTTTTTTTCTGATCTTTTTAAACAAAAAAATTGTGTTTTGCATTTCAAGGGTTTTTCAAGCATTTTCACTCATTCTCTTGGAGTTGTGCTTTTTACTGCAGTTGCAAAGGGTTTCTGAGTAATTTTCGTGTCATTCCTGTGCAATTTTTTTACTCAGAATCGCTCCATTTCTCTGAGCATATTTCCCACGTTTTGCAAATCTTGAGCCCATGGTGTTCTAGAATCACCCAGTTTGCTTGCATTTTGATGCAATATTTTTTAGTGTTTTCTGCAGCATTTCATGTTGTATGGGAGGTTTTCTTTAAAGAATCATGACATCTTTCGACGTGATTTGACCCACATTTATGCTTTGTAGAAGCTTGCACAGGCTGTTTGAGTTACGATGTTCTCTGTGGAAGACATCTGCCAATCTAGCAAACCACTTAGTTGCATTACTTTTCCAGGACCGTGCCGTTCACTAAGTTCTGTGATTTCTTCTGTGTTTATTTTTCTTGGGATAAGGATTTTACTAAAGATATTGTGACCTTCCACCTGTAGCTAGGGTTTTATGCAAATCAGAAGAAAATTGACTCTGGTCATTTGCTTTCTATGTCAAAACCTTCTAGGGTTTTTAGTCTGCAATTTTTTTGGAGTTCTTTACAAAAATTGTATGGTATATTGGCCCTAGTTTTCTTTTCTGACGTTCTTTTATGCAGATTTTTTCAGAAAAAGAAAAGGTGTTTTTCTGCAAACTCTCACCTCCGGATGTGTGCCAGAATTTGACATTGGGATTTGTGCCAGCAACATTTTAATTTTCTTAGAAAAAATAGATTTTTTGCAGTCAACACTTGCTTTTGAATCACCTTATTTTTTGTTCATGAAAAGCTGGAGGGATGGTGTCTTTGATGACTATCACTCTAGAGAGTAACAAGAAGTTCAATGGCCGCAATTACAACACTTAGAAATAGAGGATGCTTAGGATATTTTAGTATCGGTGTCTTGATCGGGTTGTCCTGGGTACTATGCCTCGACCCATGGTGGCGGGAAAAGAGCGGGTACTATGCAATCGTGAAGTGGCAATGCCCATCAAATTATTGGTCACTTATGATCAGCTGCCTCAAGTGCCATCTGACAAGACAGTTGTAGGGATTTGAACTCACTTGAAGGATCTCCATGAAACTTCAGATAGAAGAAGAGAGATAGAAGCATGCAATTATAATGTATAAATCAGGACTAGTAGTATTAGTATGATAGACACATTAACACATTTGCAGCAGACATAAAAATACATACAACAGACCCCTGAATATAGCAGATTTGAGAGTAGGATACACATATCCAATAAGGGATCATCACAGGGTTCAAAGGGGTAGAAATTGGCAGTTTGAGGGGGATAAGTTAAGGCACAGATTAGTTCCATGAGGTTCGAAGACAAGGGACAGAAGCAGCAGGCAATTGTCTCTTGGAAAAGATCTGTCTCATCAAAGCCGTATGAAGATATAATTGACAAGTTCAGTCTCCAAGAAGAAATATACAGACATAGCATATCTAATTACTCCATTGTGATCGGTATTGACGAACATGATCCTTGTCAATTCAATACTAATTTAAGTTATATTTCATGTATAGTGTTAGGTATCAGGATGTTTGAGATGAGTTTCAGATCTCTAGGAGTAATGATTAATTTCTAGTTCTGGAGCATCTTTTTAGTTTTCAGATAATCAAATTTCACCGAGCAGTAGTTTTTAGATTTTGGTGTATTCAGTTTGTTATGACATCATTTTTGGAGTCTGTTTGAAGTGATATTTAAGCCTATGCTCATGTAATATGCAGACCTGTTTTGCCTTATATTTTCTCGTTTTTTGTTTTATTTTTTTCAGAATAAGATAGATAAGACAGAAAGTGCACAGATATATGCAAGATATACAGATTTAACACAGCATATGAAAAAGGCGTGACTTGTAGTGGTCCCTCTTGCGAATACCCTAGTTTTTGTACTAAATCACAAATTCAAAATACAAGAAGAAATGGAGTAGAGTTACATGTACCTGCGGCATGTTAGGAAATCATTGAAATATATTTCACAACATATATCTTCCTTAGACATTAGAAGCGTAGACCTTTCCTACTTGGGTTAGGGAAATTACTTTAATCATAAGGTATATTTAATTTATTGATGGAATTCAACTATAGGAGAGCTAATATAAGGGGCATATTAGGGTGCCTTAAACAATCCTCTACCCTAGGTCCAAGAGCGGATGCCGTCCCTCTTGGTCCTCATAGCCGTTTCTCTCTTCCATTACCACCCTTATCCTCCTTCCACTGATTATAGTTCCTTAACATAATGGTCAATCAAGGTATATGGTTGATGAAACTACAATAGGGTGTTAGGAGTGTCCTTCCCTTCTAAGCCGAAGGAAGGGTGGGCACTCGTTGCACCCCCTTGGCCTCATGAGACAATCTGTCATCAAAATGAGGTTGCGTGCTAAGAAGAGGACCTCATAACAGTTTCTTCCTCCTTGTATTCCCCTATTATCCCTACCATGATTGTTTACAGCAAACACATAAAGAGTTACACGTTATTGCATATATTCTTCAAATAAAAAATCACATAATAATATCATATTCAGGTACATTATTCATAATCAGAAATCATACATGGGACCATTATTCAAAAGAAAGAAATCATAAATAAGACACACTTTGCTGCTTATTATAAGAACTGATACTTCATACCAATTTGCAGATAATTTTCAGATTTACTATGTTTGAATGAGATCACTGTAAGACAGTTATTATTTTTTTGATGTATCTCTTTGAATGATTGGTGCTGTCCCTTGTACTTTTCCATTGGGCAGGAGGGTTATGCCTTTTCTCAAGGTTCTGGCCCTTTGGGATGAGAAGTGTCCTTTCTTATCTTAATCATTGCCTTTCCTAACTAACTGATTCTTTTGATATGGCATTTACCCTTTAGGATTTTTCGCTGATGCTTACAGGTGGTTTACCGCAACTTTAGCAATAATTGATTTCTGTTAAGTTGATCATTATCTTCTATGCAGATTGCTTTGGGCAGTTCATTGTTCTAAAAGTTTTACTACCAACAGAGGTTGCTGGTCTTAATAGATCGCTGTAGGATAGGTTAATGGGTGGATGACTCCTTAATGAGATCTGAAAATTGTGATACTTTATAAATAAGACCATTTTCTGTCGTTTGATGCAAGATTAATATTCCTTATCAGTAGAGGGCATGACATAACTTGAAAATTTAAATGCTTATAATCAGCTATATTTTGAAAGTACAATACAGAAATGAAACTGAATATATACCCAGATGGGAAAATCTGATTGCAAACATAATTGTGCAAACATAAGTACTTTTAAAAATTGAGAATAAATGATTCCTTTGGACAATTGATTACAAAGACCAAAAAATTTGCTTAAACATGATCACTTGCCTGCATTATCAGAAGAACCCTAAATTTCAAATTAACATGTTCATTTGCTTGATTGATCGTGAGGACTATAAACTTTGTTGAAACATGTTTACTAATGGTATCACATGTCATAATTGTTGAAGTTGATGAAAGATCAACCCCACAGCTCCCAAGAATCACTTGCATGCAAACACGTGTCATAGAAAGAGAAGTAATAGCTATGGGCGCTGGAACTCCCAGATCCACAGATGAGACATTCTTGATGAGAAAAAAAAGAGATTACTATTATCAAAACTGAATCAAAAAAATTACAAAGAGATCAATCCTTATAAAAGGAGATCAAAACCCTAACAGGTAACTAACATAGGTTGCATGATAGTAATTAATAAAAGAATTAATTATTATATGCCCAAAGTTTAGCTTAAGTAAACTAGAGATAATAAGTAACTTAATAATTAAGTCAATATGATTTAATCAATAAGAAAATACGTTATTACTCTAACACCCCCCCTTAAGATAAACTTAGGGAGTAGCTAAAAACCTAAAAACTACTACTGAAAATAAATTTGGGTCCTGACAACAAGGCCTAATGAGGTACCCAATCACAACTACATCTTTGAGAAGAGGAGAAATAGAGAAAACCACATGGGAAAAACCCTACTCCAAACAAAGATAGAAAGAATGCTAAAAGAACTAGTGAAGGACTGAAGAAGCCTCCAAACTAGGGAATGTCTCGGAAGATAGGAACAAAAGATGATCATGAAGAACACCCTTGAAGCATGAAGCTACAAACACTGCCAAATTGCTGATATGAAAAACATCCTCTATATAGAACATGACCAGGTAGGGAAGACTAAGTCTGAAGAGATGATCAATCAGAGATGGAAGGTATCTTCATGGCCTCTAAACACAGGAATGAAAAACTGTCTATATGGGAAATGATCCATCTCACCGAAATGTATAGGTATCCAACCACTGCAATCACCTAGTATATAGGATCAAATACTGAATACATAGCTCACTCCATCGAACCAAGAAAGCAATAGAACCAACATAACCGCCCTATAATGCTGAGAGGTAAGACATGAACATTGAAACTGAATGCAATATCTCCTGTAGAAAGAACTAGGAACATTGAGAGTGCAAAAGAATTACAAACACCTATAATGGCATGTGTCATCAAAACATCATGAGGCTAATGTCGTGGAAGGAACACTCACTTGACAAAGGAGGCCAACATAAAACCCCCTAAGGCAATTTATAATGTAGTGCAAGTACAACAAAACACAAAGATGTGCAAGATCCTGGAATGCAATAGAGTGACACTTCATCTCAGTGTGTTGCAAAATATTACAAAAGGATGTCAACAAAGATCAAAAGAGACATAAGGCTGATAGAATAGATAGTACAACCCATGAAAAATATCTAAAACAACAAAATTGATCTCCGAACCTAAAATAACAAAGATATCGATTAGAATGCAAAAAAACAAAAAACTGAATGGGATGATGTGCCTGGAGAAGAATCTGGAAAATAGAATGTCTCAAAATATGTCTTCCGAAGCGCAAAATAAAACTCCTAACTTTGACAGCCAAAACAATAATAAAAAAAGCACCAAAGTTGAAATAACTTGTACCACTAGAACGGGCTCAGAACTAGCTTTCTGACAATATCTTGTTTGGGAAAAATGGAGTCCGGATGAGCAAGTTATGGCCAAAAAATCACATAGTAAGTCAAAAAAGTGTCGAAAAAGCAAAAATATCACTGCCAAATGCTTAGGAAAGTGTGTCCAACAACACCAAATTTACCTCGGGAGTGGCAGATTGTACCAAAACCAACTTGATTTACATGTCAAAAAATTCTTAGTTCGAATGCAAAAAATCCCAATTTGCGCACTAAAAAAGCTTAGTTTGTGCACCAAAAAATCACAATTTCCGAACCAAAAAATCTCAATTTGTGTGCCAAAAAAACTTGATTTTCGAGTCGAAAAATCTTGATACACTTGTCAAAAATCTCATTTGAGCCAAAAATTAGAAAATTGTCACCTCGAGAAACGTGCCCAATCTAGAAGCAATACTATTTTGCCTCAGATTCTAACCGTGTCCAAATTCAACAAATTTTATATAAAAATAGGAGTTTTTGGGCGCTTTGAGCTCAACAATGATGTCTGTTTGGGCTCGTTGTGTACCGAAAATCAGTGACTCCCAGATTCAATACAAAAATCCTTTGAAAGCCACAGATTTCAAAATTGATGCCAAATCTCTCAAGAACACAACAAGGGCATGACGATTTGGAGCTCTGATACCATGTTGAATTTGACGAAAGATCAACCCCACAGCTCCCAAGAATCACGTACATGCAAACACCTATTATAGAAAGAGAGAAGCAAAAGCTATGGAGGCTTGAATTCCTAGATCCACAGAGCAGACATCCTTGATGAGAAAAAAAAGAGATGGCTATTATCAAAACTGAATCAAAAAAATTGCAAAGAGATCAATCCTTATAAAAGGAGATCAAAACCCTAACAAGTAACTAACTTAGGTTGCATGATAATAATTGATAAAAGAATTAATTATTATATGTCCAAAGTTTAGCTTAAGTAAACTAGAGATAATAAGTAACTTCATAATTAAATCAATATGATTTAATTAATAAGAAAATACTTTATTAGTCTAACAATAATTTCAAATCAATGTAATCAATCATGCATTTGGTCGCAAAGAATGGAGACCTTACTTCAATATGATCATTTGGACATATAGTAATAAAGTACCCAAAATTTCTACTCAACATTGTCCTAGGTCCATTCAAAAACTTCAACAAATTGGATCCTCAACATGGTATCACGATTGTGGGATGACAAAATGGTCTTCAAATTGCAAGATGACTTTATCGTGCTAGAGATGATCTAGCATCATACTCCTTTGGCCGGTTGATTTTGAGCATGATGCTCATGGTATTAAATATAAGAAACCAAAATATGGTCACTTATCTTGCTCTTCTCCATATTTTGACCCCCAACTATATGCTTCCTACCTTTATACAGTCATTATCAAGATTCCTTATTTAGCGTTCTATGTACGTTCTCTCGATTTTTGCTCACTGCTTTTCTAGATTAGTTCTTTTCAATATTTTCACTGCTTAACTAATTTGGGAATAAGATGGAGAGATTAAAGAAACAATCTTCTCGCTGCTTGACAACGATCTTAGGAACTAGATTGTGAGATTAAAAGAAATATTGCTAGTCGGAATGCACGTAAAACATTAGAGAAACTAGATGAATTGGGCATTTGTAAGTGACATTTAACCTTATTCATACATATTAATTAGTAAACTATCATGCCAATGTCCCACTTTTGGCCTCACTGGCTTTTAAACAATCAATTTTAGTGTTGAATCCAAGGTCTGCTATGTGAGAGAATGTAACCTTTTATAGTAATATTTTTCTTCAGTTCATAGAAATTAAACTGATTCTAAGCAAACTATAAATGATATTTGGTGATGCAATTTCCTTTCCTAAACCAATTATTTGTTGAATTATCTATTGGGGTCTTCTAGTTGTATGAATATACAAATGGCTCCTTTTAATTAGTGAGGGACTTCTAGGGTTTATAGCAGTGTTAAAAGACTTAAACTTGCCCAAGACTCAGGAAGTTGCTTTTGATCTGTACTTCGATCCTATGCCCAAATTTTTCGCAAATTAAAAACCCATAAAATTCATTTTTTTAAAGATTAGAAACATGCTATACTCAGCCTTTAAGAAACAAACTTTAAGGAAGGTGCCGAATCGTGGTCATGGTAATTTCTATGTTTTACTTGCATTGCATTTGGAAAGATGACCATTATAGATGAGATAGGTGTTGTTGCCTTGGAAGTTACTATGATCAACATGTCATGAACTTAGAAAGTTTCTTGTATCATGACACAACTTACCTCTTTTTCAATATGGTTTTGGAAACCATGGGAACCTAACTTTAAGGAACAAACTTTAAGAAACAAACTTTAAGAAAGGTGCCTAATCGTGGTCATGGTAATTTCTATGTTTTACTTGCATTGCATTTGGAAAGATGACCATTATAGATGAGATAGGTGTTGTTGCCTTGGAAGTTACTATGATCAACATGTCATGGAATTAGAAAGTTTCTTGTATCATGACACAACTTACCTCTTTTTCAATATGGTTTTGGAAACCATGGGAACCTAACTTTTGTGTTGAGATCTATATATGTTCGTGCCTTTTGTGATTTACAATGTGAGAAAGAAGAGTATTTAATTACATAGTAAGGACACAATAAACCAGAGCATTCAAGCTTTGTATTGACAGTCTATTGCTGATGCAAGATGTTGATAATCTTTCAGTCCTAGAGTCAATATTCTCATAGATAAAGTTGAACCGGACCTAGTCACCAGTTCTGTCTGACTCCATCTACATTTTTGATATTGATTTGTCTGGTATGTGATTGTCTAATCTTTTGTAGGGAATATGGGAATTATCATCTTTATTGATACATCTTCTTGATTCGTATGCCGACCTATTAATTTTTGACCAACATATAGGTGTGATTACTAATAGCTTTGAGCTTGGTCTTCATAGGAATTGGCAGTTCATCAATTGATCTCTTCCTCTCATGTTGTGTGATGATTGACGATACTTATGTTTACTTCTTGTTCATCTCTTGGCCCATTTCTGATTGTGATAGATAACAGTTGTATTGCTCTCCTTTGATGCTCTTATTGACTGATCAGAACCAGTGAATATGCTTGAAGATTTTTTGTCATTATATCTTGTGATTGCCCTGCTTGATCATCATCTGCAATGATATAACTTATATTTGGGTGACTACGTTTATCTTCTGATTAGTTCTTGTTGGTATAGAAGAAGTTTCTTGTGATCAAACCCTTGTTTATCTCAGGAAACTGTCTTAGTTATAAAACTTCACATTTTTCTCATTTCCTATTTCTTTTACTAATATCTTGATATAGTTACTTCTAATTAATTTTACTAACTCCTAACTGGTATTGGTGTTCATGGATTGCCACATTTTTTTCCACAAATGTATCTTACTGCTTTGTGGGATTGGCTCAAGAATGGGGACAGTAAAATATAATAAACAAAAATAAAATTACTTGGTTGCATGGAATGGAATGGTGAATAGAACCTAATGTTTCCAATTACACTTTTAGTTGCATCATGTTTAACTTTGTTCCTATCCATGCTCTCAAGTGATGGTTGGGAACTTGGAGTAGTGCATTTGATGCAGGAGCATCCAGAGGTATAAGGGCAATCCTGTGTCACTCAAAAAAATATACTTAGACTTAATTTCTGTTTCATGTGTTTTCATTTTTGGATACCCATTTGGGCCAAATAAAGGTTCCAACTCTCACAGTTCCACTATCAGTGTTCGTGTAAATCCCGAAAAAAATAGGAGTATGTAATTGAGCCATCATTTTGGTGAACTAGGAGGTGTAAATTGGCTAGATGAATGTAATTGTAATTTAGAGCATTCCAAAAAAAGAATCAGGTCAAAAGGCCCCACGGTTTGAGAGTTATTGCAATATTTCGGGTTGTGGAGACCTCCTAAGAATGCTTCAAAGTCAGGTTAGGGGCATTAAATGACCTCGAAAATGGCTGAAAAATGGGGGACGAGCGAAGCTTGTCCATAGGGCTATAGAGCGCTTTGAGAGCTTTCCGAAAATGTAAACGGTTCGTCAATTGGAGCTACGGTTCAAAAGTTATGCCTCCCGAAAGTTCGGTTACCGTTTCTAGATTCTTCTAGATTTGCGCCGACTTCTAACGCAGCTTCTGAAACCTTCTATTTGGTCGGTGGATGCCTACTAGCACTTTCTAGAATGTACTCCTAGTCCTTAACCCTCCAGGGTCTATTTAAGGAGATTTCTAGCATTGTAAAAGAAAAATTCGGAGTGGAGTTTGAGAGGAGGTACTGAAAGGAGAAATTATCTCCACATTTATGTTATTGTAAGCCCTTAGGGCATGTTTTGAAGTTTATTTTCTCTGTACTGAATGTACTAGCTTATTTTTCAGTTAATACAATTTCCCTTTTCTGTTGTGTCCATTTTGTTCTTGGGTTGTGTCCCCATCAAGTGGTATCAGAGCTGGTTTTCCTGAGTGTGTAGACAGAGCGCCAACTGTGAGGCAGTTTGCACCAGGATTGTGTGGTTGTGGGTTTGAGTTAAGAAGATGCCTCCATGAAGAGAGCATGGCGGAAGGGCCAGAGCTATTAATCCTGAGGAGGTTAGAGCCCTCCAAAGGCAGGTACAAGCATTGCAGGAGGAGTTCCGTAGAGGAGCAACTGTGGCCGTAGGTGATGAAAGTGAAGATGACAACGAAGAAGATGAAGTTGGACCAAAAGGGGAATTTGACGGGGAAGTTCTAAATCATGCAGAGGAAAGGCTTTTTAGGGCCATTACTAAGTTTGGGAAAAGACCTACGATTGAAGTGGGTGTATTTTCAGGAAATCTGAAATCAGATGAGTTGATCGATTGGATCAATGAACTGGAAGAATACTTTGAGTATGAGGATATCAGGGACCCAGATAGGGTTAAGTTTGCAAAGGCCAAACTGAAAGGCCATGCCAAAATCTGGTGGCAAGAGGTTCAATTGGGAAGAAACAGAAAAGGAAAGGAGAAGATTGCAAGATGGGATCGCATGGTGGACAAATTGAAGAAGCAGTTCATTCCTGTGGACTACGAGCTTGATTTGTTTAAGAAGATGCATGGGTTAAAGCAAGCAGGAAGATCAGTCCAAGAATATACAGAGGAATTTTACCGACTCTCGATTAGAGCGGGGCATGCAGAAGCAAATAAGGAGAAGGTTGCTCGTTATATCAGTGGGTTGCGACCTAGCATCCAGGAGGAATTAAGTCTGGTAAGAATGACCAGCGTTGAAGAGGCATACCAGTTTGCCCTACGAGTTGAAGAGAAGCTGAATAAAAAGTTTGAAGGAAGACAAAGAGGGTGCGGTCAAGGAGGAAGGGGAAGCGGTAGATCATCTGGAGGCCGCAATGAAACCCAAAAGAAAAATGAAGATGTGGGTACTAGCAGGAACCAGAGGAATGAGGGTTTCAACCGCTCCCATGATCAAGACTTTGGAAATCAGAGAGGAAGAGGTAGAGGACGTGGAAAAGGAAGAGGAGGCTTCCGTGGTACCTGTTTCCATTGCAATGAAGAAGGTCATCGTGCCTTTGAATGCCCTCAACGAAAAGGAAGGACAGATAGGAGAGCTGAGGGCCAAGCTAGGGTTGCTCATGTGGATGAGGATGCACAATCATCACATTCAGAGGATGTAGAAAGAGGAGAGACCTTGGTAAATGAAAGAGTCCTACTAAGTGGTGAGATTGAACCAAGACATGGAGGAGTTTGTTCCGTACCAGATGCAAGTGTGAGGATAAATGTTGTGACGTGATCATTGATGGTGGTAGCACTGATAACTTGGTATCAGAAGAGATGGTCTCTAAGCTGAAGCTCAAGAGGGAGAAACATCCCCAGCCCTATCGGATTGCTTGGGTAAAAGATGATCATAAGGTCCTGGTAAGTGAACAATGTTTAGTGAAATTCAAAATTGGGAGTTACCATGATGAAGTTCTTTGTGATGTTATTTCGATGGATGTTTGCCATCTATTGTTTGGTAGACCATGGCAGTTTGATAGACATGCAGTACATGATGGGCATGCAAACACATACTCTCTAACAAAGGATGGAGTTCGCCACAAATTGAAGCCCATGAAAAAGGAAGGTGAAAAGGTATGTAGCAGTGCTAGGATTTGTCTTGTTGATGAAAGGAAGTTTTTAGATGGCATGAAACATCAGCATATTTGCTATGCTTTGATTCCTAGGAAAGATAAAGAAGGTAGTAGTGAAATACCACTTGAAGTTTTAGATTTACTAGGGGAGTTTGGAGATATTATCTCTGATAATGTTCCAGATGGATTGCCACCAATAAGGCAAATCAGTCATCAGATAGATCTGATTCCAGGAGCTAGTTTGCCTAACAAGGCTGCTCACAGGATGACTCCTACTGAAACAGAGGAGCTAAATAGACAGGTTCAGGAGTTGTTGAGGAAGGGCTTGATTTGAGAGAGCCTGAGTCCATGTGCAGTACCTGCAGTACTCGCACCAAAGAAGGATGGAGAGTGGAGGATGTGTACAGATTCTCAAGCTATAAATAGGATAACCATCAAGTACCGGTTTCCTTTGCCAAGGATGGATGATCTTATGGATTGCTTGAATGGAGCTCAGTACTTCACAAAGATAGAATTGAAGAGTGGTTATCACCAGATACGGATTCGAGAAGGAGATGAGTGGAAAACAGCCTTCAAGACCAAGGAGGATCTTTATGAGTGGTTAGTCATGCCCTTTGGATTGACGAACGCCCCAAGCACCTTCATGCGGCTCATGAATGAGGTACTTAAGAAGTTCTTGGAAAAATTTGTTATTGTTTATTTGGATGATATTTTAATTTTCAGCAAGACTTTGGAAGAACATTTATTGCATATCCGTAGTGTCCTTGAAAGGCTAAGGGAAGAGAAACTGTTAATTAATCTGAAGAAGTGTATCTTTGCAAAAAGGGAGTTAGTCTATTTGGGGTTTGTTATATCACCTGAAGGTCTCAAAATGGATCCAGAGAAGGTAAAAGCCATCTTGGAATGGCCTACTCCAAGGTCTGCTACTGAGATAAGATCATTTCATGGTCTGGTTAGTTTTTACAGGAAGTTTATTAAGAATTTCAGTGGCATATGTGCACCCCTAACTGATACAATAAGAGGGGATAGAAAAGAGTTCAAATGGATTGCAGCAGCTATGAGAAGTTTTGAATTGCTGAAGAAGAAGGTGACAGAACAGCTTGTGTTGGCACTTCCAGATTTTAGAAAGGTTTTTCAGATGGATTGTGATGCCAGTGGCAGCGCTATTGGGGTTGTATTAAGCCAAGAAGGTAAGCCTATTGCATATTTTAGTGAAAAATTGAATGATGCAAAGAAGAAGTATTCTGTTTATGATCAAGAGTTCTATGCAATAGTTCAGGCCTTAAAGAAATGGACTCATTATTTATTGCCAAAGGAATTTGTTTTGTATACTGATCATCAGGCATTACAGTACCTAAATAGCCAAGGTAAATTGAATCAGAGGCATATGAAGTGGGTAGAGTTCTTGCAGAGTTATACATTTGTATTGAAGCATAGCAGTGGAAAATCTAACAGGATTGTAGATGCACTAAGCAGGAGACAATTGTTGCTTACAGTAATGCAGGTTGAAGTAGTTGGGTTTGATGAACTCAAGAATTTGTACCTCGAGGATCCTAATTTTGCTGATGCATGGAAAGCTTGTAAAGAACCTGTTGCTGTAGATAGAACCAAGTGGTTAGACTATTTGATTCAGGATGGCATGTTGTTCAAAGGTAGTTAATTGTGCATTCCAAGGAGTTCCATGAGGGAAAATCTGATCAAGGAGAAACACAGTGGAGGGATGGCAGGACATTTTGGTCGAGATAAGACCATTGCTATTCTTAGAGAACATTATTTTTGGCCTCAAATTTCACAGGATGTGAAGAAGTTTGTACAGAGTTGCCAGGTTTGTCAAGTTGCCAAGGCGTTTAGTCACAATATTGGCCTATATCAGCCATTGCCTGTTCCATCAAGGCCATGGGAGGACATTAGTATGGATTTTGTTCTTGGATTGCCAAGGACACAAAGGGGTAATGACTCAGTATTCGTGGTGGTTGATAGGTTCTCCAAAATGGCACATTTCATTTCATGCCACAAAACTCATGATGCTGTCCATATTGCAGACTTGTTTTTCAAAGAGGTGGTAAGACTACATGGTCTTCCAAGGAGTATAGTTTCTGACAGAGATACTAAATTTGTGGGGTATTTCTGGAGGACATTGTGGAAGAAGTTGAGAACAGACTTCAAATCAGTTCCACGCATCACCCGCAGATTGACGGCCAAACAGAAGTGGTAAATAGAAGTCTGGGCAATTTGCTGAGATGTTTAGTTGGGGATAAGCCCAAAGGATGAGATTTGATTCTACCACAAGCAGAGTTTGCCTACAATAACTCTATAAATAGGAGTACTGAAAAATCACCATTCCAAATTGTATATGGGAATAGCCCAAGGACTGCACCAGAATTGAGGAAGATAGAACAAGGGGAGAGGACAAGTGCTGAAGCTGAGGAATTTGCTGAACATATCAAGCGTCTACATGAGGAGGTTCAAGCACACATTACCATGATGAATCAAGAGTATAAAGCTAGGGCTGATCAAAGGAGAAGACATAAAGAATTCCAAGTAGGGGATCTAGTCATGGCGCACTTACGAAAAGAAAGATTTCCAGCCGGTACTTACAACAAGCTGAAAATGAAGAAATTTGGCCCCTGCAAAATTTTGAAGAAACATGACTCAGGAAATGCATATGAGGTGGAGCTGCCAGATGGTATTCACATTTCTCCTATTTTCAACATTGCAGACTTAACAAAGTATCATGATGATGGTGTAGATGACGAGCCAATGTTAGAGTCATGTCCAATTCCTGCTTCTAAGAAGGAGGAGATAGAAGACATTCTAGATCATCGTGTGGGTAGGAGTACCAGAAACAGGCAATATTAAGAGTATTTGGTCAAATGGAAAGGACGACCGATCGAGGACTCAACTTGGATTTCAGCAGCCGAGGTTTCCCATTTGAGATTTCCTCTACCATTCATAAAGTGACAGGGTCACTTTTCAATCTACCCTGGGTGTCTAATGCAGGAGCATCTAGAGGTATAAGGGCAATCCTGTGTCACCCAAAAAAATATACTTAGACTTAATTTCTGTTACATGTGTTTTCATTTTTGGATACCCATTTGGGCCAAATAAAGGTTCCAACTCTCACAGTTCCACTATCAGTGTTCGTGTAAATCCCGAAAAAAATAGGAGTATGTAATTGAGCCATCATTTTGGTGAACTAGGAGGTGTAAATTGGCTAGATGAATGTAATTGTAATTTAGAGCATTCCGGAAAAAGAATCATGTCAAAAGGCCCCACGGTTTGAGAGTTATTGCAATTTTTCGGGTTGTGGAGACCTCCTAAGAATGCTTCAAAGTCAGGTTAGGGGCATTAAATGACCTCGAAAATGGCTGAAAAATGGGGGACGAGCGAAGCTTGTCCATAGGGCTATAGAGCGCTTTGAGAGCTTTCTGAAAATGTAAACGGTTCGTCAATCGGAGCTACGGTTCAAAAGTTATGTCTCCCGAAAGTTCGGTTACCGTTTCTGGATTCTTATAGATTTGCGTCGACTTCTAACGCAGCTTCTGAAACCTTCTATTTGGTCGGTGGATGCCTACTAGCACTTTCTAGAATGTACTCCTAGTCCTTAACCCTCCAGGGTCTATTTAAGGAGATTTCTGGCATTGTAAAAGAAAAATTCGGAGTGGAGTTTGAGAGGAGGTACTGAAATTATCTCCACATTTATGCTATTGTAAGCCCTTAGGGCATGTTTTGAAGTTTATTTTCTCTGTACTGAATGTACTAGCTTATTTTTCAGTTAATACAATTTCCCTTTTCTGTTGTGTCCATTCTGTTCTTGGGTTGTGTTCCCATCAGCATTGCAAAATATACAAATCTAACCTATGCAAAAACTGTCGGCCCAATGTTATTACTACCACTGCCATTCCCGAAATTGAAGATAGACAAAATGGAAAAATGAAAGAAGATTCCTCACTTCTACCAATGGCTGCCGTCTCAAGTTATCTTTATTGCTCAAAGATTTCTAATCGAATCTGCACTTCACACATAACATCGGTAGGCTCTATTGGGCATGGTTGGCATATCAGCACGGTGTACATGCAAGATGGATTGCAAAGTTGTTCGCATTAAAAGAAGTTTCTCTCCTTTCTCTTTCCCCAATGATACCGTGTTTCTAACAAGGGTGCTTTCTAATTAAGGCTACAAACGTTTTTAGAGAGATGATTCATAAATCTAAAAACTGCCGCAATAACATATAAATAGAAGAAAAATTAACATTTATGGTTTATAATGAAATTGATATAAAAATTAGGGTTTACAAGTATCAAACTATGTTTTTTACGTAAAAACACCTAGGTTTTCTTCAAGAAACAATTAAACATACCTAAGGTTTGTTCAGCTAAAAAACAGAAACATCTAGGGTTTGTTCTTTGGTCCACTAAGACAAAACAGAAAAAAGAAAAAAGATTTTTTTTTTTTTTTCTTTAATAAAGACAAGAACCTTCAAAATGAAAACTTACCTCTTAAATCTTGCTTCAGATCTATGGTGAGTTCTCCACAGTCCTTTGTAGACTCCTTAAGATGCATCAAAAGTAGCTATAAACCTGTCTAAATGTTTCTCAACCATTGCTTTTTGTTTAAACTGCCAATTTTCCCTTAAATACAATCAAAATTGCCTCAAAACACTCATTTCTCCTTCTTTGGCACGAAAATAAAATGAAGTTGCTTTTAGGGTGTATGAGACAAACATAAAACATGCTTTTGTGTGAATTGTGTTTTCATTCACTTACCTAGTTGTGGTTGATTTTCCCCATCAGGACTTGCCTAGACTCAGCAAGTCTAGTGAGAACCTCGCTGCCAGGTCTCCTAAACCTATTAAGGTTGTCTGCCCTGTGATGCAATAATTCTGGGTGACTTTGGTACCATTGGGCTGTAGGTTGTTTTCTTCACTGTTTAGGAAAAATAATAGCTTGATGTTGTGTGTGGGGTATTGGTATCAAATTTGTTTCTCAAATTTTATAGCCATTTTCCTTTAGAAACCTTGTGGGTTCTTGTTCCTCTGGATTGAAGTTCATATGCATATCTTTTTCAGTGAATGTGTTTCTGCAATAATTTTCTAATTGTTTGAGCCAACCTATCTTATCTTAAATATTTTTGGTAGTGAACAGTTATACACGTTTGGTCAAATTTCTGGCTAGAAGATTGGCTTCTCAGTTTTCTCGTTGACAACACCTTGGTTATTTATCATATACTATCTGTTCTTGGGCAGTTTCCTCGGAGTTACCTGGAGAATGATTATATTGTTTGTTACAGGCTTTTAATAGCTTTTTATTGCTGCTCTCTGTTATTTCAAATGTTTATGGAAGTTTTCACTTAATAATTGAATACTATGATTTCTTTACACTGTTAAATGGCAAAGACACTTTGTCTGTCCTTTGAGTGTTGGAAATGCTGAAAACACACTATTGCTTATGTTTTTAGGTTTGTTGGAGTAGGAGCTCGCCGTGTACGTACTTTATTCCAGGCAGCAAAGAAAAAGGTGCATTTATATATGAAATAATTACTTTGAAAACCAAGAAACTGATATTATTTTGTATCAATTTTCTGATGATCTTCACATTTTAGAACAGTGTAGTTTTGATAAATCACCTAGTTTTGCCACACAAAACACACACAGAGACATATACATTCTTGTATCTTTAAAAGTGTTGATTTTTTTTTTTTTTTTGAGTTGACACACTTGGTTATGGCTTTTTCTAGAAAGAAATGAATCACAA
The DNA here is from genome assembly GCA_028749045.1 of Cupressus sempervirens. Classification (NCBI taxonomy): domain Eukaryota; kingdom Viridiplantae; phylum Streptophyta; class Pinopsida; order Cupressales; family Cupressaceae; genus Cupressus; species Cupressus sempervirens. The sequence goes on from CM053789.1 coordinate 659,045,205, forward strand.
TACGACATCAAGTTGTGGCAAAAATCACAAGAATACTATCTTTGGATCTTATTCTACAGAGAACCATTCGGGAAAGATTAGATAGTGTGTTACAGCTTTATCTTTTAGAAAAGGAAAATTATAGTAAGAGACAAGCAACAGTAAGTGTTGCTTAGCCTGAGGGATAAACAAATGGATACTATAGATTGCCAAGAGAGAACCATTTAAGTAATAGACACACAATATAAGTTACCAATTCGGCCTCCTAGAGGCTGGATGTGGAAGCAGATATGGATGGGTGCTGGAGGCGGGTGGGTGCACTGTGGGTGCCACCCGGATGCCACTCACAGACACCCATTTTCAGGCATCTGTCTGCATCCGGGTGCCTGTGAGTGGCATCTGGGTGGCACCCACAGGGCACCCGGGAGAATCCACTGGCTTCCTTGCCCAGAAAAGAAAGACAGACATTTTAAAATATTTTTTTAACAAGTGGCGTAGTTTTATTTTGCTTAAATCATGAGTAAAATGAGTGAAATTATAAGACAGATGTAATGAAAGATAAGAGCGATACAATAGATTTGAACAACAATGAGACATTGATGCCTCAGAGAAACTCTTTCTGGGTGAGAACTTCAACCAAATAAGACTATATGCTGAGTGGTTAAAAATGGCTTACAAAACTGATTCCACAACTCCTTTTGAATTGCAATAGGTTTCTTTGCAAGGGTTTCTTTTGGCCTGCTGTCTAGTTGAGCTTATATGCATTTTGCAAATTTTTTCAACTTTGAGAGAATTTTAAGTTGCCATTTTTGTGACAGATACTGAGATGAAATTCTCTCTTCAAATTATAGGGCAGGATTTTTTCAAAATTAATCTATTCTTAAAATCTGAAACAAGTAAACAGATTGCAGATTATGTATCTTGTACAAATAACTTTCTAGGGGTTTTGCATCTAAACAAATACTTGAAAGAAACAATGTAGATCATCTTTTGATCTTGAAGTTAAGAATATAAGACTGAAATTACTTATCTCATTTCTTTGCATATACACAGTATGTGTGTCCATATATATATATATGCATCCATACGCATCCGCATCCCCCCCCCCCAAAAAAATCCAGCATCCCATATCCGCTTCCTGCATCCGCATCTGAATCGGTAACTTAGCACACAATGAATGAATGGACTATGCTTTACAAGATAAATTTTCATGGCAAAAGCTTGTAACAGATACTGATAGGGGCTTAGACTAGCTCATTATGATGCAAGGGAACCTTCTAGGAATTCTCTTTTGTGATTTGAACAAACGGAAATTGATTTTTGTACTGTTATTTGAAAAGTGTGAATCCTGCCTTATCAATAGCTATTGAGTTGTATTCCCCCATACAGTTTTATAACATCTGTAATCTCCTCCACCCTTTCTCCCCCAGAAAGTAGCAACTCATGCAAGTTATTCTGTCAGTCCTTTATCTACACCCTGCAACACTCATTTTTTGCATCATTACAGTCTTTTATGTGCTGCCATACATTGTAAGTTACAATAAGTGTAAGGTACGTATGTGACTGGAGCATTATATTGAACGGAGCTACTTTCCACAATCAAGAAAGGTTTTTTATAATACTGTTTCTGAAGTTTTCTTCCAAATCTTTCCTTCACCCACTTGCAGTTATCTGTGTTAAAGCAAGGCTGATCTTAACATATATTCATATTAGGATTAGAAGCATAACAAACAACTGTGACCTCAAATGCAGTTATATCTAGCAGCAATATAAATTTTAGATCCCTTCCATTTTTTGAGTAAGAAAGTGGGCCTAACCCCAATCTTGCTGCTCAATATCTATTTCGAGTCGGGAGTGTGCCTAACCTCATTCATGTCAGAAAATGATGCTAACTCCAACCTTGCTGCTCATAATCCATTTCAAGCCACAAAGTTTAACTAACCCCAATCCTGCTACTCACAACTCTATTGTGCCAGAAAGTGGCCCTAATTCCAATCTTGCAGCTCATAATCCATTTTGAGCCAGAAAGTGGGCATAATCCCATATTTATCTACTCTAGAAGTGCGCTAGATCTGCTCTAATAGGCTTTGAGGGTTTTCTTTGAAGTCCCATTTGATTTCCTTATAACCCTCTCTAACATCTGCTTGTTAACTTTTGGATTTGTGTGCTTTTCTTACAATTGTAACTTCAGCATGCATAAAAGGATCCATTTACTTCAAGCAATGTTATGTCAGCTTGCACCAACTTCATTACTACAACTATAACAGAAGCAAGACCCACCATGGTACACAATGATAACTAATTTATATCTGCCTTGAATATCTTGATACCCTAAAGATGCAAATGCATCAACAATTCTTCATACCTTCACTCCAAAACATTCATCTCTTCCATACATAACATGAGCTTATTTTTCATGAATGAGGACATGATATACTCATAAAGGCTGCTATCTTTCCCAGTCATCAGTATCGTACAGATCAAAGAACATGACCCCAAATGAGTATGTCAGGTCCTTCTATCTCATTATCCTCTTCTTAATCTCTGTTTATTCTACACTTGACTTTGCAATGCTTTTCTACACCTACTATGGTCTTTTGTCTTCCTAACTGTTCTAGTTTGCATTCACTTTCGTAAACCTTTATCTATATATTGTCCAATGTCTTTACATGTCTTTAGAATTTGCTTCAATCATCCACTGTTAACTTAGGTTCGTAGAGCACTTACAACACTCATGACTAACTGTCCTCTAAATCTTGTTATCCGTTATCTTATCTTTACCCTGTAGGCTGGCAGGATCAAAGCTCCAATACCAATTGTAATGTCTCTTTATGGATTTACCCTAAAATTTACCCACAAATGAACAAGAATGCTATTGCCTGCAATTAATAGTTATTCTGATCTGATCTATATGTCCGATTCCTGATATCTGGTAAACTGATCTGGTCTTTATGAGCACCAATGCTAATTGAATTGCTTTTCTATTCTTAAGGAAAAGATTGTAATTCATACCTACTGTTCTATTCTTCTCTCAGATTGACTTTGAACTGCGTTTATTTATAATCTCCCCTTCAATGCTTGAGTGAATTCTCCTTTACACCTGATTGGTGGAAGGATCGCCACCTCTCATAAGAATTGTGTTTTCCACTTTTCATTGTTGCCTTTGAGAATATATAGTACTCCCTGTTGGATTTTAACCCAGAAATCAGATTAACAACAATAACGAATAACAAAAAAGATACAAGAGACACAAAAATATCCAGGGAAAACCCTTTGAGAATGAAGGGAAAAACCCAACCAGACAACAAAATATCATTTTATTGATAATGAAATTCAAGTGTACAATACCTTTCGTTTGAAGCGATATGTATAAGAATTAGAAACTCTTCACATTACAACATACAGTCTCTTTAATTTCCCAAAGCATGACTCTTCGTATTTGCAATATATAACCCTTCAAATACCAATGCCTTAACGCATGTTGAATGACACATGTCGTAGTATTTAATATTACAATTTATCATAAATGTCCTTTTGAGCTGAAGGTGACTATAACGGTATTAACGTCTAGAGATAAAGATCTCTATTGCAGCTACAATTTCCAACATTCCCTCTTAGCCAGAGAGAGATCTTTAGCTAAACAGTCACGCAAGGCTGCAACCAAAATGTCAATCTAATCATGTGGATCCTGTAAAATTCATGGAATCACTTGACATGAAAACTCTAAAGAAACACAAACAATTTTCATCATAGATTTTCTCAATATGATGAGATCATGGAATCTCTCAACATGACACTAAGAGAACAATTTATTGATTGTTAATAATCACAGAATCACTCAACATGAAAGATCTGTAACAATTACTCATAATCATGGAATCAATCAACATGATAGACCTACAAAAATCACAATCACCTTTCATCACAAACTCACTCAATGTGATGCTATCATTGAACATGATAAGTTAGTAAGGTTTACAACCAACAGTTTATCACAGACTCTCTCAATGTGATATAGTTATGGACTCTCTCAACATGACTTCCAACTCCTATCACGAAATCTCTCAACATGATGACATGATGAACTTTCTCTACATGGTGCTCACTATGAATCTCGCATAAGTGAAAGAGTTATTAGGTTGACCTTATAACTATCATTAATTTCACATGAATATAAACTCATAGTCAGCATAGAAAATCACAATAGTCTCAAATACCACAAGCATTAAAAACATGTATAAGAAGGGAAGGTATACAACAAGGGCCCCTTTTCAACCAAAAACAACTCCCTTTGAAGCTGAACATCTCCCTCCGAATGCAAAGCAACCTCATCTCATTGCTTCATCCTGTAACAAAGAGAGATATTAAAAGCTCATAACATTAATCATCACAAATTCATGATCAAATACTCAAAAGAAAATACTTATATCTTTTGCACATGTAGATTCACTAATGTTCTCAAATCAGCTCTGTAATAGGTCCTTTGATCAACAATAAGTCCAAGAGCTCGGCATGAAATCTGAAAACAAATAAATGAACCACAGGTGCCACTATACACCTATATATAGACTATGCAGATCAAAACATATATAGACTATGTGGATGATCCTGGAGCCTAATCTTCCACTTTGAAAACTCCAGATCAAACTTCCTGAAATTTTTTTGTTAGCTGCAATCACAGGCTAACCTACAGATAGAATTTTCTGGTCATACTCTTTGAGCGTTATGATAAAAAGAAGAGCCCAGTTTCGCATCCAAGTCACATACAATGGATACGATTACCAAAATTAAGATCTCTAGTTGGTGCAAGGGCACCTTGAAACATAGGGCCCTCACCACTTTCAATTTTGTTGTGATATGCTCTAAGAGAGCTTTTGTACTTAGAATAAAGGTCTGAGGACCTAGGTGTGTGTTTTGGCAACATTAGCTAGGGTATAGAAAGTCACTAAATGGTCTTGGAATCAAGTATTCCTTGTCTTGAAGTCATAAGTAACCTTAAAGTTTAAGGTAGTCCTTGTCAGTGAAGTCCTAGCATAGGTCTCTAGCCTAGGGAAGGGTCTCTAGCATTAAAAAGCTAAGGGATAGTCAATTTGGCAAAAAGATGTTAAAAGATGCAAACAAGAAAGTTGCACGAAAGTTGCTAAGAAAAAAAAAGTTGCATTTTTTGCAAAAATTGCTGATTGACTTGCAAAAACACTTCCAAGCATGGTGCAGGCTGATGGAAGCCCTAAATGTGAGGGGAAAAGATCTAAGAGGCCATATATAAACTTCTAAAACCCTAAAGTTGCCAGGGGGTGTGTCAGTGTACGGACTGAATAATAGAGTGTATCAGCCTCTCCCAATACCAAACAGACCATGGAAATGTGTAAGTATGGATTTTGTGGTTGGTTTACCTAGAACAAAGAGTGGTTTTGATAACATCTATGTGGTAGTGGATAGATTTAGCAAAATGTGTCATTTTATTCCATGTAAGATCACCCATGATGCAAGTCATATTGCTTATTTGTTTTTCAAGGAAGTTGTGAGGATTCATGGTTTGCCAAGTAGCATCGTCTCTGATAGGGATAGAAAATTTATGGAACACTTTTGGAGGTCCTTATGGCAAAGACTAGGTACTAATCTAGCATTTAGTTCAGCCTACCTTCCTCAAACTAATGGTCAGACTGAAGTAGTCAAGAGGACACTTGGAAATTTGTTAAGATGCTTAACCAAAGAATATGGTTTGACACGGGATTTAGTCCTTCATCAAGTAGAGTTTGCTTATAATGATAGCATTAATAGAACTACAATCAAGAGTCCCTTTGAGATTGTATATGGGATACATCCTAGAGGTGTATGTGAATTGAGAAACCTAGATGGTCAAGTACCTAATAGTGGTTTTGCTGAAGATTTCAGTCAATCTATGAAGGAAGTGCATGATCAAGTAAAACAGTCCCTCATTGACAACGCCAAGAAGATCAAGGACAAAGCTGATCTCAAGAAGAGAGAAGTACAGTTTGGTGTAGGGGACTGGGTCATGGTCCATTTAAACAAAACAAGAATGGAAAAGGGAACCTCAACAAAGCTGCGATGAGAAGACCTGGACCATGTCCTATACTGGCCAAGTATGGGCAGAATGCTTACAAGGTTGGGCTGCTAGATGATCTAGCCATTTCCCCCCTCTTTAATGTAGCAGACTTAGTCAGATATAAAGGACCTCTTACTGAGGTAGATCAGCATATGGAGGAATCTAAAAAGGATGTTCAGATAGCAACTCTGCCCCCTAAGCCCAAGCTGCAAGCAGAGAAGATATTGGACTCTCGGGTTCATACCAAGACCAAACATGGCACATACAAAGAACACCTTGTCAAGTGGCAAGGTAAACCAGACTCAGAGGCTACATGGATCCCTGAGAATCAGTTCAAGCTTCAGGGTATAGATCTCCACCTTTTGTCTCTAGAGGGGACTTAGCTTCTTTGGTGGAGAGTATGGTGTAGGGGCACCTTGAAACATAGGGCCCTCACCATTTTCAATTTTGTTGTGATATGCTCTAAGAGAGCTTTTGTACTTAGAATAAAGGTCTGAGGACCTAGATGTGTGTTTTGGCAACATTAGCTAGGGTATAAGAAGTCATTAAATGGTTTTGGAATCAAGTATTCCTTGTCCTGAAGTCATAAGTGACCTTAGAGTTTAAGGCAGTCCTTGTTATTGAAGTCCTAGCATAGGTCTCTAGCCTAGGGAAGGGTCTCTAGTATTAAAAAGCTAAGGGATAGCCAATTTGGCAAGAAGTAGATGTTAATAGATGCAAACAAGAAAGTTGCACGAAAGTTGCTAAGAGAAGAAAGTTGCAATTTTTGCAAAAATTGCTGATTGACTTGCAAAAACACTTCTAAGCATGGTGGAGGCCGATGGAAGCCCTAAATGTGAGGGGAAAAGATCTAAGAGGCCATATATAAACTTCTAAAACCCCTAAAGTTGCCAAGGGGGGTGTGTCAGTGTACGGACTACATACTGGAGTGTTGATCTTTGAATGTAAAAAGGCAAATTTGAGAGTAATGAAATCTTTTGAGTGTTAGTTTGATTGCTGTATCACTTTGGCATTGTAGATAGACTTCTTTTGGACATTTTTGCTTCAGCAGGTTAGGTTTGTTTGTGTTTCCTTTTAATGTTTTGTAAATTGTTTTGCTCCAGCCAGTCTAATGTCCTGTACCAAGCAGTTGGCTTTAAAAGAGATGTAACTCACTATCCCACCATAGAAACAATACGACTTTTTGGGGATAGTGAGTGTACTCTATGTACTTCCTCTTGGCAGAAGGAAGGGCCCTCAAAAGTCATGGAGGCATTTTTAAACTCTTGCCATAGGAGAACCAGAGCATGTCCGACTAGGCAACATTGAATTTGCAGAGCTTATAACTTGTAGAGTTGTGAAGATATTCAACAAAGTGAGTATGGAGATTGAAGGGGAGTAAGTGAAGGTCCCTTGGGCAGGAGGAAAGGGTGATAGCAATCCATTAAGGCACCTAGCCAATCCAAACAGCAGACTAGCCTTGTAAAGGCCTAAAAACCCTCAAAACCCTTAGATTTTGCAGAGGTACTGTACGACACTTTGGAGGTACAAAACCTTGAAAATCAGTTAGTGTTGATAAATTGAATGGTGATCTATGAATAAATTTTGTATTGCCTAGTGGATGAAATTTGAAAAAATCCCTGATATCTAGGTGTTGGTTCCCAAAATTGCAGATTGGAAATCCAAGAGCTTGCCACTTCTCCGGTAGGATCTCTCAATTAAATTTTGGCCAACGAACAGAAATCGCTTAGATTCCCTTGCACTTTGGGCTCCGCAACACCCAGGCGGGTAGACCTTCACCTTGAACGTTGACTACTCAATTCAAGGGTTTTCTATACCGAATTTAAACTTTGCGAGTTCCTTGGTTGGCAAGGTCCTTGAACTCGATCAGAATGAAACTGGATGCTGAATACTTATTAATTGAATGTTTTGTAATTAAATTTTGTTAATAATAAATTTGATGCTTGCAGAAGGAATATATAGATTTTCTGACTTAAATAAAAAGATCAGTGCTTTGTTAATCTGGGTGATAGAGTCAACTTTGGTGAACTTTCACGTACAACTTCATAATGTTCAATGCACTTATACTGCCAACAATTTTAATGATCCAGATGCAACAAACCAATTATAATGCAATCTTAAATTAGTCCAGATTGAATTTTAACTCCGCTGAGAAGGAGACAAATTGGATAGAGGTACGGAAACAATTTAATATTTCACAACACCTATGATGATCAAATTCAAAAATGCTAATTGACCATGTCCACTTATCTGATATCAAAATTGTATACAGAATTCCAAAAATATTTACAAAGGACGATTCGCCTGCAGCTTAAATCTCCAAGCCTTTTAAAAATAAACAAATCACATTTTATTTTATTATGAAAATAAAATAATGGAATTTTTATTACAAAATCATAATAGGCCTCTTATTCCTCCATACAATAATAAAATAAAAATACTTTTCTCCTAAGAGAATGTAAATGTAATAGTTCCGATATTGAATATTATTTTTGTTCACTCACTGCCCCATATTTATACTTTGAATATTCAAGAGTCACGTCCCTCCATAAATAAATTACATGTCTTCTAAACTATGGCCCAATACTTTATACTTCTTAATCGTACCAACTAATTTTACATTATCGGGCTATAGTATTATTAACTTTATTTGAAGTTCATCAGCCTCCTAATTTTAATTTATTCCCGTCCCTCATGCCGGCAAAGTATTTGCTTGCGCACAGGATCCCTTTTGGTATCGCATTTGTATGATGCATTTGTAGTTCTGTTGTCACGCTGTGAAGCAGTTACAGACTCCCATGAATATTGCCTTCAATCCGAATGGCCCCAAGAACGTCTATGGCATCATTTCAACCCTAGTTATCCATTCTGTGTGAGTTGTGTCTTTCATCGGGTATTGGATGAATAGTTCCGGTGATGTTATTCATGATCTTACTCTATTGACTTCCAACTCTGATGATACTGGACCTGAATGTTCTCCTAGTAATTTCTGGGCTGTAGTATACAATTATTATATCCACGAGTCTTAAACAATAAACTCAGTAACATGCCTGATTGTATATGATCTGCACAAGAGTATCTTGGTTATTTGTGACAGTATTTCAAATGCTGAAATGAAAGATATCGTTGTTACTTTTCTGAAACTGGAGGACCCATTGTGGATGTAACATTCTCTATGGTAGCTGGAGTGATCATCACCAAATTCTTATTTGAATTAAACCAACTGGTTTTCAATGCCTCGAATAATTCTACAGTTCCATCAGGCTGGATATGTTTGTTTGCTGCTTCAAAAAGTTCTGTTTACCGAATTTATCAATTCTGGATGAACCTGGTAATCAGCATATCTTAAATCTTTAATTAGATTGGATGTAATCTCTCCACTTATGTCTTCATGTGGTAGATTATCAGAATCAGTCTCCTAAGAAAGAAAAGCTGAATCCATACTCAAGCAATCAAACCTCTGTATGGTATTCTGGACATCCATCTGATTGCCAGAGCAGGGGTGCCATGTTACTCTTTTGGTGCTATAAAAGTTATGTATTCTTCAAGATCTTTGTTGCAGGTCTACAAACATGAAATTGGTTTCTTTACAAAACCCAATTAATCATCTCAGTATTGAGTATAGATGAAATTTTATTAAAGAATGAGGAATTTTATTGATAGTCTGGAAGTAATTTGCAGATAGAATCTTTGCAACAATTCATGTGAATTGTGTTGGGTAGAATAATATTTTGTAGGCATATGGTGGAGGCTAATGTGGATATCACTAGAGTATGGAAAATAGAACAGAAACAGTAGAGAAAAGATAAGGGCAGTAAGAATAGTGCATGAATGGAGACCATAAAAATGAAGGTTCCATCACTAGGAACAAGAGGGCTAATTGGGGCTCTTTCTTGTAGCCCTATTTTAAAGGGAAAGTGTGAAATCGATAAGAAGGGTAATTACGTTGAGTTACCTTGGACAGAAAAAGAAGTGTATTGCAAGGTCTTACATCACCTCCATGACCCTGCAAGTTGAGTGTGAGGATTAGTCAAGAAAGACCTAGAATAACTTTAAAACCTTGAGTGTTCTCCACCTAGTATGGGAACCTAACAGATGGCAAGAAGTGAAGCTTGTTCAAGATAGGAGAGTGGGGCTTAGGATTGGGGGATCTCTACATAATAGGGATCCTATAGGTCCATTTGGTGATCTTGCAAGACGCCTTAGGTCTCAGAGGTAGACTAGAAGTACGAACTAGTGATTAGTTCATCCCCATCTCCCTATCACTAGTTGTTGTAGGAATACCCTAGAATGAGAACCTCAAATTTCATAGTTAGAGTTTCTAGTTGAGATGGAGCCTGATAAGTTGTGCATATCATTTGTCGACAAACAAGGCACAAAGATACGCCTTGCCATTACAAACTCCAATATGATCGATACCTTGATTACTTAGCACTTACCTTCTCAATGGAAAATTTCGGTAATGCTTCGGGGAAGATACCTCCTCTCTCGATTTTAGTGACATTTGTTGGCTTGATTGCTGGTACATATTCTCCACCACAAATAATGGTTACATAGGTACAAGGCTTGAACCAAAGACTACCTCATTGTGTCTGCTTCAAAATTACTCGCAAAAGAGAAATTCATGCACCATATAGAGCTTGAGAAATGACATTGTGGTCGTTGATGATGGACAGGATGGTTCTTTGCTGATTGACATAGTCAATGTCTCCAACAACCATTACTTGGGATAAGCAAAAACACTGCCAAAAACGGGATGAACAAAATATACAATCTAAGGTTATTAGAAAAGGTGGGAAGAATAAGAAGAGATTGTCATTACCAAAGTGATACAACTCTTCATAAATGAAGAGATGCAATGGACAAAGCAAGAACTTGGCCATAACTTACGAACATAAAGAAGCCACGAAACTTGCCAGTAAGGTAAGAAACCGACATTCATCACCATGCAGCCATCATGATGTCATACTAGTAGCAACAACTTGTAGACAATGCTACGTCCCATGCCATCATCATAGAGTTGGTTTATAGATTGGAATTACATGTTTGTCAACAATTTCTATCAAACTTCTCCGTCTCTAAATCCAACATGGTGTGCGATTCTCTTGGTATGGCTTTTCAATTACATCAAGATCACTGGTGGCACGCGAGAAAGAACCTTCAATTAATTTGAAATAGACGAAGCTTAACATCAACCCCAAAAAGGATCCCAATAGACTCTAGAGACCAAGGTACACAGTTATTGTGAATTAATAGTTACGAAGGCATCAATAAGATTTGAATAAATACAAGGACTGAATCTAATAGTCATATATGAAGAGATAATAGGAGAAATAGAGTTCATGATGCTTGTGGCAATAGAAAAAATAAATAGAAGAACATTTGTTGTCTCTGCAAAATCTCATGCGCACATCGAGTGACCTTTCTTAATCATTCCTGTTATGCAAAGTCACTCCAAAAATGGAACATAGTATACTTAAGTAGAAAATGAATCACAAATGAAATTGTCAGCACAAGCACTTGACTGAGCTTTAATTTGAATGGAGTCCCTTGATGCACACTGCATACTTTGACTTCATTGCTAGACTCACGGGTCTTCCAACCTTGTCTTGCTTTGACATTGACTGCAGTTGTAATGTGAGCCTTTTAATAGTAATAATAGGAACAACTCCATTACACAATTTTTGACTTTGAAACAACCATGAAAGACTTTGTAGAGACAAGAAAGCCTAAAATAATTGAGCATCTCCAAAATTCCTGATGACTACCACAAATGTAGTCTCACAAATAAAATTGATTGACAAAGGCAAACAAAAGCACTGGTCAACAAAAAAATTTCTTTAGATACACAGAAAAGTTGATCATACTTGAACAAAATGGGAGCCATGCATAGACAATCTCACATACATAAGATCAACTATATCAAGAGGGGTCTTCGAGATAGACCACAACCAAGAATACTGAGCAGATAACACTCAGGATGCAAAATTGGTATGTAGAACTTATACATTATGCTTGGATCACACACATATCCAATAACCACAACTCTACGAGAGGAAGAACCATCAAAAAAACTTTGCACAAGACAAGTTCTGAAAGGGGCATATTTCCTCATTGCTGATATCAACCTTGCTTTGATGCCGTGTTGGATTTTAATCCAAAAATCAGATAAACATCAATAACGAATAACCAGAAAAGATGCAAGAGACACACAAAAATATCCTAGGAAAACCCTTCGAGAATGAAGGGAAAAACCCAGTGACACACAACAAAAGATCATTTTATTGATAATGAAATTCAAGTGTACAATGCCTTTCGCTTGAAGTGATATATATAAGAATTAGAGAGACTCTTCATATTACAACAGAAAGTCTCTTTAATTTCCCAAAACATGACTCTTTGTATTTCTAATACATAACCCTTCAAATATAAATGCCTTAGCACGTGTTGAATGACACATGCCTTAATATTTAATATTACAATTTATCATAAATGTCCTTTTCTGTTGAAGATGACTATAATGGTATTAATGTCCAGAGCATAGTAACACGGGGATGCGTCGCCCCTTTTTTTGCCCCATGCACTAGGGACGGGGACTCACGGGGACTCCATTCCCCCATCCCCAGTGGCACCAACATATTTCACCACTTCCGTCGAGGATGGGGGGATGTATCGGTGTTAACTATTTCTTGATTTGACTATTTATGCTCAATGTTCGATGTTCCAATTCAATGAAATGTTCAAGTATTTACTCTTTTACATATTTATATCTTATATTGAAATACATCTTTTCATAACTAGCATTTTAAGTACCATATGTATAGTATATACAAATCCCCTAGTTCCTCGCCGCCGTCCCCCCTCTATCCCCTTGCCGTCCCCAAATTAAGGCCCCTCTATCCCCCTGTCTTGGAAACTTGTCCCGTTGTTCTCCCGTCCCCCTGTCCCTTAGGGCGATGTAACTATTGTCTAGAGATAAAGATCTCTATCGTAGCTACAATTTCCAACACTTCCCGAATTGATTGGTCCTTTTAGTCTCCTCAAACGAAACCCTCTCCCATTTATATTCTCCAATGTGACAAAAAGGCACACCTCTTCATAATGTTCACAAGCTTTCATGATTACAACCATTTGTCGTCGTTGCTCCTTTGATAGAGTCACTTCCTTATCTTCTTTTTGTTCATTTCTTCTTCCCTTAATGCTTCCTTAATTGCTTTGCTCCATTCTTTCTTCCTTCCTCCTTAGCTTCCCCATTCAAATGAACTCCTCCCTTTTATATGCCATGTTTGAGGGAGTCACAATCCTTCATTGCATTAAACTTAATTAACTTGAATTATAATTCATTATATTTTGTTTTTGATTGGTAATATATTATATTTTGTTGTTTTTATATATTTTAACTTTTATTATTATTTATTATTAAATCCTATTTCAAAAAGGGGATATTACAATATAAAGTGGTTAAACTTTGGGCCTTTATCTTTGTTTATTTGGACTCAACATGTAGTCCTTATTGGCACCCAGTGCAGAAATTGGGGTTCGTAAAATTCTAGTGTAAAGAGCTCTCAAAATTTTGAAGGAAGAGCACTTCACTTGATGTTTGTCTTCAAATTTGAAAAAAAAGTGGGTAGAGAAGTAGGACTGGGGTTCGTAAAATTCTAGTGTAAAGAGCTCTCAAGTTTTTGGAGGAAGAGCACTTAACTTGATGTTTGTCTTCAAATTTGAAAAAAAAAAGGGTATTGAAGGAGGCGAATAACAAGTGCTTTATGCTGAGGTAGGAGTTGGTAGGTGCACAAGTAAATTATTGAGGGCATAAGTGACTTGCTTTCATATTTTCGCCCTTTCATATAAGGAATTTCCAACAAGATAGTGTAATTTTCAAACACCATAGTGCTAAGATCACATTTTTAGTATTTTACCATCTATCTAATTCAAGAACGTTCTCAAACCTTCAAAGTATCATTTTGGGGCTGTCGAGAAATCTTGTCAATAGAAACGAGTGCTCATTCGAAAGATGTTTTATGCCCACCTAAGCAAAAAGTAATGAGCATTGTATGGAGATTCATCTCAATAGGGTTGTCATTGGCAGTGCCAAAACACCTAAGATCCTCTAATGCCAACACATGTATGGAAAATGTAAAGACATTGCAATAAAGGATCACATCTTTGAAAGCCTTCCGCAAGGAGTGGTGGAGAGAGCTAGCATCTTTGGAAATTAGTAGGTCAGGTTTAACTTCTATAATTACTAGTTTAGTACCGTCATTTTTTGTGTTTAATTTGTAAGACCAAATTTAGCATGCAATGTTTCGTAGTTGGGTCAACTTCACATCTTTTATTGTACTAGATTTATCTGTATAAGGAGCCCCATCCTTTGATCCAAAGATATGCTGCCCCGATGATGGATTACATGGTTTGATCTGAAACCCATTGATTATAATTGTTCCATAAATTTTCTGGAAAATCTACATTTTCAATCATCTTATGTGTGATATAAGAAAAAATTGTATTGCTAAAATTGAAAGCATACACGTATACACAGCGCAAATTGAAATTTTTAGTGTTAATGTCTAATGTTTGAAGGGTCAACATGCAACATTTTCCTTTGGGGAATATGACGAGTGTTTCTTCTGCAGGCACCTTGCATTGTCTTCATTGACGAAATTGATGCTGTGGGTTCTACTCGAAAGCAATGGGAAGGTCATACCAAGAAAACGCTTCACCAGCTACTTGTGGAAATGGATGGTTTTGAACAAAATGAGGTATTATTCATCATAATGAAATCTTATGTAAGAATAACCATGAGAATAGTGAAATATATGTTTCGAACAAACTTAGGTAGTAATCATGAAACCTGTAATCAGTTTTCTAAATGTACATTTGTTCTTTGTATGGGTCATTGTTTAGGGCATTATATTGGTGGCTGCAACGAATTTACCTGAAATTCTAGATCCAGCTCTGACAAGGCCAGGAAGGTTTGATAGACATGTGAGTTCTCTTCATAGTACGTTACGTCTCATTAAAATTTTAGTTAGTATTTTTTTCATTTCCTTGTATAGGGATGCTTCTTCCCATTATGGCATATATGAGTGCAGTTTGCTTCTGAACATTTATTTGTAGGATAGTATCTTATTTACCTTTACCGTTGGATTATGGGGCTAGGAACTTAGATAATGTGTGATCATATTCTGAAGAATCTCATTCATGTAAGTTGACAAGGAAATACATCTGTATATACCTTAATGTTTATGGGCATGACACTGTGTGTTTTGTCATTGTGTGTATAATTTTACTTGGACATCTAAATAGTTTTGTAGATGCTAGTGCTTTTAGTATTATTCATTGGTCTTGAAATCTTCAAATTGCGCTAATAAAAAGGGCCCTTGACCTTCTATAATTGTGTCACAAACATATTACCTTATTTTAGCAATGCAGTAGTCTTGAAAATTCGAAGTACAAAATTTTTTTGAAGTGGTTTTAAATTATAATTTCTAGCTTCAAGTCTTAGTATTTTTCTTCCTTGGCTGAAAATTACTCAAAAATGTTAATGAGTTTGTGATCTAATTTTTTTTGTAAATGTCTCCTCAAAGGATGAATCACCTTAAGTTTTGGAAGTATTGAGATATTTGACACACGCACATGTGGTTATTCATTTGTATTTATACACCAGGGTACACTGTACATGCATGTACACATATGCACATGAATTTTTAATTACATGTTACATATCCATACATTTACCTGTTCAACAATAGACATTTTGCACACTGTACATGTCTGTACACATATGCACATGTATTTTTAATTACGTGTTGCAGAGGTGCTGGGTAGAAATTTTCAGAATTTGAGAAATGGCAATTCTATCAAAGGAGTCAAAGTTGCTTCTAGGCTCCCCCCTTCCACTCACCAGCAATTCATTGATGATACTGTTCTCTTTGGGGAAGCTTTAATTTCTGAAGCTAAGAGTTGGAGATCTCTGCTCTCCTCTTATGCTACTCTTTCTGGTCAGCATATTTAATTTCCAAAAAAGTAAACTGTTCTTCAATGGTATCAAGGAAATCCAAGCTGAGATGTCAAAAATTCTGAATTGCAAATCTGCTTCTCTTTCAGATACCTAGGGAGTGCAAAGAGCTTATTCAAAACACAAAGATTTGGGGTTATTTCAAGCGGGAGGAGCTGGACAAGTTACATTCTTTCTATGAGGGGTTTCAACAATCTGTTATCCACCAAATTTACAAACTCTTGGCATAAAGGCCATGTCATCATAGGGAGCATAACATTTGTGGTGACTCTGAAGCTTATTGGCAAATCTACTAGTTTGAAATGCATGAGTGAATGTGTTGAAAGGAAAAGTGCAGGGGACTACAACTGGTTTAGGGAGAAATTCTTTATCAATAAGAAGTGGATGGCTGTGAGATCTAAGAATGGGTATGATCGTTTATCTTTACCTTCTCCTTTCATTGTTATCTATCTCTGGTTAATGAAATGTTTTACTCTTGAAAGTCACTTCACGACCTATCATGGTTATCATCTCCCCTTGCTGAATCCCCTTAGACATGGTGAAAATGTTTATGTCACCTTCTTCCTATTCTCATCCCATAAGTATAGCATTACTAAAGGGGACAATCCTCTCTTTTGCTAGGGTCTCATTTATGTTCTTTACCAACATGTTCATTCTAATTCTCCTAGTGTGGTTTGTTGCATTACTTACCCTGAGAAAGACCAAGGGAAGCCCAACTCCTCCGTGATCATTGAAGAATTAGGTTCTGCCCCCCTAGAAGAAACTTACCCTAAGGTCCTTGCAAAAAGGGAGAAAAAACCCTAAGGATCCTCCTATCGAAAAAGAAAGAACTCTCTCTTTTGAAGAGACTCCGCCCTCTTTGACCCTAGTTAAAAGAAAAGCTGCCTCTACCAAGAGTAGCCTTGTTAACACTCCCAAATGCAATGTTGTTTGTAAAAACCATATTGTAGCCGAGGGGTTGAGTTGGTATCCGAAAGGTCACGTGATAGTTGAGTCACCCCTTTAGGAAGTATATGTACATCGTCTGAATGGATTTATGGATCATCATTGTAATTGGAGTTGCATATGTGCTTATATGAATAAAGTATATATATTCTGTGTTACATTCTAATCTATTAATGCGATAAGTATCTGCTTACCTTGTATAGTTAACATTTGGCATCGTTGCCAGTCGAACTCGGTGCAAAAGAGGTGTTATGAAGATTAATGTCAAATTTTCTCAATAGGGATAGGAATAAAATTAAAGACAAGGATGAAATATGCACAGCACGGGAAGCATTAATACTCACACAATAGGCAGAGTGCAGACAAAAGTTTCAGCAGCTAGCCGATGGGCACCGAAGTGGTGAAGGAGCACGGACAGAGGGAGTGCATTCACTTAGCAGGCCGAGGAGTGTCGAGGACTTGCTTGAAGAAACGCTCCAGAGATTGAATTTGGTAAAAGAGACAAGGGAGGAGTTCCTAAACTTGTATACGCCAAGGGTAGAGAATCCAAACGGAAGGGAAGGAACCTGCACGGCTTGAGGTGCCAAAGTGAGTGTGGGGTGAACTCTTCATTCGTGAACTCGTCGTTCTTGATACATCTGATGAACGAGTACAAGTTGAAGAAGACCTCTTCACACCACAGAGTAACGCCATTGTCTGAAGTAGTGCAAAGTGCACAACAGAGCAACGCTGGTTTGCAAAACAATGTGGGTATGTAGCAGAATAGCGTGGGTATGTAACAAGTACCACAGATTCAAAAGAAATTAGCAATGGCAAGATTGAAAGAAAAATTGCCGAAATTTAATGGCGATGGGAGGACTGATCTAGTTAGACATTGTAAAACATGTGAAACAATTTGGATTGCAAATGGTGTAACGGATCAGGATGACTGGGTCTAACAATTTCCGGCTACCCTACGGTTGTAGCGATCTATTGGTTTTCAGACACCAACCTGAAGAAGTTAACTACATGGCCAAACATCCAGAAATAATTCAAAGCAGAGTTCTGACTACTTAGAGATGATAACAAGATGGTAGCGGAAATCTATAGTACTAAGCAGGGCAAAAAGGAAACAGCCCGCTTGTATGCTAGGAGGTTGAAGGAACTCGTAGGAAAGATGGAAAGCCAACCAGTAGATGAGTTGAAGAAAAGGTGGTTCATTGAAGGGTTACAACCATCACTTCAGAAAAAGATGAAAATTTGTACCTTCAACATCATATGTGGATGCATATAACCGAGCGATGGACTTGGAAAGTGAACAAAAAAGGGGTAAAAAGAAGAAAAGTAGATCGTTGGACTTAGAAGATTCATCCTCCGAAAGCAACAGCAATGAGAAATCAAGTAAAAAAGTTTGGGCACTACTGAAGGACATGTTACGTATGATGGAGTTAAAAACATGAAAAAGGATCTTGGCCAAGCGAGAGAAGGGGAACTGTGGTGTACAGATTGTAAGGAGGGCCACACAAAGGGCTCCTGCTTGAAAAAACTATTCTGCGATATCTGCCAAATTGCGGGACATTCCACCAAGGAATGCTCGTTCAATATGAAAACAAAGGGACACTAACAGGTGCTACTAATGCAAGAAGTATCCACCTCGTGAGTAGGAAGGAATACAAACAATGACGCAACCTCAGGAGGGTACCGTAACAACAACCGATGTGGTAACAATAATAATAACAATAATGGAAGCCAACTTGGATATAGTACGATCCAAGTGGACGACCAATGATATAACGCTGGGTGTGCAACCTCTGGGGATACTTCCCCAGAGATTGTACTACGAAGGGAACACTGCAGCTATTGTGTAGGTGGTGTGGCCTTGGAGACCATGAGGATTCAAAATGCCCTAAGCCCAGGGTGAACCTGTTTAGTATAGAAACATGTGATGATGAGGAGACATTAGCTATTACTCGTGCACAAGCAAAAACATATCTAGTTGTGGAAGAGGAAAAAAAGGTTGCAGCAAGTGCAAGCAGAATTAGAAAAAGAAATGGAGGCTAAAAAATCACAAAGGACACTACCAACACCTCAAGGAGGAATCTAGCAGAACAAAATATCATACGATAGGTAATGCAAGTCGAGGTTCCTATGAAGCTGAATAACCTTCTTACAATGCCTCAGCTACAGACTGCAATCTTGAATATGACACCACTTTTGAAGGTGATGGAAGAGCCAGGAAAAGATACTCAAGGTGGAAGCGGAATGACTGCAACATATCCAATGCTACTTGCACTCACTATAGGAAGATGCCCTGCAGTAGTAGAAATGGGTATTCTTAGAACCATCCTCATGAACATAATCGTAGATGGAGGATTAGGAGTAAACGTAGTACCGAAAGATATATGGAAGTTGGGGGCAACCTACGTTATGGCTACCATATTTCAACTACTCACCGTCGATCAACACGGGATCAAGCCTTTAGGGACTCTAATGGCGCAACCAGTAACCATTGGGACACAACCATTTTTACTGAATTTCGTGGTTATACCATTAAAAAGAAAAGTGTACAATGCCATCCTCGGACGGGGCTGGCTAGTACAGGCGAAAGTAAAACATGATTGGAATCAGAATACTTTGTCCATGGAAGGAAAAGGTTGGAGATTTGTAATTGACCTACATACACAGATGGTAGGAGAGGAGACATCATCAGATTCTGAAGGCGAAGGAGACGATGAAGGGAAAAAATGAATGAAAACCAATGAAGAAGGAATCTTGAGATTGGAAGGAGGGTTCCACAATGATGACCTGGATTTGGTGAACGGCCTACTCCATTGGCAAATGGAGGACTATGAGCTCTTTCCGAGCTATAACATGTTAGGGGTCGAGGATGGAAATAAAAGAGAGGGAAATGAATTCTCGAAGGAATACAGAGAAGTGAAGGAGGGAGAGGCACAAATAGATGAAACACCAACACGTACATTTAGTGAAGACAAGCCTATTAAATATGAAGAACCCATAGTAAAGACGATGAACTTAGGGGACGAAGTTAACCTGAAGAATATATTTGTGGGAGATGTCTGGAATCTAGTTTTGAAAGTGGCAACGTTTAAAATATTTATGGAATATAAGGATGTTTTTATGTGGATGTATAAGGACTTGAAAGGGGTATAGCCGAAATTATGCATGCACCATATACCACTAGTAGAAGGAATAGTACCCGTATGAAAGTGGCCATACCGGATGAACAAAAACTATGCTGTACGACTATAGAGCAAGCAAGAACACTGAGTGATTTGGAGTGACCATATGGTAGTACAACAAAGATTAAAGTGTAGGGATGAAGCATGTTTTTGGATATTGTACAGCCTTTGGAGCAACCAGATAGAACACCATATGGCAAAATAGAAGACCATTGGAAGCACCGTACGGCTGGGGAAGAATAAAAGGGAGAGTCCGTACGAAGGAGATAAAAGAGTTATTAAATATTAGCAAAGGAGATAAAGGAGCTATTAAATACCGTACAGCCAACAACATCAAACATAATGTACAACCCAGCAAAGTCGAGAAAATAAAAGACTCCAATAAATAGACAAGGAACATATACCGTATGGTATTGCCATGTCTAAGGGTGTTGAGAGCAAGTCACTGCATGGATAAGGTAAAGTGTATACCATACCATACTGTAAGGATAAACATTTGTAAGGGTTCCTACCGTATGTCGAGAACAGAAGGTCACCAAGACATAAATCAACTGTATGGCCCACCTTTAGAAGAGAAAGTTGTGCACTGTACGGCACATGACAAGCTTTTCGTGACTATGTTAGTATAGAGGAAGAAGTGCAACCGCATGTATAGCTGTACAACAAGAAAAGTCAAGTGCGCATATGGAAGAAGTGTGTTGTACGACCACAAAACAAGTTATAAGGTCACCAGACGCAGAAGAAGGGAAACGCGTGCTTGGTTGAAACTCAATTTGTGGAGCTGTACCATTCAGCAAAAGGTTGTATAGTAGAGTTGTGATGAAGTGTAAGCATGCAACTGACCTAAGTGTGAGCAAATGATGCAACACCTTTGGAAAATTGGTTATTGATGTGCAAACACATATTTCTAATAAGGACACCGAGTCGGGAGATGGGGAAAAGACCCTAAATTGGTGGAGAGAAAGTATGACTAGCTCAGGCAAGAAAAGGTCGGCAAGACTGAAACAAATAGGGGAAAGGCCTAAATGTAGAAGGTGGTAAAGATGAAAATCAAGAAGTTATGGAGGGTGAAGTGGTTTACAAAATTGATCAAGAGTTTGTCCTATTAAACCCAGAAGGAACTGATTTTGATGATAAGGACTATGAAGTCGAGGAAGTGGAGGACACTAAAGAAGAAATGGAGGATACCTATATGACAAAAATAGAAGTGGACCTGAGGCTGGAAGTTATGACTCTTGAGAAAGAAAATTTGCTTGAAGCAGCTCAGGAGAACACTAAGGAAACTCCTAATTCAGTGCATAATTTGCTGGATTGGTTGGAAAATAAAATGCAAGGCTACATTCAAGCCCTGTAGAATAGAATTGTGGCTTTGGAACACACTACACCAGAGTTGGTCACCAACCTGAAGTTTGGAGCTACTGTGATGACTCTTTGTCAAATTCAATGAGAGATGAGGTAGAAGGCCGTGTTTGGCACTATCATAGGGAAAAGAAAGAAAGCTGGGAAGAACAAAGAAGGAAAGACCGTGGAAGAACAGAAGCAAGAAGGCCCTAAAGACTAGAGTGAAGACCTCAAACGCCTCGTTATAGACTGGGAGGCAATTAAAATTGCCTAATGGGTCTTTTTGTTTGTTGCTGCTAGTCCTTGGGCTTTGTTGCTTTATTTTGATATCTCGCCGACCTTGCTTAATTTTGTTGTTAGAAACTTTTTAATTTTGTAGATACTGCTATGTTTTTGTTTAGAAGCTTAAATGCTGATATCACCAGTAAAATGTTAGACTGGATGGATATTATAGTTAATGTTGATAGTTTTAGTAGTTTTAACTCTCAGAATAATGGCGGTTTATGATTATTTTCTCAGAGGGTAGTGCACTAGGCTGTAATGGCCAGTGCTGTGCTAGCTCCTTGATCGGCTGTGATGGCCCTTCTTTGTGCTAGCTTCTTGGTGCTTGGTTGTTTGTTCTTGGGTTCAGAGCCCTCTCCCTGCCTTCTTAATAGAAAAGAATAGACATTGTCAGAGCTATATGTGTACAAACAAATAACAATACATCACAGGAAATTATGAATAAAATCTTTTACAGGATATGCTCAACTATGGGAAAAAAAGAAGATAGTAAAGTAATCTCCATTCACAACCAAAGCAGGTCAGTTGGACTCTAAATTGCCCAAGGCTATGAAGGTTACTGAGCAATATAAAAGCTAAAGCTAAAGCAAAAGTTAAAGAGACAAGGGCCCTAGTCTCTGAAAATAACTATACAATAAAAGATTAAAACAATGGAAAAAAAGAGAGGGAAAGGCCTACCAACCCATATCCCCATCCCTAGTGAAGCACAGAAATGAGTAAGTCCAAAGCATACGACCAAGAACGGAAACATGTGTTGTCCCCTCTCAGAAAGGCTCAGATGGAATCAGCCCCAACTACCAGAAGACCAGAAGGGGTTTATGCAAGATCTGAATATCTATTACAAAATGGCCAGGGCTAATATGTCTCTGGTGGAAAATTGTAGAAGACCTTGCTAATATTGAAATCTCTGTCAAGGCCATTTACCTAGACATTGTACTGTAGTGTGGTACCATTAATTGCCATTGCATCCCCTCTAGCTGTTTTCAATGTGCTACAAATTCAGAGAATTGCTAAAGCATCACGGATTTGCCTTGTTTATTGGAGTTTGGAGTTAAAGGCTACAATTATTTCTTGTTTCCTGTAACAGGATGAGAAAATTCACCTCACTGCAGAAAATGTTATTTGCCAAAAGCAGAGGAAGAACTCAAGAAGAGAAAGACAAGAACAGAAAAATGCTTGGAAAAGTGGTTAGTTTGTGTGAATGACTACAGAATTGTTTTGTATGTTGTGTGGATGACTCATCTGTTCAGATCTCCATGAAAATTACAGCATCCTGGATAATTAATTTCTTCCGTGAAAATGACATGCATTTCTAGCAGAGTACATGATCATGCAATGTTTTTGATGCAATATATGGGCCATGAACTGAACATGTAATATTGTTACAACAAGCTTTTAACCATATTTTACAATTAAAACATAAATACTGAAGTGAACTTTTCTTTTTAATAGAGTTTAGAGGATAGTTTCAACTTGTTAAATGCTTTTCCACAATTTAGGATTCATCAGTTTCAGCATTGCATACAATCAAATACAATAATGTAAAAGATCTTGTTTCAAACAAAAATAGTTCTGATTCTTGTAGATCAATGAGAAAACAACGAAGAAATTGTTGAACAATGTC
The DNA here is from genome assembly GCA_028749045.1 of Cupressus sempervirens. Taxonomy (NCBI): domain Eukaryota; kingdom Viridiplantae; phylum Streptophyta; class Pinopsida; order Cupressales; family Cupressaceae; genus Cupressus; species Cupressus sempervirens. The sequence goes on from CM053789.1 coordinate 659,068,640, forward strand.
TGTAACATCTATTGAAACTATGGTTATAAATTGCACAGTTACATAATTGTTGGCAATCTGTCATTTTCTGAAATAAGAAACATGAATTTCCAAAGCAACAGGGGTGCATCCAAATCCTTAAGATGTATCCATGACAATAAATAATGATCTGATGGCTTGATATGCTTTTATGCATGGGGTAAGTGAGGTACATACCATTTATGGGATGCTCGTGTACTTTATATGCTATTTGTAGCAGGCATATTGAAGTGGTGGATACAATGTTAAAAACAAGAAAAACTAGAAAGGCAAAATATTGTAAATGAACTTCTATCATGTAATTATTGTAAAATATGTAAATGAAGTACACGTGATTTTGAAAATGACTTGCACCACATATTACTTTCATTACATGCACTTTTCCCCTACTCTTCACTTATTATTCCCTTTTAAGGGAGCCATTAGTGACAATTTTGACATCTCTGGCTGGAAAAGTTTGCACTGTGCTGCTTTTGGCACAGACAATGCCTGCTACTCTCTTCTAAACTTCATTTTAATTGTTTGCATTTCAAAGAATTTGTCACTTACACACAGTTCAATCTCATTTCTCGAATGAACATTTATTTTTTATTGTTTGATGCATGAAATATTGATGAAATCTGATATTCAGTATTGAAAAATACATTTTAATGTTTTCATTGTTCACTGTCACAATTTTGTATGTTTTATCCTTAAGCAGAGTTTTGAATCTTAAAATTTCTAATGTTTTTCTTGTTCATTTTGTAACGCATAGATAAAAATGTATGTTTTGGAATTATTACACACACACACACACACACACAGAGTGGAACAACCCTATAACTGCATCCCCATACTTATGTATCCTCTGATACCTATACAATGTGTTGGTTGCCTTTGCACCAAAAGATCGACCTATTAATGTCCCATACAACTACTTGAGTTATAGAACCCGGTAGACGTTTAACCCATGTTGCAAACCCAAATGTTGTGCTACACAACACAAGGAGACCTAGGGTGCACACCTTGGCAACAATCCATCCACCCCCCCATTCCAGTGCAATGTGGGGTTCAAATATGGACCTAGGCTCTGATACCAATGGTTGAAAGCACAAGACAATTGCAAATGGGGGGTGAATTGATTGTCCATAAGCATTTAAGAAATTTAAACTTTAAAACAGTTCCTGCAATCTTACATTAATCTTTTTTAATTGAAAGATGTAAATGTGAAAAGCACAACAACCATCAAACACATGAAACACTAGATTTATATGGAAAAATCTGTTAAGGGAAAGACCATGGAGAATATTATTCTCAAATATATGAAAATCTGTTAGGGTGACACCAATTAAGGCGAGTTTTACAAAGAAAGACTCACTGCCAGAGGCTCATTGCCAAAAGGGCTCACTACCACTGTCCAGATGGAGAAGGATAAAAGAGAATAGATCCACTGGTGATGCAATGCACAACAGCAACTCGACTGAAATATCTCTAGATACTTTTGGCTCACTGCTTTGGGTAGCTAGCATATGAATATCCATGCTGCTCTCAACCATGCCTAACAATGACTCAAACGTGTAGGGAGACGAATCTGCTTTCATACACCCTCATTACATAAGTCCACTATCGGCCGAGCAAGTATCTGAGCAAAAATCTTGAATTGGGTTGACACTAAAAATTCCTGCAGTGGAAAAGAACGAGAAATGGACCACAACACGCCTTAAATAAAAACAAAAATAGCATCATTCATGTTACATATCTTCTTGCATTTACGTAGACAAGTAATTGAAGTATAAACATCCAAGTTCGGCCAGACCTAGAGGAGAAACACCATCGATCTTTGGAACCACGTCTTCAAAGCCAAAAATCTTGTACCAATTTAAATGAATGAAGCTAAGGACATTAATAAGTCATTTTGAAAATCACACCATTAGAAACCACTACAAGGAGAAATGTAAAGCACACATTTCAGAGATAGAACATTAACAGTCACAGTCAGACAAATACTAATTCCACGGCACTTGAACAAATTTGCAACATAAAGAACATGCGAGGCAAATTTCTCAGCACCACTGCATGGAAAGCATGTTGACATTAATGCAACAGTGTGTTGACATCACTGAAAACCATACCAAACAACCATACTGAATCATCAGCTGTCCAAACTCACTCATTCTGCTCACCACTACAATGCAATGCACATCCAATAACTTGTATAAATTTGATTCCCTAACGTAATTTTTTTCTGTTTATACTAGTAAATTGTGCTGATTATTTTAAAACTATAATTTGCTTTTTGCTTAACACAATAATTTATTAATTAGTTTGGCATTTGGCAATATTTATAATATAAATTATTATCTTCTGCCATTCATTCTCTACCGAGTTAATATTTTATTGCTTGTTTATCTGCCCGTAATCATTTTTTGAATGCAGCTATATTTACCCTTTATTTATGCAAGTTTCAGTTTAGGAAATGTTACACAATTAGCATATTTAGGCTCATCCTACATCCTACATGTTGCATTGATCATTTGATTTGTTTGCTTCATCCTAATAAAATAATGATAACAAGCACTAGCATTTGTTTTCCTAGATTGTGGTTCCAAGTCCCGATGTTAGAGGCAGACAAGAAATTTTAGAGCTTTACTTGCAAAATAAGCCTCTTGCTGATGATGTCGAAGTGAAGGCTATTGCTCGGGGTACAGCAGGTTTTAATGGAGCAGGTCAGTAAGATTGCGAGTTCAGCTTAATCTACTTGTGGCCACTGTGTGTGTTATGCAAATATTTGGATGAAAAATTCAATTTGTGGTTATGTCTCTGCTCTTAAACATATGGAGACCTCTTCATGTCAACTGTTATGTTTCATCATGCTACTTAACATTTCCTTCATTTTGTGTCATGATTGATTCAGATCTGGCAAATCTGGTTAATATCGCAGCCATCAAGGCAGCAGTTGATGGCAGTGAGAATGTCTCAGCCAAACATCTGGAATTTGCCAAGGATAGAATAATTATGGGGACAGAACGTAAATCCATGTTGATTTCAGAGGAATCAAGAAAGGTAAGACAACTTAGGTCCTGCTCTTAATGACGTGACATACAGCATTCAATCTACAATATATAAGGACTTTTTTCTATATGCTACAAAAATATTACTTAAATTTCACGGTGATGAATTTTAAAATTATTTTGAAGGTTTAGAAACAGATGTTTCTTGCCAGAATAACTTGTCAATATAAATTTGCAGCTTACAGCATACCATGAGAGTGGCCATGCAGTTGTAGCATTGAATACTGCTGGTGCAAGGCCTGTTCACAAGGCAACAATCACTCCCCGAGGGGATGCTCTAGGAATGGTTACACAGCTGCCTGCAATGGACGAAACATCTATTAGTAAAGCACAATTATTGGCACGACTTGATGTTTGTATGGGTGGTCGAGTTGCAGAGGAGATGGTTTTTGGCTCAGATCACGTTACAACTGGTGCCAAAAGTGATCTACATACGGCCACTGAGCTTGCTCAGTACATGGTACAACTTCTTCAGATATACTTGTTTTAGCAAATTTATTTAATTAGAAATGTCTATATTATCTCCATTTTTTTCTAGCTATTCTTTTTCAAACTTTTCTATATTTACTGCTTAGCAGTGTGTTTCTCAGTAGCTTTTTCATTTTGTAGTGATCTCATGGTAGTCTACACTAGCAGCATGTGAAATGCTACAAAATATTTATCTTGAGCTATGACCCTTGTTATTGATTTTGGGTAGTGCTATATGAAGGTCATTAATATCTTGTGAAGGTGATTCTGAGTTGATTCCAGGGAAGTGTTGAAGGGTGTCTGATTTTCTTGAGTTGTAGGGACTCCTTTGCATCTCTGGGATGGTTGGGGGAGTCCTAGGGATTCCTTAGCCATCTTAAGCTTGTTGAGAACTCTCCCCAATGCCCCCTGTAGGGAGGATGCACTTTGGATTTACCCACTTGCAGCTGCCGATTGGCAGTGGCAGGCAGGATGATTTGTTTGTTTCCAAGTCCCTTGGGTATTCTCTTCCCCAAAACAACCCGTTTTGTTAAGGGGTCAAGCATTGAGGTGGGTCCCTATGGAACGCTGCATAGAACATATCTTGACTTGACTTATCAAATCAAGAAAGATTTACCAAACAAAAATAATTACTAGAAAGTACAATTATAGTCAATGAATAGGTGTGCTTTTGCAGTCTAGAGAATGAAAAGTTTTGCTAAGAAGTTAGATATTAGTAGACTGTGTCAACATGTTGGACTTTAGGATAAGAAGTTGTAAGAAGTTTACTTTTGAAGTCCCATGGTGCACATGGTTCTCAAATTGCTTTTATTTTCATCATTTCTCTGCTCTTATAAACAACATGACTATGAGTTTCTTTGAAGGCTCACAAGGAAAACAAATTTTCTGATGCTCATCATATTATAATTTTCAAGGCTTTATGGAGGATCCTTAATAAAGCAAAAATAGAGCTGAGTTATGGTCCTGATGCAATTAAGGGGACTTTCCTTACACACCCAAACACATACTTTGATACTATTGATGAAGCTACTACACCCAACAACAATAACACAACAGCATAGAAATTGCAAGAAAGAAATACTTGCTCTCAATTACTTAAATAAATTGGATTACAATATTCAGAAAGACTTAACAAGTTACCAACCATAGCCATAGAGGCTATCTCAGAAAAAATATTGGCAAGCTCTAATGTGAAGGATAATTCTTCTCAACTTTAAATTATCAATTCAATTCTGGATAATTCAACTTTGACTGACTAAACACCTAGCCCAAACCCCCAATTTATAGCATTTTTGTGTCTCTTGGAAATCCCATATTCCCTTTTGGTGGGCAGCACATGACCACCAAGAAAAGCAACACATAGCCAAGAGAAGGCCAAATATTGTGAGTTTCTTTATCTTCTGAAGTTGGGTGCCTAAGAGAGAGAACCCTCTATTAGCTTTACTACTCTACAACTTCCCTTAAGTGGGCGCCTACGAAAAACTCTTCTTTTACCCTCTGTAACCACCTCTTTGACAAGTGTTAACAAGTTTTCACTTCCCAAAGTGGATGCCAATGTGGGAAATTCCTCTGTTTATTTCATAAAGTGGGATGGAGAGCACCTAGATTTTATAATGGTTATAATTTAGCTCATGCATTCATATGATTCATTTCAAACACAATTCCAATAAAAATATGCTTATCAAACAAAATCTTGAAATACTCAGGTTGCTAATGCATTTTGAAGAGAAGATCTTAACTATTGTATAATTTAGAAAATGATATGAAAACCTGATCATTAAAGAACTAATGGTTCTAATCTATATATATTTATGCTGGTGATGATGATGATGATTTTTAATGTTCTCTAGACCAAGTTGGTCTGTAGGATACCAAGTGTATAGAATTAGACATTGCAGTTAGTTTGTATTCTCATTTTGAAATTTGATTGTCTTACTGTGTTGAAAACATAATGAGTTAGTAATTTTATTATAATTAAATTACCAGTAAACATAAATCTTATAACACTCAGGATGGCAATGCATTTGTAAGCTGTGTTACTGATTTGCCCCTTGGATTGGCTAGATCTCTGACCTGTATTTTGATTTGGTAATGCCTGTGAACTCCACCAAGAGATGTGTAGAAGACTGGGGGTTTGTCTGGAATGGATGGATCCCAATGAACCCACGATGAGTGCAGGCAAATTTGTTGATAACTAAACTCACTCAAAAAAACAACTTTATTTATTTATTTTCTAATCAGTTTTTATTCAATCCGTCACCCTACTGTGCATTGCACCTCTCATGTGGCAGATTGTCCATATGCAATTCATATTTGAGTATTTAATTATTATTTAATGGTCATTTAGTTGTATTTAGTTTCATTAAGTTTAGTTTATTTTTTTAAAATAGTCTGTAGTTTTACTGTCGGTTCATGATTGTTTCTTCTAGAAACATCGTCTTCTAATTGTCTATATATTGTAACTTTTTTTCCTTAATTAATTAAGCAATTACTATCACATGGTATTAGAGGGATTTTTTTTCGTTCTGCAAATTTGTGGAGAGCTGGGTCATTTTTTGTAGTTCGTGTTTTCTCCAAGTCGATCGGCATCTCTAATCAAGCCCTGCATGTCGCAAACCTGCTGCTCTAGCTTTTCTAGCTTGTGTCATCTTTCTCCTGCATGTCTGTCTTCTTCAAATGGCACATCTTTTCCACCACATCATGCATCTGCCAATTTTGCGATAAACACATGCTCCTTTAGTTGGTCTGCAATAAGTTCTCTGCCCTGATTTTTCTACGCCTTTTTCCTGCTTTTCAAGCCTCGTTCTTTTGAAAAAACACAGAGAGGAAACTGGCTTTTATCCCATGGTTCTGCATTTTGTTCTTGCTCGACAATGTTTCCTCCTGCAACACATGATCTTGCTCATGTCAAAGGGTTTCTTCTAATGCCATTTCTTTTTGCGGCTCTAGTTTACTCGATAGCTCTGTTCTTGTTTATCAGTGCTGTGTTTGAATGGATCTCTGCATGATTTCTTTTGCTTGTGATTTTCTGCAACCGACCTAGGGTATCACTTTTTTTGGCCACAGTGCGGACTTTTTTGTGCTGCTCCACAACAAGCTTCAATCTCCTACGACCTAGGGTTTACTTCAACTTTTTTTTTTCTGACTAAATTTTGGTATAAAAATTAAAGATTTTGCAATCATCTTTGTGTCCGGATTCGTGCCTCAAATTTGTGATAGGGTTCTGAGCATGTTGCTTTGCCTTGGGTTCTATTTCACAACATTTATTCAGTATCTTGATATCTGTGCTAGTTGTTTCTTGATATGATTTTGAATTTGAAGCTTCTGCCTTGATTTTTGTGCCTTCAGAAGGTTGTCTCATTTTGATCTTGGTATTCTTGAAGGCATCATTAACCAACATGAGATTGGAACACAATCAAAAGTTCAACTGTCACAACTATGACACTTGGAAATTACGCATGATGACAATATTTGAGTATCGCTGTCTTGATCATGTTGTTCTGATTACTTAGTCTTGTCCCATGGCATCAAGAAATAAACACGGCAAATATGATGAGCTCGACTGTAAAGTCATCATGCTCATTAGATTATCTAATGATCAATTAGCACAAGTGCCATCTGAGAAGATAGCTGTAGACATCTGGAATCTCTTGAAGGATCTCCATAAAACTCAAATAAAAGTAGTGTTCTTTCTAAAGAACTTACTATTTTTGATTATGATGGATGAGGTGTCCCTGCAAGAGCATCTGAGAAAGATCAAGGCACCATTACTTCCACTAGTGTTTCTACGAAGTTTCTTGATCTTTGCAACAAGCTTCTACTACAGGATTGGTGGGAACAATAGTTTGGAAGTAGCACTCACACGTCTTCTATTGACCAAGCCTTTACTGCTAAAGCCTCAAACAAAGTCAAGGGTAAAAGCAAGTCCACCCAATAGCATAACAGAAAAGGGAAACCTTAGAAGAGTCCTAAGAAGAATATTCAATGCAACTATTGTCATAAGTATGACTATAGGAAGTAAGATTGCAAGAAACAACTGGCTTTAGAGCAATCAAATGGAGAGGAATTCAGTAGAATACCCATGTTACTACACATTTTGATTAGAATGAGTCAGCCTTCTATACGTTTGTGGCCAAATGTCCATTTAAGTGTGTGAAATCATTTGCCTAGTACATGGACTCTAGCGCTTCTTAGCACTTCACACATTGTCAAGATTGGTTTACAGAATACACAACTTTCACTAATTCAGTGATCTTCGGAGGAGGCAAGGAGTATATTGTAGTTGGATACAACAATGTTCAAATTTTGTCTGGTGGGAGAAATTTGATATTTCTCAATGTATACTTTGTGCTAGGTACAAAGCTCAATCTATTGCCAATTAGATTATGCGTCGTTCTCCACAACTGGATGTCATCTTTAGTTTGCACAAGTGCAACATTTTTGATAGGGTAACTTGTTCTACATTTGCTTTTAGTGTTGAGGATCATGATCTTTATAGACTTATTGATACTAGTTTCCTAGGAGCATGCAAAATGGAAACCAAAATTTCTTCCATCACCAATCTCTGGTATCAATAGTATGGGTATCAATAGTTAGTTTAGGAGGGCCTAGTTGTTTTGTTATCTTAGATTCAAACTTAAAATCATGGAGTTTGTGGAGATTGTCAGGCTAGAAAGTAGCACCAAGCTTTGGTTTTAGATGGTGACACTTGTAGAGTATCCAAAGTCTTGCAGTTGGTTCACGAAGATGTATGTGGATTGATGAAGGCTACATTGGTCACTGGATCTAGGTTTTTATTATTATTTGTTGATGATTTTAGTAGAAGAATGTGGGTGTATTTTTTAAAAGACAAATCACATGCACTTAGCATGTTTCAAAAGTTTAAGGCCTTAGTGCAAAAATAGGTAGGTTGCTAGATAGTCACTCTTAGGTCAGATAATGGGGGGACTTTTGTTCTCATTTTCTCCAACTTTTGTGCAACACATGGCATTAAGCATCTATTTACCAAACCTTACACCCCTCAATAGAATGGTATTGTTGAGTAGAGAAGTTACACAATTATTGAGATGGCCTTGTTTTCGTTGGAGTACAAAATTGTTCCTAATAAATTTTGGGCAAAAGCGGTCTACATTTCTTTCTTGTTGTTGACTATGCCCTTGCTTGCACCTCCTTCATCCCTTTCATTAGCCACCTCTTTGTTTCCCCCCTTATGTTGGCTTACCATTCCTTCCCTAGTCTCGCCTTTCGGGCCCCTCTCCCACACTCCTACCACCCCGTCGTCTGCCCGATCCATTGACCCTCCGCGCTGCCCTCACCTACCCACACCACCTTTTCCTTCGTTGATGCCGATCATGACCTCGTCATCACCCACCTCAGATGTTCTCTTCGTGTCGTTCCCTTCATGAACCTTCTCTGTTCTTCCACCATGCTTGACCTGATCTCCACAGCGATCCAAGAGTTTGCCATCCTCTCTTTGCCGCATTTTTCCGCCCCTCTCGTAGCCTGTCCCTCCCGCTCCAACTCCTATCCCTAGAATCGTTGGTTTGACAACGATTGTAAGTCCTTCCACGACCTTGTTCACTCCACCTTCACCGATTAGGATCCCTCCTTTCCCCAGGTTAGGCTCTCCTATTGTAGCTTCCTTCGTTGGAAGAAGTGTCTCTTCTACCTTGAGCAGTGTAGTTCTCTCAACTCTTCCCTTCAGATCTTACCAAAGCACTTTTTGGTGCACACTTTTCCCCTGCCATCCGCTTTCCTTGCTAACCTAGAGTTCAACTCCCTCTTCTCCCACATTGTCACCCTCTACGACATTCCTTTTCAGACTTCCCTTTGCTTCACCCTTGCCCCAATTGCCACCTCTTTACCATATCCACCATTTTTGAGGTTGTTAGAGCCATGAGTTGCAGCAAGTCTATAGATGAGGAAGGGTTCCAACCATAATTCTTCAAGTTAGGGATCTTTGTTCTTCGATTGTCTCTTGCTGCTCTTTTCAACAAAATGGTTTGTACTGACTTTTCGCCGTCTCGGTCTAACCACATTATTCACCTAATCCTCAAGGTTGGGCCAACTTTTGATCCAGGTTACTACAGGGCCATCATGATTAGATGCACCTTTACCAAACTCTATTCCATAGTTCTGCACATTACTCTCACGAGACAATTGGACAGATTAGCTTGCAGGGCCAAAGGCCAAGCTGGCTTTATGTGATGACCCCATCTTTTAGCCTTCACGTTCTCCAAAGTCTAACTGGAGCATAAGAGGAAATCAAATTAATTTCTTATAAAGTCATTAAATAAATTAAAATTAAAAATTAAAAGGTGACTTTATATTCAAGTAATTTAAATAATTATTGTATTACAAGGGAGAAGCTTCTAGAGTGTGTATTAATTATTGGAAAGGTGGAAGTCTCTAGTAATTTAATTTTCTAGAAGCACAATTAATTATTGTATTGCAAAGGAGGAGTTTCTAGAGAGTGCATTAATTATTGGAAGGGGGAAGCTTCTCACACTTGCAATTAATTAATGTTTTAGTTCCTTCTAGAAGAGTGAAGGAAAAGGATAAATAGGGGTGAGAGTCTCATTGTTGAGCATCGGACTTTTGTTTATGACATTTGATAAGAGCTTGGATGTGTGAGTTATAACTTTCTTGGCAATAGAGGACATTCATCCTCTCTTGTAACATTCTAGACGCCATTCCCTTGGGGTTTGGCCTTTGTAATAGATTGCTTTGTACTTGATTTTATCATTTTGAGAACTAATATAATTTTAGCACTGGTTCAGTCTTCAGTTTGCATAAAAAATCTATTTCAGCAGTTGGTTTAGTTTTTGGGCATTTCTAGGGTGCCCATTACAGTGGTATCAGAGCTTACTTGCAAAGTGTTTCACAAAGTTATAGCTGGTAGGAGACCATTACATTACAGTGGTATCAGTGCTGCCCATTACAGTGGTATCATTGTAAGAGCTAATATTATTTCAGCAGTGGTTCAGTCTTCAATTTGCATAAATTCCTTCTTGCTCATGTTGTATGGATTGAAACCTATGCAAAGACATTTAAATCGCTTTCAGCAATTGGTTTAGTTCTTGGGCATTTCTAGGGTGCCCATTTCAGTGGTATCAAAGCTTACTTGCAAAGTGTTTCACGAAGTTATAACTGGTGGATGCCCATTATAGTGGTATCAGAGCTTACTTGCAAAGTGTTTCATGAAGTTATAACCGGTAGGAGCCCATTACATTACAATGGTATCAGAGCTGCCCATTATGGTGGTATTAGAGCTATAAGTCCTGCCATCCTGTGGAGATTTCAACATCTATGTTTAAGCATGCAACAAGGGCTTTATAATTTCCGCAATACTAGAGCAAGACAAAGTAGGAGTTTAGACTGGCAGAACCAACAGGGTAGTTCATCCGTGTAGAGGGACATTCAATCCAGTCATATAGACACAGAGGAGATATTCTTTGAACAAGATAGCAGTATGGGTGACCGAGATGATAGGAACATTGGTCCAGATCGGGAAAATGTAATGTTCAGGTTATTGGATACATTAGAGGAGGGGCAACAGATGCAACAGGAGCAGAATAGGCGAATGGATATGATGTTGCAACTAATGGCTAGGCATATGGGCATCAATATTAATCCAGGTGATGCCAACAATGGAAACAACAATAATGGGGGCAATGATAATGGAGGCCGAGGCAACATTAATGGTAATAATGGACATGACAACAATGGGAATGAGGCTGATAACTTTAGACATGTTGCATGCCCAGCTCGAACAGTTTGCTCGAGACCTCTTCTACCCACCTTTCCACCCAGAGATCCAGTTCAACTAGTTAATGAACTACAGATTACGGAGTTACATGATTAGTTTAGGAGGGATTGGGAGGCTAGTGGACCAGAGTTTTAGGCAGACATTTCTCTCAGAGATTACTTGGACTTGAGGATGAGACACATGCCTAGATCAGGAGGAACAAGTCAAAACCTTGAGCTGAGAAAGAAAGTTGGGAAACTTTCTTTACCTTATTATGACGCTTTAGGGAAGATGACCGCACGAGCTTGGGTGCAGAAGATGGATACATTCTTGCAGCTGAATCCTATGCCTGAAGAGGAGGCTATAAAGTATGCAGCTATTCACTTGGATGGACCGGCACATGAGTGGTGGCACCATGGCATGGTAACCTTGGGACACAATCAGATCACATCTTACGAGGAGTTTACTGAGAAGCTCATAGAAAGATTTGATACCAGGGATCCTGAATTACAGTTTAAGGAGTTGGCACAAGTCAAGCGGTGGGGATCAGTTGAGACGTATATCAGTGAGTTTTAGAGGCTAGCTGTGTTGGTCACAAATATTTTAGAGAGAAGGTTGGTAGTGTTGTTTATGGATGCACTCTCAGAACCCTTGCAAGGATGGGTCAAGGGGCATGACCTAGCTACGTTGGAAGAGGCCACTAAAAAGGCTTGTGACTTAGCACCTTCTTCATTAAGGAGTAGATTTCAGCACAGGGATTCTTATATGAAAAAGGACAAGGAGAAGGACAAAAAAGCTTTTCACAAGGATACTCAGCCAAAAATAGATAAGTTGGATAATGACACCTTGAATGATTTAAGAAAGAAGAAGTTATGTTTTCATTGCAAAGAGCCTTGGAATTTATCTCATAAGTGTCCTCTCAAGGCTAAGGCAAATCAAATGGAGTATTTCTCAACAGAAGAGTCACAGTCAGAGAGGGAGGATCAGCACTCTGATTCAGATGAGGATAGCACTACAGAGGAGAGCAACATTCTTGAGGATGAGAAGTCATTAGCACGATTAACGTGGGGCTTAGAAGGCAATCACATTTAAGGTCAAAGGTTCTATCCAAGGGCAGAAAGTGATCTCACTCATTGACTCTGGGGCTACACATAATTTTATAGATGCACAATTGGTAGCCAAGAGAGGTCTATAGACTGAGGAGCACGCTAGATTTAGAGTTATGGTAGCTAATGGTGACAAACTATTATGCACTCGGAAGATATCTAATCTTCATATCAGGTTTGGAGATGGCTATGAGTTGGAAGATGAGTTCTATGTGGTAGACATGGGAGACTATGATGTCATCCTTGGCATGGTATGGATGGCCTCGCTAGTAGAGTTCACACTTAACCTAGCCAAATTGGAGATGAAGTTTCAGCATGAGGGAAGAACTGTTGTACTTAGAGGACTTTCAGATGGGAGTTGCAAAGTAGTTTCCTTGAGGAGAATGCAGAGACTTTTTCGGCATAATAACATAGAGTGGGCAGCAGAATGTTTCACAATGCCAACTTCACAAGAGTCACAAGTGAAGAGTCATCCACCAGATATCCAAGAGATACTTGACAGGCACACTAAGGTATTTGGCGAGATTCCACATGGGGTTCCTCCTGACAAGGGGATAGAACATGTTATTGAGCTCGAGGAGGGAGCCAAACCAGTCATGATTACTCCCTATCATCATCCTAAGAAACATAAGAATGAGACAGAGAAGGCAATTAAGGAGTTGTTGGAAATAGGACATTTTAGGCCTAGTAAGAGCCCCTTTGCTTCAGTAGTAGTGTTGGGAAAGAAGGAGGATGGGACGATGCGCATGTGCATTGATTACAGGGCATTAAATAAGAAGACCATTAATAATAGATATCCCATCCCACGAATAGATGAGCTGACTGATGAGTTACATAGTGTATGCTTTTTTACAAAGATTGATCTACGGTTAGGGCATCACCAGATTAGGATGAGGGAAGAGGACATTGAGAAGACAACTTTTCGGTGTCACTATGGCCACTTCAAGTTTTTGGTTATGCCATTTGGGCTAACCAATGCCCCTGCTACATTCTAGAGTTGCATGAATTAGGTATTCAGGGAGCAGCTTAGGAGATTTGTCTTGATTTTATTTGATGACATTTTAGTCTTTAGTAAGACTTGGGAGGAGCATTTACAACATCTTGAGATGGTGCTGTCCACTTTGGAGAAAGAGTCACTGTATGCCAAGGAATCTAAGTGCGAGTTTGGGATGACTGAGCTACTATACCTTTGGCATATCATTAGCGCAGATGGAGTTCGGGTAGATCCTGAAAAGATTAGGGCTATTGTTGATTGGCCTACTCGTACGAATCTTACATAGCTTAAGGGATTCCTTAGTCTCTGCGGATTTTACAGTAGATTTGTTAAAAGATTTTCACAGATCGCTGCACCCTTGACAGACCTTACCAGGAAAGGGGCCTTCACATGGACAGAGGTAGCTTAGAGAAGCTTCAATCATTTCAAGAAGGTGATGTCATCATGTCCAGTACTAGCTCTACTAGAGTTCACAAAGCCATTTGAGCTTCATTGTGATGCGTCAGGAGATGGGATTGGGGCAGTTTTGATGCAGGAGAAGCATCCCATTGTTTTTAAGAGCAGGAAGCTCTGTGGAGTGGAGAGGAGCTATTCCATTTATGATGGAGAGATGTTGGCTATAATGCATGCATTGGCTAAGTTTCGGTCCTACCTAGTTGGGGGAAAGTTTGTTATCAAAACCGATCACAACAACATCAAATGCTTCATGAGCCAACGTGATTTGAATGATAGACAACAGAAGTGGATTACGAAGTTACAGGCCTATGACTTTGACATTGAGTTTGTCAAAGGTAAGAAGAATGTGGTGGCAGATGCTTTATCCAGGAGACCTCATATTTGTGCTCTAGCTGAGATTACAGGAGATTGGAGAAATAAGATCATAGAAGAGTATGCGAGGGACACTTGGGCTTCTGGAGTAATTGTAGGCACCATACATGATGATCGTTACATGGTGATGGACAGATTGATAAAGTTTCAGGGTAGGATATATTTGATTCCTTCATCACAGTTTAGGGAGGTAATACTGAAGGCATTTCATGATGCACCTACAGCTGGACATCCAGGGGTCTTTAAGACCTACAGGCAGATCTATGAGTGGTTTACATGGAAAGGGCTCAAGGATGATTTTCAGAAGCATGTCAAGGAGTGTGCAATTTGCTAGCAGAATAAGGGAGAGCACACATATCTTGCAGGGTTGTTACAACCTTTGCCCATTCCAAATAGGAAATGGGAAAGTATTTCTATAGACTTCATCATCGGGTTACCACGAGTACAAGGGAAAGATTGCATCTGTGTGATAGTTGACCAGCTGACGAAGTTTGCTCACTTCTTTGTTATTCCATCCACTTACACAACAACACAGGTGGCCGATCTTTTCTTCAGAGTGATATTCAGGTTACATGGGCTACCTAGTTTTATTGTCAATGATTGGGATAGTAGATTCATGAGTACTTTTTGGCAAGAACTGTTTAGGTTGTGTGGTACAGATCTTACACCTAACACTAGTTATCATCCATAGAAAGATGGGCAAACAAAGATCGTGAATAAATCGGTGGAAGCATATCTGAGGAACTATGTGACTGCACAACAGAGGGCTTGGGACAAATGGCTACATATGGGAGAGTACTGTTATAACACCACTTATCATATGTCCATCAAGATGACTCCATTCATGGCACTGTACGGTTATGAAGCACCTAGTTTCATGGATATGGTTTTGGGGGATAGTAGAGTGCCCAAAGAAAAACACTTCTTGCAGGAGAGTCAAGATATTTTGAGGGTGCTCAAGGAGAATATACAGCAAGCCCAAAATCAGCAAAAATTGTATGCTGACTAGCACCAGATAGAGCGCAGTTTTGAGGTTGGGGATATGGTTTACCTGAGGCTACAACCATATAGACAGTCATCACTCAAGAAAAGCGGAGTAGAGAAGTTGAAGCCTAGGTTTTATGGCCCCTATAGAGAGATTTGCAAGGTGGGTGAGGTTGCTTACAAGATTGAGCTTACAGAGGCTAGTCGGGTACAATATGTGTTTCATGTGTCAAGGCTTAAGAAAGCCATCGGTCAGAGAGTTGTGCCTTCAGCAGAATTACCACCATTAGATGAGGAGGGAAAGCTCGTATTAATTCCTGAGGCTATTCTAGATACTAGGGAAAGGACTTTGTGAAGCAGGTTGATTAAAGAATATTTAGTCAAATGGAGATATCTGCCAGAGGAAGATACTACTTGGGCGAGTGAGCAGGTGCTACAGCAAATAGGACTGAGATTGTTTGAGGACAAACAATTTCAAGGAGGGCGGATTGTAATGACCCCATCTTTTAGCCTTCACGTTCTCCAAAGTCTAAGTGGAGCATAAGAAGAAATTAAATTAATTTCTTATAAAGTCATTAAATAAAGTAAAATTAAAAATTAAAAGTTGACTTTATATTTAATTAATTATTGTATTACAAGGGAGAAGCTTCTAGAGTGTGTATTAATTATTGGAAAGGTGGAAGCCTCTAGTACTTTAATTTTCTAGAAGCACAATTAATTATTGTATTGCAAGGGAGGAGTTTCTAGAGAGTGCATTAATTATTGGAAGGGGGAAGCTTCTAGCACTTGCAATTAATTAATGTTTTAGTTCCTTCTAGAAGGGTGAAGGAAAAGGATAAATAGGGGTGAGAGTCTCATTGTTGAGCATTGGATTTTTGTGAACGACATTTGACAAGAGCTTGGATGTGTGAGTCACATATCTTTCTTGGCATTAGAGGATGTTCATCCTCTCTTGTAACATTCTAGTTGTCATTCTCTTGGGGTTTGGCCTTTGGAATACATGGCTATGTACTTGATTTTATCATTGTAAGAGCTAATATTATTTCAATAGTGATTCTGTCTTCAATTTGCATAAATTCCTTCTTGCTCACGTTGTGTGGATTGAAACCTATGCAAAGACATTTAAATCGCTTTCAGCAATTGGTTTAGTTCTTGGGCATTTCTAAGGTGCCCATTTCAGTGGTATCAGAGCTTACTTGCAAAGTGTTTCACGAAGTTATAACTGGCGGCTGCCCATTGCACTTTAGAGCTAGTTTTGAGACTGCGGATCATATTCTCACCCTCCGGGCCATTATTGAGGATGCTTGACATTGCTTGGCGGAAGTCTACTATTGCTTTGTAGACTTTTGCAAGGCTTTTGATTTTGTTCCCCGCTCGACATTATTTCAACTACTCAAAGATACTGGGATCTCAAAGATTTTACTTGTGGCCATCATGGGACTTTATGAGAGGGTGGTTGGTCGTCTTAGGACTCCCCTTGGCTTCTCTGATTTCATCTAGAGTTCTATTGGGGTTAAGAAGGGCTGCGCACTTTCTCCTACACTATGTGGTGTTTACATTAATGAGCTTGAGACTTATCTGAGTTGCTTCTCGCTTCCTGAGGACGGGTGTTGCCTTCATCAAGTCTTGATTTCCATCCTCATCTTTGTTAAGGACATAGTGCTGCTATCCTCCACCCCGGATGGGTTACTATGTCTTTTGGATGGTTTGGCCATGTTTCGTGAGTCTCGGCAGTTGGTGGTTAACCTGGGCAAGACTCGGGTTATGGTTTTCAACTACTTGAAAACCTCACATCTTCATTTGTTTAGAGGGATCGAGATTGAGATGACCTCTAGCTACACCTAGGTGGGCATCAGGTTTTCTGTGCCCCGTTTCAATCTGAGACTAGCCATGATGTTGCACGTCAATAAGGGGTTTGGTTCACTTGCTTTTCTTGAGAGACAATGCTTCATACACCACTTCCAGGATACCATGTTGAAGATGTCTATCTTAGACTCCCTGGTTAGACCAATTGTCCTTTATGGCTCGACAGTCTAGGGACCTCCCATGTTGGCTATTGATTGGGCTTCGATTGAGAGGGTTCAGACTCTTCTTCTTGGGTGTTTTATCCGTTGTCAGCCGACCACAAAATGTAGGTACTTGTACAAAACTTTTTCAACTTAGTTTCACATTTCTCTGAGTTAGTTTATTATTTAATTGGATAACATTGATCAACCAGTCGACTCCAATTGATATAATGGATCCGTTTTACTAAAGGTTTTCGTCAAGTCGTTTTAGTTTTTCAATTTGTTTAGCCCATGTTTGATTTTTGAAGCATTCAATGTCCTTCATGTTTTTGAGTGTGTTTGTTAGCTTTTGGTCTTCTGATTTTGCTCAAATCATTGCTTTTGGTTTTCCCTTCGATTTGGTCTATCTTAGGGCTTAATCAGAGTTGGCAATCAAAAGATATGATCATTTTAGTACACAAAAAATGGACTCTCTAGGTGCAACTTCATGATTTAAAAAACCATGTTATATTTGACATTCACTCTTTGAAAAATATCACTTAAAATCACTTTATGTTATGTTTTTAAGTTACTTTATCATTTTAATTTATCACTTAAAGTAACTATAGACCACTTTATGTTATATTTTAAAGTTTGAGTTGCTTTTTAATTTTTCACTTCAGTGACTATATTAACTATATAGTTTGATTTATTTTTGGAGTAACTTTATATTTTATTTAAAACATATAAGTTAAATATTACTTTTGAAATGATATTTGCTCATAATATGTTAATTCTATTAGGCAAATGTTATTTTTGACCCAATTAAGTGATATTTCCTCAAAAATCAATTAAACAAGTGATTAATTGATCACTTAAGTTGTTCAATTTCATGTCTTTCAACCCATTTACATGTAAATATGCATGTATTTTAATATGTGCAATGTGTCTCCAAGAGTGTGATTTGCATCTTGGAGCCTTTTAAAAACATGTAGTGACCCTTGGAGAGTGTGATTTTGCACTTAAAGGCATTCATTCCAATGCAAGTTTTAAAATATGCAAATGCACTCCAAGAGTGCGATTTGCATTTAGAGACCAAGTGCATGTAATTTAAAACACGCAAATGCACTCCAAGAGTACGATTTGTATGAAAGACTCCATTTGATGATATTTAAAACATGCAATCTCTATTATAGAGTGCGATTTACCTTTGAGACACAAGCAAATGCAAGATAAGAACCCAATTTTGGATTTCAAGGGCAAAACTTCATGAAGAATATGTGTTTGTAAGAAAATGCCCAGATCTGCCCATTGTATGGCTCAAAATCTCTCCAACTAGGGCCATTTTTGCATCTTTTTGCATTCTCCTGCATTAAATGTTGGATTTCTTGCATAAAATGGTGCATATTATGGCATTTTGAAGCCATATTTTGCCTTAAAAAGTCCATTTCTTGGTGTTTTCGATCACGTTTTGGCTCTAGGAGGAGCCATTTTGGGGTTTAAATTCTTATTAGTGCTGTTGGTAATCATGTTATTGTCCTTCAATATCAATACCAATTCATGTCAGGCTTTGTAAGACCATGTTTTTGATAAAAACAGCTTCTACTTGGAGTTTATGACCAAAAACGGTTTGTGTTTAAGAGATCTTTGATCACATTTTTGGCATATCCGTGCAAAATGGCCATTAATTGCTCATCAATCATCCATCACTTGCAAGGTTGAAAATGTCAAGTTAGTTGTATGTGAATTCAGATTTGGAGGATAATTGGTTTTCAAATCTATCAATCTTCCTATTTTGGCTATTTGATCCCCAAGTAAGTAGACATTTTCAACTTTGCTCATTAAATCATGCTTATCTTGCTATTTTGCTGCATATTATGGCTTGTCTTTTGCACATTTGTCCAAATGTCTGCTATGAAAGGTTCAAATTCTCTTAAATAAGATGAAAATCTTCATTTTTACATGCTTGGATTTTCCCAAAATTGAAATTCAAATGTGCATAAAAGAGCAACTTTGTTGACATGTTTGAGTCTAAGACCAAAGGTATGTGTTTGTTTTCATTGGTTGTTTGCTTGCTTTTTCGTTTTTTTTTCTTTTTGAAGAAGTTGCAAGTTCTTTAGAACTTAAGTGCATTTCACTTCATTCCATTTCTTCACCTTTCCATACATGTGCATTATTTCACTCCACATCCATCATTACATGCCAAGGCACATTGCATCCATTTCCTTCATATGCAATTACATTTCAAGAGCAATTAAATGTAATTCCAACCTCCATCTGCATTTACATGTAATCTCATCCTTCATATGCGATTACACCTAATCTCATTCTTCAAACCTCATTGCATGATTACATCAATTCCAGATTACATGTAAATCACTTTACATGCAATTGCATCTAGAAAACCTGATTTTGAGTAAAGGTCACTCTTTAAAAGTCAAGTCATCATTTACACACATTCCCATGTGCCTAGCCTTCATTTCTCAAAGCATTTACATAAGGACTCATCCTTTTTCCACATGCTTTCATCTCCAATAATCGTATTGCAGCCTTTGCATATTCTTACCACTTCATTCATGGTTGTTACACAAGATCTTTGAGTATTTGATCCATACTCCAAGCATTTTGCCCTTCACAGATCCTTTGTTACCGATCTAGAATCAACTTCTTTATGGAATCAATATCCTTTGATGATGTGTTCACATTTTGGAATTTTGTTGCAGCACAAGATATGCCCTCATCCACAAAATCCAAAAGAAAGTTGAAGTACCGATACGACAAAGAGTTAGCTCATGCAACTGCATCCCAAGTTTCATCACCTCTAAATAATGTTTTTGACATAGAGATCGGGCACGTTGACATGGCTGATTTCTTGTAAAGGATTGAAGCCCCTACAAATTGAGAGATGCGACATATTAAGAAGAGCAATATTCACTTGGTGTCTACTTTCCCTATAGTTGACCTGGAACTAGAATTTGTTTTGGGAAGTGCAAAGCATTTCAGCCCAAAGTCCAAGATTATCAAAGATGCAGATGGGAAGGTTATTAGTAGCCTTGATCCCGAGGTTATTGAATAGATATTCAAGGTACCTCAGAGTGCGGAATGTGTGGATCTGACAAAAGAAATGTCACAACAGATATGGAATAAGGCAACTTATAAAAAAAATATATAAACCCCTTCTGGCTGGAATCTAAAAGAAACAACAATTTCTCAAGATGGCCTAAGGCTAAAATCCTTCACATATCTAGTCTTAAGACAAAATGCAAAGACTTGATTACTCTCATTAGCTAGAATATGTGGTCTCAAGGATTCCAGTGACTTTGAGCCATGGATGTACAAATTCATCTTTCAGATCTTCAACAATGAAGAACCTATCTTCTAGGGTGAGGTTATCAGTACTGCTATTTGTGAGCAGTTGCTTAATGTGGGAACCACAGTGCCATTTTACATGAACTCCTACTTGGTCTACATAGCTGCATCCATGTGATCTTTCTTGGGTCTTTCCACCAAAGGGGATTGGTTATAAGTTCCTATCTGGGACTACTATGATCAAATTACCTTGTCACATAGCAAGTATCACTACAGGAGAGTCCAAGATGCATTTTTTTGATATTTCTGGTGTTTGTTTGATAAACAACTAGTAGTCAAGCAAGTGTTAGATGAAGCTTGGAATAGGGTTAATCAATTTGGTGCTATCTTTTTGTAGTTTCCAACTTTTACTTATTTGAGAGTTGGCTATTTCAAAGGAGAGCCATATACTCTACCAAGATATGCTATTGATAAGATCATACTAATTGAATTAGCCGGACAACTCATGGAAGTGCAATCATATCAAAATACTCAACACAGGCTGACATTTGGTATCACTTCAACCAACCCCTTGGTGATTAGTCAGTATATAATCAATTTAGTCTACAAGGCGAAGAATACGGAGGCAAAACTTCATCTTATCACATTAAAGAGGTTCAAGGCTAGGTATGATTTTGATTATCGAGGAATGCACTCAATGATCAAAAGAGTGTTCACCCATGTCCATCGCATAGAGGACATATGGATTGACCTGCGCACGGAGCTGGACATCACGAGGATGGACCACTGCAAACTCACTTTGTAGTAGATCGTAGATCTTAACATGCTCTAAATCCCATCACATCTCCGGATTGAAGATGATGGCAATGTTCTCGATCTAGAATACCATCTTGCTGGTTTTGACAAGTAGTGTCCTTTTCCTATAGAGTGGCAGTAGAAAGAATGCATATCTGTTTTTGATAGATTTCAGTCTATCTTGGTAAATATCAATAAATGGTTAAAGATCAAAGGCCTAAAAAGGGTGAATCCTAAGCTCGAGGTAGACTGTGGTAGTTTTGGACCACCTGGAAGGAAATCCCAGTTGGAAATTTCAAGCAAAGATGGTGCATCTTCTTCCTTCCCGGCTAAAGGTGAATCCTGAGCTTGGGGTAGATTGTGGTAGTTTTGGGCCACCTGGAAGGAAATCCCAGTTGGAAATTTCAGGCAAAGATGGTGCATGTTCTTCCGTTCCGGCTAAATCCCTCAAGTTTAAGTTGAAAGGTGGAAAGGGATGTAAGTCACCTCAAGAATCTTCACAAGCACCTGTGCAAGCTCAAGAAGCTAATGAGGAGGAAGGAGAGGTTATGATCATATCTCCTTCAAGACCAATAAATCAGCAAGGTCCATCCATTCAGGAAACACCTTTTTGGGTATCGTAGATGATGACGTGGATTCATTCTCCACTGTTTTCACACCTACCATCCTTGCCTCAAAAGTAAACACATTGGCGCTTCCTATCTCTTTAGCGGCTCCTATTCTAACAGCGGAGCAGTGTGAGAATTTGGGGAATATGTTTGAAGACTTACCAACATTCAGGGAAGGTCAAGTGTCCCAACTTGATACTTCAATAACTAGTTTTGAAGTATTCATGAAAGATTCTTCTCATCAGGTACCTCTCAGTGCAGCTGTACAAACTGAAGCATGCTCAGTCACCATCGAAATACAATCAGGATCAATGTCAATGCTTGCTACTATCCCTGATTCAGTAGATGAAGGTTTTAGTTTGCTTGCATGGTTCGACAAAATCACTACAAAGAGAAGGGAGGTTGTGCTGCCCCCAGATAATCTTCCTATCAAGAAAACTTTGTCTAAATCTTTGATAGGTAAGATTGTTTCAAGGATTGTAGTTGATTCCAATAAAACTAAGTTTGTAGAGGTTGTTGAACCATTGGTGGACAAACCGGCTAAAGAACTTAACCGTTTAGATTATAAGTTCACTAAAATCGAACTTGGTAAGCGATCATGGTTGGGTTGTCTACAAGATGCTCATGATGCACTTGCCAATGTATCGAAAAGCAATCATGAATTAAGGGAGAAGAAGAATCAACTCAAGCAAGAGGTTGCTTGCCTAAATGAAGTTACTCAACAACAATCTTCGCAACATGCAGTTAGTACATCTTAGACACCTCAAGAGAAGTTGATAATGGAAATGGCAAAAACTTGGTTTGGAGAAGTTGTCTCTAAAGGAGTTCAAATCATCATAGATGTGGTCAAAATCCTTGAATGTATCAGAGGTATTGAAGAGATGCTGCATGACCTAATTGCATCTCTGAATCAGGAAGCTAACACCTTCAAGGAAATTTTGTGTGATTGGGATAAAATCACCAATTCTAATTTGGATGGCCTGTTTGCATGTGATGTTTTCCTATCTTGCAAAATAGTCTGCAGGTGTCATGGACTTGTGGGCTACAAGGAATAGACGCTGAGGAAACTTGTAACAAAGTTGCAAGCAGCCCTAGAAGATTGTCAATCAATTGAAACTGAGGTAATGTGCAACTTGGAACAAATGGGATGTCAACTTCTTACTGAGCATGACAACTTGGTCGCAATAAAGGAGATAACTTCAGAATATACAGTCAGAGTTAATGCTGATCTAGATTCTAAAGATTTTGGTTCTCATACAATGAATAAGTTCACTTTATACAAATCCTTAGCAAATGACCTACAGGATTCTTTGGCAGCAAATTGTGATGTTGCAAAATCAGCATATGCTGATGCAATTAGAATAGAAGCTATATCAAAGACAATGGAAATCTCCGATCTTCCTACATTGCATGATGTCATCATCAAGTTTAAGGCAGTTAAGAACAATCCTTAGGATTGTTTCATTTATTATCTGTTTTCTTTCTTCTCTTTTTTCAAGTTTGTAGTTTAAAGAGGATGTATTGCATGAAATTTTGAAATTACTTTTAATACAATTTGCATGTCCTTATGACATGTAATCTAATAATTTCTCTTATTTGTTAGATCGGGTCAAAGTTGGTTGAGTTGCTCCCACTTTTCCTCCTTTTTCTCAACTCCTTTTCCTATATAAAGGAGTGCCCTCTCATTGTAAAAATCATCTTTTGTTGTATCAAGAGAGCTTTGGAGAAATTGTGCAAGCATAACTTTGATTGTGTAGTATTATTTTGAAAGAAAAGTGAATACAAAGTAAATATTGAAATCGAACTTTGATTGAGTACAATTGTGACTTGTGCAAGTTGGAAGCTTTCATTGTGATTTGCATTTGTTATCTTTGATTCATGTGTTTTTTGTGTTCTTGATAATTGAGTATAAATAGTTTAGAAGCAATTGGAGCCAAAGCTTTGACTGGGAGTGGTTGTGGTGATACATAGACTAGGAGCTTTGACTATAGCTTATATCTCCTTCATAATTCACAAAAATAGTAAGAATTCTTTACTTCTAGTAGTTTTTGTACCCCAATAGTAAAGTTTATTCTTAAAGCATAGATTAAAATAGGACTTAGAGCCAAACTAGTATGCTTTCAGCTAGCCTTTGAGTTAGTATTGGTTTATTGGTATCATTGTTTACAACTTTAAATAAAAGTGTAGTTAGAGGTTTCATCTTGTACATTACTCGTTCCATGAGTAAGTTGATTCTTTTCCGAAAGTTAAGAGGAAAGAATATTGGTAATACCCTTTCAAAATATCTCAACTTCTTGTTTATCTTGAGTTGATCCAAGAAATGGTGAGGAGGATCCTTCCTTTTAAGGTAGGAGAGACTTTGTCTCATACGCTATGGCTGGTCTACCTATTTTGTGACTGGATTTTTACCCAAATTGTCGGTTGCAAAATATGCACCCAACAAGTATTATCTTAGTTGAGTTCAATACTCATCCCTTTAGACTTTGCAAGATCTTTGATTTGGTTTGGTTACTTCATAGACTTCGGGGTTTGGTTACTTAATACTATTCCCAACATTGGCTACATGCCTTACATATCCAGTTAGGATCTTTCAGAGTCGACTCTCACTAGCTCCGTATCCAAAGAGATCACCAGAGCAACAAAGATGAGCGGTTTTGTTAGTGCTATAACATGGGTGTGGCTGAGACTGAGATCCATTTCATATTCTACTATCCGATCTTCTACAAGATTCGTGGGAGGTTCCACTGCTTATTCAGGGAGTACATGTTCCTCTCCTTCAAGTATGATGACTAGCAGTGCCTTGCTCTCTATCTCTAAGAGGGCTTCCATCTTTGGGATCTCACTCCACGAGATTTATCCCCCTTTGGGTCGGCACTGTTTCACCAACTTATTAGTTCCTTCTTTACTCCAGATACCTCCACTAGAGGAACCAATCGAGCTAGGGACCTTCTCACTACTACCTGCACTAGATCGACAAAGCTGCATAGAGGTCATATGCAGATACACCATCAGTGCATGGACCCTCTTCTCTTCGGCAAAGGGCTCAAATTCCTCCACACAGAGATAGTTATCTTTCAGTTTTGAGCTACTTTTTGAGGACTACGAACTGCTAGTTGTTTTACAGTGTTTTTTCTCCTATTTGCTTCTTGCTCTGTTTGTTTCCTTTCTCTCAAACACTATTTGGTGGTCTTGCTGCTTTCTAGCCTCTGTCTTAGACCCATTTGTGGTATCTTGTTGGACATTAATAATTTATCTTATCTATCTTCTGGAGCAGTCTCCCTCACAAGTAGTCAAGAAGATGATCCTAGAGTATGCTCGTCTAGAAGGAAGCCCTCAACAATTATTTGATGGTCTTTATCTCTATTGCTTGTGTTTGGATTCTAGATGCCAAGTGCACAAAATTGGATTCCAAGACTTACAAATTGATATTCATGAACTACAATGATAATCACAAATCTTATTAGCTGATTGATGTAGACACTAATTGTCTCATATTCACTCACGATATTGTATTCTTGAAGAGCATGGGCCCTTTTAGGTCACTTCTCATTTATTGAGCCTTGAGGTTCAACCTCTGGAGGCTACAAATTTGGGTGTTCATCTTCCCTTAGGTCCACCTTATGGTATGTAATTAGATGACTTTGACTTTGAAGTTGTGGAGTCTCCTAGGCATGATATTGCACCATCCAACCTTTTGTAGAATTTTTTTGATTTGGATCTAATGACTTCATTTTAGGCACTACATGTGATGTTGATACTCTTGACTTGGATGTAGGTGCTTCTACTTTTTGGTCTAAGTCATGGGCCAAGACCATTGCTGATCTTCGTGATGATGAACATATTAATGGTAGATCAACTAGAAGCAAGAGAAAGGAGAAACATAGTTAACTTTTCTTTCATGGCTAACATTCATTGTGTTTATGACCCCCATACATATTCAAAGGCTAAAGGAATACTTGTGTGCGAATAGGCTATAGAAGTTGAACACCACAGTCTTTTGAAGAACACCACTTGGATCCTGTTTGATCTTTCACCTGGTGAGAAATCCATTGGGTGTATAAAGTCAAGTATATGGCTGATAAATCTCTTCATAAATACAAGGCTCAGTTGGTAGCCGAAGGGTTCTCATTGGAGGAGGGATTGACCATGAGGAAACATTTTCTCCCATAGCCAAATGATAAGCACCATTCGGCTTGTCCTCACTATTTCAGCCTAGTTTGGATGGAAAGTTCATTAAATGAGCACCAAGAGTGCATATCTCAATGGTGTCTTGTAGAAAAAAGTATGCAACCTCTAGGTTTTAAGGTTGCTAGTAAAGAACACCAAGTATGTAGACTAGTGAAAGCATTCTATGGCCTCAAAAAGGCTCCTTAGGCTCGGTACATAAAATTTAGTGTCATACTGGTGCGGTGGTGCAGCGATGCGGGGGGATGTCAAGATGAGTCTTGGGTGCAAGAAAAAGGGTCTCAATTTGGGGACGACAGAGGGGGGTGGGGGGTTGCATAGTGTAAATACATGACTGAAAATGCTAATAATGAAATGATACTTCAACATAACATGTCAAATATAGTTGAATATAGAAATGCGATTCACGAATCATAAGTTCAAACTTGAAACTTCATAACCATTACTAATGACCATTGAACAGAGTAACATACTCATAGTAAAAACTTTAAACATAATAATGATAATGCTAAATGAAAAATATAAACCATACATAGTACCATGTAAGTCAGCCATTGACTATCAAATGAAAAAAGATGAAAGATTCAAAATTCATTGTTCAAATATGATATATCATAAAAATGCTCATGGTGACAATGAGCCAAGTAGCATGAAACTATGAAATGAGATAATGTATCATGGCCATATCAAAGTGAGTACAATCAACAAATGTTAATAATGAGAATGTAAAGGTGGGAGCTCTCTAATCATCTCCTATACCGAAGTCCTCATCACTAGAACTACTAGACTCCTAATGGGTAAGATCACGATCCTCTAAAGGAACACCAACTAGTCCTACATTGGCTTTTGCTGCATCGTCATCCTCATCAATTTAAGTCGGATACTCTGGCACCACATCCCATTGTGCTGCTGGGCTCTCCTTTTACTCGTGTGTCTTGCGATCTTTGAGTTGCAAGAAAAAATCATGTACAACACCAAACTTCTCTGCTTTCTTAACGGTAAGTTTGTTCCTCTTAATAGAGTGGATGAAGCTATAGGTGGACCAGTTCCTCTCTGCAGTTGAGAAGTTAGAAACCTGGGATAGCAAAGTTGAAAGTTGCGACTTTCAAACAAATGTTCATACAATTTGTGACAAATGACAAATGATAAATCAATGAATCATAAATCAGTAAAGTAAAACTCTTAAAGTTAAGATTATAAAGGGGTGGAACTACAAACCTGAGAAAGCAATCAAGTGGTTAGTGAGGTAACCTTTGACTTCTGTGATCCATCACATTTCTACCACAAAATGGGATTCCTTTGTGACATAGTTTTGAGATCCACCTTTGCAATATTCAAGTATCCTACAAGTTACAAGTTTACAACATAATATTAAAATAAGTAATAACTTATAAGTAATAATTAAAAGGACTTATAGTTATAAAGAACTTAAAACACTGGATCAAGAATTAAGGATTCCCTGTAAGATTGGCAAATTTTGACCACTCGGTGCGAATCTCACTAATAGTCTCAATATTATACATCTTGACAATTCACCGAAAGGACCCATTCTTCACCTCATCATCTTAATATGGTGTGACTCTACCAGGCTTAGGCATGTACCACTTCAGGTTCAATGCATAGGCAGCCATGTGTGAAGGAGTGTTCAACTTCTCCCTCTTGCAGTAATGATAGGCTGAATGTGCTCCGTATAGAATGCTAGAGTGGGCTCTCTCTCATGCGCAACAACCCTCATTTGCCCAAGCATGGAATCAATGCACTCATAAACCTCTCCAAGGCGAGGTGAATCTGCATATCCATATCTAATGACTTGAAACATTGGAGTAATGATGGAGACTATGTATTTTGCATCACTTCAAGACCGATAGCTCTTCATTGTCTCCTTCACCCTCTTTCCTTGTTGTGTTCTAGACTCAGGCAATTGATTCCATTCTTGTGTCATAAGAGCGCCCAACCCCTCACCCGAGAAGAATTTGTGTCCCCACATCCTGTTCGGGTGCGCCAACTGGCGCGGTCGTGATTTGGTGGCGGTTGCAGAGTGCGGGTGTGTGACGTACACGCACCCAGGTAACAATGATAAAAATCGATGAGTGCTTAGTTGATTAAGGCTTTTAGAGGTACTACCCGGTTCCAACCTATATGTTTCAAAATAACAGTGGTGATATCCTTTTTGTCATTTATGTTGTTGACCTGATCATCAATGGTAATGTGGCACTTTTGATTGAGCAAATCAAATAGAGTTTGTGTTAGTCATTTGATATGATAGAATTAGGACTTCAGCATTATTGTCTCAAGGTAGAGGTCAGCATTATTGTCTCAAGGTAGAGGTCTGGCAAACAAATGGCCACATTTTAATTTCTTAGTCAAAGTATGCTAGAGTTTGCTGGGTAAGTTTCGAATGCATGGTTGCAAACCTGCATTTACACCT
This sequence comes from Cupressus sempervirens, assembly GCA_028749045.1. Classification (NCBI taxonomy): domain Eukaryota; kingdom Viridiplantae; phylum Streptophyta; class Pinopsida; order Cupressales; family Cupressaceae; genus Cupressus; species Cupressus sempervirens. The sequence continues at coordinate 659,097,145 of CM053789.1, forward strand.
ATGGAGAAAGGGCTGAAACTATTAGTGAAATGAGAGTCACCTATAGTGACCGAGTCAACATTTAGGCAGTTAGCTGATAACCTCATCTATCTTACCACCACTAGACGTGATCTCAGTTATGTAGCGAGCTACATCTCTCACTTCATGACAAATGCAAAAGCTGAACATTGGATTGTAGTGAAGTGTGTGCTCAGATATGCAAAGGGCACTTTTGATTTTAACATTTTGTATAGCAGAAGCAAAGATCGTAGGCTTATTGGTTTTATAGACTTAGATTGGGTAGGTTTTGTTGATGAAATAAAGTCTACTTCTAGGTTTGTCTTCAGTTTGGGCGTAAGTTCAATCACATGGACCTGCAAGAAGCGGCAGATAGTAGCTCTTTTGTTGACCAAAGCAGAACACTAGGGAACAAGCAAATGTCTCAAGCAGGTCCTCTACCCTTGTATTGTGACAATCAAGGGGTGCCGAGACTAGTCAAAAATTCAATCTTCCACGAGTGAACCAAACATGTTGAGCTTTACTGACATTTCATCTGTAAGCTTGTAGAAGATGGATTAGTAGGGTTGCAGCATGTTCCACTTAAGGATTGGACTGCAAACATCCTCACCAAGTCTCTGAGCCTGAACAAGTTTGTAAGATTTAGGTGGCAACTTGGTGTAGTTGATAGAATGACCATTAACGGAGGATAATAGAGTATTCAGTTATTATTTAATAGTCATTTAGTTGTATTGAGTAATAGTTTCTATTTTCGTCTTTAGTTCACGATTGTTTCTTATGGAAACATTGTCTTGTAATTGCCTATATATTGTAACTTTGTTTTCATAGATATTAAGCAATTACCATAGCAATTCATGTAATAGAGGATGATGATCTAACCATGATCGGCCTTTTTATTTTACCATGATCCAAAAATTGACCTCAAGGCGAAGTACCTTTCTACTCTTTTAGCTACATTGTTGATAAGGTAAGATAACATAAAATATTAATGTCCAACAAGAGACCACAAACAGGCATAAGGGACTGAAAATACAAGCAGAGGCCAGAAGGCAGCAGATCCACCAAACGGATGAATGCTGGTGCATGTCACTGTTTGTTGCTCTTGTTACTTTGCTGTTATGTTCTTGCTGTGTTTACTTTTCTTTCAATCTATGAATCTATCATATTAAACCATAAGTTATTATTATTTATATATTATTGAATGAAGATTAGATCGAATATAAGGCTCATGTTTTAATTCATTTATTCTAAAATAGGAATTTGAAACTTCACAGGTTTATATGGATGCTTCTTATATATGTTTAAACCATTAAGGCATATATATTCAATATTTTTATTAAGGAGTGACATAAATATGGAAGTATTAAAATAAAACTATGAATTTTGTTTTTATTTATTTATTAGGGAAATGTATTTCATGGTTCAAAATTCAAAAAATTAAATGTGAATTCAAATTGAATGAAGGCTGTGTGTGTGTGTATATATTTGTATGTGATTTTTAATATATCTTTATGGATGAACCTAATGTCATTTTCTAACAATATTTGTTTATTGAACCCCTGTTCAACAACCGGAACTTAAATTCAAACCAGCAACTTAGTTCTTAAGAGAAGGCCCACACAAATCTGTAAAATTAAAGATGAAAATAAACCAAATCAATAAAACAAATTGCAGGAAAAGAATGTATATTTATGAGGATGACAATAACTTTCAGTGTCCTTTAAATCAAATTGGCCAGTAGAACATATAAAATTATAAAAAAATTTCCATTTGTATATTAACTCTTCACAAATTGTGATCATCTTATTGGATAGAAATGATGTAGTCGTCTTACCATACTAAAATTCAAATATATGTTGGTTTCTTGGTAACACTGACACATGGGATTCTCTCTTTTAAAATTTAAAAGTTACTTAAAATATGTATATCTCAGATCCAAACATTTACAGCATGATTTATAAATTATTTTTCATGAATTTAATTGCTAGTACTACAAAACATGTACGTTATTATGCTCAAGTTCCTTAGGATTACTTAAGTGATGATAGTTTCGTCATGGCAGAGTTACCCCACTGTTTAATCTTCCTCTTCTCTATTATATGAGAATTCACATTTCTTACTTGTTAAGACACTAACATAAAGCACCATAATGATGCTAGCAATACTGTCTGCAACTTAAGATAAATTTACTATACAATGGAGACACAGTAATTCCATGTACTAATGCAATCTAATACAGTACGTGTCATGTGTTACATTCATATAAGCATCTAAATTGGAGACTAAAAATTAATTGATTGGATTTAATCTATATAATTGAGAGCTAAAATTATGTTCCTCAACTCATAACATGTTAATAGATGGAACCGAAATTAACATTTCACTGGTCAATGCAAATATCTACTCGAAATGCTTACCACTGAATAATACACGACCTAATAGTATGAATTTAGTACCCAGAATTCTTCATTATACAGAGTTCAATGTGCAACGCAGGTATAAAACTTCAATTTGTGCTCATATGAGTTCAATAGATGGGAAACTTGAATAATAATAAAATAGGAACTCCTGCTATGTCACTCCCACATTTTCCTGCTCAAGGGCTCCCTGTGCTACTCTTTCTTGGTGTGGTGACTCTTGGCAACCACACTTAGCTCATTCACCCCTAGCTCTCTGCCTCTCCGTGCATCAGGCTATTGGAACCCTATGACAAATACGCAGGATGCTTCTGCAGCCAGGGCCAAGTTAGAGAGGGAATGGCAAATCCCCTGCATAGGACTGAGTGTTTCATACGATGCCTTTGAATCATGTCAAGTCCCCTTTTAATGTTGACTTTGGGGATGATATTGTAATGTCCCTTTTTTCTGGGAAATTATAATTCTGTTATGTCGGCTCACTTCACCTAGGTTTTGGGGGTGAAAAGGTTCTTTATGGGGTTTAGTTCAAGATTTGGCCTAGACATTTCTAGTTTCAGACCCAACAAAGCAATTTTGGCAGGTTGTTCGAATGCTTACTATTTTTAGTAAGTAAACATATCTCAGAATTCTTGGAATCTCAGTGTTGGTTTGGAAGCATCTCGCCAAGAGCTTTCCAATGAGCTCTTGCACATGCTTATTTGAGTTCATTTTTTTAGTTATTTTGATGCCTGATGATTATATGGTTTACAGAGTAAGTGACTTTAAAAGTTTATTTAACTTGTCACTTTATTTTAAAAGGTATTATGTTCACTTAAGTGACTAAAGGACAAAAAAGGTGTTTTATCCCACATTGCCTAAAAGGGCATGCATCACATTGGGAAAAGTGATAAAGATACAACAGGCTCCACATGGGGAGGCATAAAGTTTATAATATTTAAAACAAATATTAATCTGGGAGCTAGAAACAGTGACTGGATATCTCTTCGAGGACGCAAACCCTTGAAGAAGCATTTGGAGGTTGGACGCAAACTTAGCCTTCCTACAGGTTTTATCTACATTTACCAGTCTGACTGTTATTTCTATTTATAAGATTGAATTATTTGGAGTGTTGCATGTTATTGTATTGCTGTTATATAATACAGTAACGTATTTGACGGTTATTTGTGTTAACTCTTGGTTTATATATGTACTTCTAAATATTGGAGGAATAAACAAACTTTTCTGAGTTTTCTTGTATGCAAATCTGCTGGTTACAAATCGATTAAAGTTGTGGAATTTATATCAAATATTGGCATTCTGTTTGGTTTTAAATTTGCACGTTTATATCAAGGGTTTTTTAGTAAAATATCCAGGAAGGGATAAAACAGTGGTATTAGAGCCATGAATCGTGCCATCCTGTGGAATCACACAACACAATGAATTTATGAAATCAATGCATTTACATATTTTGGTTGCTTTAATGTGACTGGTCAGAAAACTCTGAGGATGAAACCCCTCGAGTTTATTTTCTTGGGGAAGTTGGACTTCACCCCAGCCCCTCATTTCTAGATTCCAAATAGGCAGAGTATGGCAGAAATCGGTAAGGTGGTATATAACTTTGTTCTTCAAGATTGAAAGTAAGTATTGGTTTCAGCAATTTCAGCAAGCAATAACAGTAATATTCAGTTTTCATCATTTTTCTACTTAATGGTAAATAGTAGCTATGTCAATGAGAGCATAAGAGTTGGACGGAAAACGTGGGTGGGTATAGTTTTCCCTACAAACACCAAGTGAATAGACAGTCAGAATAAGGCACCCGCAAAAGCAAGCAAGGTCAGGACGTCCTCCATACTCACTCCCATAATCAGCATACCTCTCTTATTGCGTTGAAGATCAACCAAGGTAGCATCATGGTGTAACTTGCGAACGGGTCTTAAGGTGCCAGGGGAGTCTCACTAGCATTCTCGTCTGCCCATAAACGTCTGACATCACCCTATTCTCAGCATCGAAGGCGGCCAGAGGAGTATTATCCACGGGTCACTAACTGGCGGCACATTGGAGTTACGGGTTGCAAAGAAATCCACGGGACTAGACCTTCACCAGCGGTAGACACCCGACTTTCACGCCCAATAGAAAAAATCACGGCTGATGAAATTTTATTGGTGATAGAACAATCCCTACCGTTTTGCCAACACCGTCTACCAGTTAATGTGTTTCAACTCCATTTCGTCACAGTGCCATACTTCAGAAGGATTTTCTTTTCAATATTAAGTTGATAGCTAATTCTAGTATTGCTTATGTTGGAGTTCAGTGTTATTCAATTTTATTTAAATTTTGAGGCTATTTTAGAAAAATCAGAGTTGCAATGGTTTCACAGTATAAACATCTGAGAACGTACACCAAGTGTTTGACAAAATTCCCGTAGCAAACATTTAAGGTTTCTGGTTTGATTAGATAGAGAACACTACAGTGGTATCCTCAGGGACGAAAACCCTTGAGCAAATTTGAAGCTGTCTACGTAGCCCCAGTCTTATTGAAATCTACATCAGATCTTTTGAAAGTTATTAGATTGCCAAGATGCCTTGAAGATTTTTGAACTTGCATAGCCAGTAATGGATAGCTGTAGGTTGGTACGACATACAATCCTCATATGATATTTGCATTTCAGTAGGAACTCAAGTAGGTGGTCAAAGTTTTTCACTTGGCACATGATTAAGTATGAGAAGATACTCAGGAAAACGGTGTTAGCACTGCAGATACCATGGAATAGTGAAGTGGCAGTTTGAGCAAAAAGTCTCCTCAAGATAAGAGTCATTTTTGTAAGTTAATCTTCTTTCTAGACGTGGTATATCATTTTGATCATTTTGAGCCAAAATCCAGAAGAGTTCATTACAGGCTGCAAGGTGTGTAGAAATCCCAGAATTACAGTCAGCATAAATGAAGTTGAGACCCTATATGAATTATTTAAGAAGCTGAGTAGCTCTGTAATTGATGACAACTTAATTCACAAGGAAGAATTCCATCTGGCATTGTTCAGAAGCACAAGCAGCGAGAATCTGTTTGCAGATAAGTTTTTGATCTATTTGATGTGAAACGTAATGGAGTTATTGAATTTGTGGAGTTTGTGCACTCTCTTAATGTCTTCCATCCATATGCACCCCAAGCAGAGAAGGTTTATTTTGCTTTCAGAATTTATGATTTGAGGCAGACAAGCTATATTGAACATGAAGAACTAAAGTAGATGGTAACAACCCTTTTGAGTAAATCCGACATAGAAATCACTGATGAAATTCTTGAATCTATATTGGATAAGACGTTTACAGATGCTGATTTTCGTCATGATGGTAAATTTGATAGGGAAGAATGGAGAGAGTTTGTGGTCCGCAACCCATCTATTTTGAAGTACACAACTCTTCCCTATTTGAAGAATATCACTACAACATTTCCAAGCTTTATCTTCAACACTAAAGCGAATGATCCCAATAAGTCTAATGACTCGTGAAGATTCTGTCTACAACTAAAGAGCTTCTGGGCACAACCATCAGATTAGTTCATTTAAAGATTTCCTTGTTGAGGGAGTCAAAGTGCTTGGCATGCTAGAAAATATATCCGTAATGATGATAGAATGTAAAACTAAAGTAAGGAGACTGTACAATGATTATAACAAATTCCTATCAAAGCTTCAAAAAGAATTTCCTTTCATTGACTATGTGGACTTTCAGCTAGAGCTGCAAAACAAGACGGATATGATAAGAAACAAATGCTATGATTTGGCTCGAGATCTCCTTGCAGAGGACAGGTACAAAAGTTTACATAAGGAAGACATTAATCAGCTTGATAGTAGTACTAAAAAAGAAGAGCAACCTTTGCACGATAATGTGCAAAATACTAATAATGGCACAAGTATACTAATAGGTAATTGGGAGGAAGAAGTATCTCATGGAGCTGTTTACACTAGTCCTTCTGATGAGCATGTTGATGGCTCATATAAAAGAGTTGACCAAACCACCAACGCTGGCAATTCCCCATCTTATTTAGACATGGAAAGCACCAGCATCTTATTTGGTGACATGGAAATTAACTTGGATGAATTTTATGCTGATACTAGGCTAGAAATTATGTCATGTATTGAGGAGGAGCAAATGGACCGGAATGTTGGCAGGATAGATGATCTAACACACATTGAGTTAGAGGACATGTCTGAAAATGTTGTCTCCCTAGGTGATGAAAAATCAGAAGATTCTATGGAGAACAACCCGCTTGTGTTCGAAGGAGATGGCCAAAAACCATTATCACTCCTTGACTTATTGGATATGCTTTTGGTCAAAGAGGACAAGCTTGTCCAAGTTTTGACGAGGATGGATGATTCTTCCAAATTGATTGAGGATCTCATGCGGAAGATTGTGATAGAAGAGAGACATGAGAGTGTATGTGGTGTCACAAGTCCTCTTTTACATACTATTTTTGAAACTTTGAAAATGATAAAATATGATTACTTGCAACTATTAATGGATAGGGATCTAATAATAAAATTTGGAAAGGACAAGGAGAGGGAGATAGATGAGCTATGCCTTCAATTGAGCTTAACACATTACTCCATCCACAAGGCTGAAAATCAAATGAGTGGGGCAGCCACACATGAAGAAGATAACCATGGTTCAAGGCACAAGAAATCATGCAAATCATTGAAGGAATTCATAAAGTGGATGTGAAGGCAAACAATGTAATTCAATCACATGTTCCCCATCTAAGACTTTCTATGATGAGAAAAATTCTATGGATCAGTAAGTTGATGAGTCTGAAAATTCAGATTTTTATGACAGTGGCTATACATTTTCACATGAGCATATGGTTAGTGATACAAGTGAGGATAATTCAGAGATTTCAATTAATGGTGAACCTCCCTTTTATGAAGACCTTGACATAAGCGAAGGTACTTATGGTGGAGTAGGAAATTCAAATTTGTCCTTAGCATGCTCTGAGGGTTTTTTCGGCTTACCCAGAGATTTATTACTCAGTTCTTATGAGATGGCCACGGCTTACTTGTTGATTGGTGATTTTTCTTGTTGGTATATTCTAGCTATCAGTGATTTGCTTGTGTATGTTAGTAGTATATTCGCTGATTCTATTTAGCCTTCAGGGATCAATGAATTATTTGCCAATGAGTGGGGAGAACATACATTACCCTACGTTCCATATGAGATGTCTACATTTTTTATTCAGCAGTTTATTGAAGACAGTGTTAGCATTCGTGATGTTGGTGATTCACCAACCACTCTTTCCTTTACTTAGGATCATGTTGATTGGGTGATTGGGGATCTAGGTGTTAGTAGTATCTTATATTTGATGGATTATGCTATGTCGTTACACAGTCACAGGATTATGATTGGTGTGTTTCAGTGTTCTGACAGATCAGAGTTCCAGAGATTAGGATTACTCTGTTTTCACCAAGGTGATATGGTGGTGGAGTCAGATTGGCCGGATCTATCACTGTCATCGGTACAGATATTACAGGAGTGGTGCAGATATTACAGGAGCTGGTCACTGGTATCTTAGACAACGTACGAGTTTTCATTTGGGATCCAAGTGGAGCATCCCTATGTATTGCCTTTTATCGGGGAGCTAGGTGGAGAGCTTGGTTGCTATCATCTTTGGGTGGATATTGTTATATTGTTGAGCTCCCATCTTCACTGGATAGTAGAGACTCATAGGGTCACTCATGGAGTGAGGCATTCATACTGACTGAGGGTATTGGCATACAGGGTGACAACACATGGCAGTTGGTGTCCCTTTATGGTGAGACTTGAGATCCTGGCATTCAGTTATTTGGCACATTGCTTCCTATTGTACTGTTTCACCACTTGGATTTCGGGAAGATGCATGTCGGGGTACATCGGTTGAGGACTAGAACCTCATTCTCGAGTCGAGTATCGGATCCTGGCATTTGGTTTCTGCAGGTATGAGTGGATTGCTTGAGGGCAAGCGATCTTTGAGAAGGGAGGCTTTGTAATGTCCCTTTTTTTTTGGGACATTATAATTCTATGTTGCCGGCTCACTTCGCCTAGGTTTCGGGGGCGAAAAGGTTCTTTATGGGGTTTAGTTCGAGATTTGGCCCGGACATTTCTAGTTTCAGACTCAGTAGAGCAATTTTGGCAAGTTGTCCGAATGCTTACTATTTTTAGTAAGTAAATAGAACTCAGAATTTTTGGAATTTGATGTTGGTTTGGAAGTGTCTCGCCGAGAGCTTTCCAATGATCTATTGCACGTGCTTATTCGAGTTCATTTGGTCAGTTATTTTGATGCCTGATGATTATATGGTTTACTGACTAAGTGACTTTAAAAGTTCATTTAACTTGTCACTTTATTTTAAAAGGTATTATGTTAAGTGACTAAAGGACAAAAAAGGTGTTTTATCCCACATTGCCTAAAAGGGCATGCATCACATTGGGAAAAGTGATAAAGGTACAATAGGCTTCACATGGGGAGGTATGAAGATTATAATATTTAAAACAAATATTAATCTGGGAGTTGGAAACAGTAATTGGTTATCTCTTCGAGGGCGCAAACCCTTGAAGAAGCATTTGGAGGTTGGACACAAACCTAGCCTTCTTACAGGTTTTATCTACATTTGCCAATCTGATTGTTATTTCTGTTTATAAGATTGGATTATTTGGAGTGTTGCATGTTATTGTATTGCTGCTATATAATATAGTAATGTATTTGGCGGTTATTTGTGTTGACTCCTGGTTTATATCTGTACTTCTGAATATTGAAGGAATAAAACAAACTTTTCTGAGTTTTCTTGTATGCAAATTTGCTGGTTACAAATCAATTAAAGTTCTGGAATTTATATCAAATATTGGCTTTTTGTTCGGTTTTAAATCTGCACGTTTATATCAAGGGTTTTTTAGTAAAATATCCGGAAAGGGATAGTGCATATATTTTGCATGAGGTGGATGAGAATGTTGCTATTTTTTTGCAGAACATGGCCTGATTGGAAGATATGAAGGGTTTTGTCAAAGTCTGGCAGAGCTTTGCTAGTGGTTTTTTGACTCTAGGAGACCCATTTCGGTGGGTGGTTTGTAGATCTACCCATGTGAGAGCATTCCTTGTTGTAGTCTTTGATGAATTGAAGAATGGGTGTTCTATCCTTTGCGGTTACCATGGGAATGTGAGAAGCTCTTTTTGCTGTTGAAACCTTAGCACTGTACATTTGATTCGGTTTCTAAATCCTTCTCTACAGTTCCAATTTGGGTAAGGGTACCAAGCCTGCCTCTCACGTTTTTGTTTGATTCTTACTTCGTAGCCATTGGCAATACATTGGAAAAGTTTTTAGGGGTTGACGAGGCATCCTCAAAATATTTTTTACACTGCTCATGCCTGTATTTTGGTGGAGATTGATATCACTAAAGATCTTTTTACTGAAATGTTACTCGCACAAAATATAGATCTTGGACTCAAATTGCAGACTATGGAAGTATTCCCTTTTGATGCCATAGGTGGTGCAATAGTGGGCATGTTGCTGCCCAATGTGCTAAAAGGGGAAATTATAACTGGGCTAGATGGTGGAAAGAGGTCTCCCCACATCATTATTAGGTGGAAAAGAATTGGATACAGAAGGAGAAACCATAAATGTGGATCCCAAGGTATCCACCAAGGATGATAGATGTACTTCACCTAGAAATGCATCCTCAGCAGGATGACAGTTGATTCCTCTCCTAAGTAAAGTGACAGTGGCATGACAGCAGAGGTCACAAATAAGGTGTTGACTGAGTAGACTGAGATCTTGGGAATTTTGTCTTTGGATGAAAGGGATGGATCTCCTGGGTTCCCAGATGGGCCATTATGGGAGCTAGATAAGTGCTGCAGTATTGGTTCAAGCTGGATATGAGTTGAGAAGATTATTGTATAAAGCTTGTCATTGAGTTTTCATGCCGTAAATTATAGTGAACTTGATTGTTGTATTGTGTAATTCTGTGGGCTGTAGACTTCTGGGTATGAGAAGAAGAAGTCAGCAGGAGCTGCTTGGGTGATTGTATTTTTCAGAAATTGATGACTTTCTTGCTTAGAACAGATCACGGGATTTCTCAAATAAATGCTGTATATGCACACAGTCATTCAATCAATTTGCAGACCTGAGATAAAAAAGGGATAATCTTTTAGGAGACATCATCATTTTTCATAGAACAATTGAATAAGGATTTGGTACAGTTTTGAAGGATTCTGGTTTTTGTTAAAGCTATGTGATTGAAGGTGTCGAAGCAGAAATATCATATTGGATTTAATGCTTCAAGGAGGGATGGTGCTTCACATTTGTAATCTGGACTGGTGCTCATTTGTTGTTAATGAAAGTTAAATATTCTGTGGCCTTTTACCCGAAAGGGTTTTCCATGAAAAATCTGGTGTTATGTCTTTATAGTTGCTCTCCTTATGTTTTATGTGGTTTCTCATAACCCCATATTGACATGTAACATCTATAAATATATTTAATATCTATTACTTTAGACATAAACATATATATATTACATTCGAATCATTATCTTGTTTGTCAAATGTTTGGATAAATGACATTAACAATAATAATTAATAATAATATTAGATATCTTCATATTATTCAAATGATAGTAATTAACAATATGTATTAAAGGATAAACTCTATAAGGATATAATAGTTAGCAATTCTAATATATAGATAAATCCATATATTGATAATATTAAGTTTTAAAAAATGAAATAGTATTGAAGGTACATATTACATTTGAATCATTATCTTGTATGTCAAATGTTTGGATAAATGACATTAACAATAATAATTAATAATAATATTAGATATCTTCATATTATTCAAATGATAGTAATTAACAATATGTATTAAAGGATATACTCTATAAGAATATAATAGTTAGCAATTCTAATATATAGATAAATCCGTATATTGATAATATTAAGTGTTAGAAAATGAAATAGTATTGAAGAAACAATATTAATATTGACCAGTCCATGTAAAGGAGTAATGTGGCCTTAAAAAATAAATTATATTAAATTGACCAAGGGACATATTAAATAGCAACCTTTAGAGAAAGGTTGCAAGGTGACAGGCCCACCATATATTAAATGGACGAATGCCTAAGAGAGAATCATCATCAAAAGTCTAAAAAGGACTGTGGTAGGAAGTCTTGCTATTATATATAGTTACCTATGTGGAGAGACAACCAACCTTAGTCTACTCAGCAAATAATACCTTGGAAGACTGTTCAATAGTCAATTTACCAAACACTTGACGTGACATCCACATAGCACCCAAGTATGAAGGACGTTGCTGATAAAGGGCATAGTAAGACATCGAAAGACAAGGAATGGACTGTGAACACTGCATGAAAGCTCAACGCAAGGACAAGCCAAGGTCAACAATCCCCTTTGAACACAAACCGAGACAACTACCTGTGATTAGATCAATAGGGGTGACATGGATTAAGTGGCCATTAAACCCCACGCACGAGGGAGGTAAATTAAGGTGGTGGCGTGCCTATAGAATATAGCGCACAACCTAATAAAGGACAAGCATAAGTAAATATGGGATTGGAATAAGAAGGATAAGCGTCGACTGCATGAACATCGGGTCCCACATGGTAGGTAAGGTAGATTAAGGTGTTTTATATACATTTAAAGCTTCCTTACTTTATCGAAGAGGCTACACACACACACAGAGATATGTGGAAGCTTAAAAGAATAATGTTTAACATTATGATATTATTTATATTGGAAACTAAAATTAATCTAAAGAATGGTATTTAAAGATTGATATTATACTCATTAATCATAAAGAGTTAAGTGATATGTTATAAAAGATCAATATATTTTTGTATGAGAGAAGTTATTGATCAAACACCCATAGTGCCAGTGTAGGGGTTATAGTCAACCCTATATAAATGGCTAAGTGTTAGTGCAGTGGTTGGGGTCACCCTTATATAAATGGATAGGTTGGATTACGATACCTCATAGTACCAGTGTGGGAGATTGGTATATCTTCATACAATGGCTATCGTGCCACTGTGAGAGATTAGTGCTACCCTATATAAATGGCTAGATGAGAACAATAACTCATAGTGCAAGGGCAAGAGGTTAGTATGTCCCTCGTATAAATGGCTTATAGTGCTAGTGCAAGGGGTTGATATAACCCTTGTATAAATGGCTAGATGAGAATTACATAATGGCCAGAATATTCTGATGATGTCAACATATGCATATGTGATTGGCCTTTGATAGAGGATGTCTCATCCAAGAAAAATTTTAGGGGGTGCACTCTAGAGAAGATGGTGGAACTAAGTAAGGGTTAGGAAGCCTGATTTGGAGATGCCTTCAAGGTTGGGTTAGGATAGAGGGTAGACTATTAAAATTAGATTTGTCATTACTATGTTTCTAACAATTGTTTTGCAGGTTTTATTTAATTCAAAATCTCTTCAGTAGTTGGGACATTACATGGTTTATGCATTTAAAAGTTTGAAGTTCTGAATTACTGATTCACGCCCACCCTATCCCCCCTCTCAGTATTTCCTGCGTGTGCTTCAGAATTAGGACTAGGGAAGACGTAAGTTCTTTGAATATTTGGCATACCTCTTGGTGTATGTTTGATCCAATCTAAAACGAGGATCTCTGCTAGTTTCTAGTTTTCTTATCATGATTAATATCCAATTCATAGCCAATGAGATCAAACACCATAATGAAATAGGAATTTATGCATTATCCTCAAGGGACTGAAAGCAATCATTGAGGCTGAAAGTCACATCAATAAATGAGCTAAGGGCTTGGCTCCATTGATAAGAATACCTGTTTTTGAGTATTCGAAACAACGATGTGGTTCAATGTTCTAATGTGCAGATTTAATTGTGGCCTACACCATCTAACAAGAAAACTTTCAAGTTTCCAGTTTGGGTTTGCGGCTCTGCTCCACCAGTTTGACAATAAAGATGTTTAAATTATATATATATATATATATATATATATATATATATATATCAAGAAATAAATTTTAGCATTACTAAAATTAAAAGAATAGTGATCTTGATAATTTTTCATATACCAAATTTTAGACAACACATGAGAAAAAGAAAAAGAAAAAGAAAAAGAAAACCTAAAACAAGAATGAAGAAACTTAGAAAACAGATAAAAAAGTTTTCGTTTAATCCTATGATTGTTGAGCAAAGATAGTTTGCATTTCATCCACTCCACAATAGCCGATGATATGCTATCTCTTACCTTCTTGGTGGATACCTTAAATTTGTATTTTTCTATCAATTTTCAGCAGATACCTTACTGTTGCAGAGGTTTTGCCGGATCTATAGGCAAAGCAAACTCAGTAGTGTAGAAAAAAAACTAAAAAACATGTTCTTTACTTAAATTTACCTCTTGTTATATGAAAAATGAACTGGCCATATATTGCTTTTTTGTTGCAACAGGATTGAATTTTTCAGAACAGACAGTGGTTTCTATCTTTTGTGGTAACAATTTAAAATTTGAGAAACTAATTCAAGAGCCTTTAATTTTTAGTTGTAATGTTAACGTTTCTATTAGGCAAAAACAAATGCTATTAATTATTAATTATAATGCTTAGATAGAGGTTAACAAAACACATTTTCATGGGCTTACAGAAAAGTTAAAGATTCCAGTCCTTCAGAATGGATTGCAACTTGTAGCATATTGACTGGATGAATATATGCAAGAAACATATTCATTTGATTACAGAATTGGTTGAAACCCTTTGAATTTTGGGTTTTATTGTTCAAATATTCTAACAAGATTACGGGGTGCACTTTTAATGTAAATATTTAAGTTCAATTTCGTGTGTGCATGGGTAGGGTCTTGTGTAAAATAGTGATGTTTACTTGCATTAAATTTGGGGAAAAATACTTTAATAAAATATGTAAATCTAGAAAAACTTGATCTTTAGACAAATGCTCACTATGATTGCTAGATTTTATTTTTGTGTGGTTTAGACATTTACATTCACACATAGTTTTGTGCTTGTCAGTCGTTCTTCATACAAATGTTGAAATATAAATATATTCTATAAAATCTTAATGATTTGAATTTGATATCTTTGCTGGTAGGTATCATCATGTGGAATGAGTGATTTGATAGGTCCAATTTATGTAAAGGAAAATGCTAGTGGAGATATGCAATCTAAGATTGATGCAGAGGTACAGATTTTAGTGCAGTTATTATTCTTCAGATTTATAGGTTGCTCCACCACTTTGATTTTTCTCTTTTTGCACTTGTGCTTAACATTCCTTACATTTATGCAGGTGATGAGGCTTTTGAAAGAGGCATATATGCGGGTCAAAACACTTTTGAAAAAGGTAGTATAGCTACATTAAAGTTCTAAACTAAATATTAATATGAAATAGCCATGCAGATTGAGTTCACTGAGCTCAATTTTTGTCATTTTAAAGCTCAAACATAAAATATATTAAATGGGGTAGGACTTCGACACAGTGCCTATTTTTCTTGATTATGTTCAAAAGCTTATTTTGGAGGAATTCTGTTAAATAGTGGCTATTTTACATATGCAAAAGAGACTTTACCGAACATCTGATACTTGGGATTTCAGAAACTTATATTGAAAAATCGTCTGTACACTGTCTGTAAAAGAGGCATAATTTCAAAAGCTAGGGACTGGTCAATTTCTGCAAAGAACAGCCTTTTAAAGCCAAAATTTATCTGCCATTATCTCTGTTACCAGATCTGCACCCCTGGAGCTTGGGTTTGGGTTGAGCAGGCAACTGGTCAAGCCCTTGTCTTTGGCAATCTATGTGTTTAACTAGGGCCTTTCAAAACAAACCTGGATTTCTCCAAGTTCACTTTACAGCAGACTTGAAAAAACCCAAATGTGTTTTGTAGTACCTGAAACTTGACACATTTTCCTATTCTATTTTTCTCTATTGACCTCCGAGATTGACTATTCAACCTAAAGGAATGAACTGTACCCCTAAAATTGATCTTTAAATACCTTGAAACACAGAACCAAACTTATTTTACCTCCATTTGAAAATAAAATACAAAATAAATACACTTGCAGTACCTGTGGTAAACTTGACAGATTTTTCCTAAGTTGCTGGTTCGGATTCTGGTTCAGATGCGGGTTCGACATTTGGGTTCGGAATTCGCTCAAAAAAAATTGGCCTGGGTTCGGGTTCGTTTTGGGTTCGTCCGTACAAGAATTTTTTAGAAAAAGTATTTTTTTATATATATGTAAAAATATGCTGCAACAAAAAAGTTCATACACCACTATGCTAATAGAAAGCTCTTTAGCAAAATAGAACACCACATATGTTAATGATTTTGTTCGAATGGCAAGATAAAATGTCAAAATACACCACCATATGAATGTTCCAGTTCAAAAACTTTAAAACACCATTGTCAACAATACTAATCAGTCATCAGTCATAGACTAATATGTGATCAAATATCAATGTATCATAAAAAATCATCAAATAATATCCAGACCAAGCCAATAAACGGGGATGAGCTACTTCCAACAGGGACCAGACCAAGCCAACAACAAACATACGCATCTAGACTGTCGCTGCCAAAAATCCCAAACTGTCGCTGCCAAATGCGGGTTACAATATTGGAAAATCCCAAATGGCGTCATTTTAGGTTTTAATATGTAAATTGCTACCTATAACTAAGTTGACAAGTAAATAAGATGACGTGGCCTCAAAATTTGCCCAAATTCATTTCACCATCCTCCTGGGCTCCACTGACGGCTACCAAAGTCGCTCAAAATTCCTCCAAATTCGATCAAGGTTCAAAACTATGATTTTACAGGGAATTCTGATGGTAACAGGCAAATTTGTAATGATTTCGAACCGACTACGAATTTGAGTGAATCGAATTTCAAATTTCCTGGTTTTTGAGCGAATATGGTAACTTCGGATTTTTCTAATATATTTTTCTCTATTGACCTCCTAGATTGACTATTCAACCTATAAGAATGAACCATAGCCCTAAAATTAATCTTTAAATACTTTGAAACACAAAATCAAACTTATTTTACCTCCATTTGGAAATAAAATACAAACTAAATACACTTGCAGTACCTGTGGCAAACTTGACACATTTTCTAATTTATTTTTCTCTATTGACTTCCTAGATTGACTATTCAACCTAAAAGAATGAGCGGTAGCCCTAAATTGATATTTAAATACCTTGAAAGTTTGAAACGCAGGACCAAACTTACTCTAGCTTCTTTTGAAAATAAAGTGCAAATTAAATACACTTGCTGCACTTTCATTATTGCTTTTTTATTGCTCAAATAGAGCTGATAATTGAGCATTGAAGGTTCCAAAGCAATGCAATTGCTATTCCCATGTGTGTGCAAAAGCCCATTCACTTTGAAGTAATATTCTTTTATTGGAGGTAATTTTAATTTTTTTCTTCTACAAACTAATTCGGCTTTTTTGTTTTTTTAATCTTGTTTTTCATTCTCTTACATCTAGTGGAGTTGGGATTTTTCTTTTATTTTGTTTGGAATGTGTGGTTTTCCAAAGTAATTCCCATAGGGATTACAGTGACAAAGAGTCATAGCTCTATCGACCTTTCTTATTTCAAAACATACTTAAATATTGTGGAATTCTGTTGACTTGATGCAATAGGTTAAGGTTCGTGTGGGATACATTCGGGATTGCAGTTGATGTGGTTTTAAAATTTATAAGCTCATATAGTTGGGTGTGTTGGTTCCCAAAACCGTAGATTGGAAATCCAAGAGCCTGCCACTTCTTCGATAGGATTCCACAATCAGTTTTGGCCAACGAATGGGAATACTTATTGATTCCCCTGTACTTCAAGCTCCGCTACACCCAGGCGGGTAAACCTTCACCTCCAATGCTGACTATCTCGTTCAAGGCTTTTTTATAGCGAATTTAAACTTCTAGAGTTCTCCAACTAGCAAGGTCCTTGAACTCAATCAAAATGAAAACTAGATGTCGAGTGTTTGAAGGTTTTGTATAATTGAATAATAATAAATTTGATGCTCGTAGAAGGAATATATAGATTTTCTGACTTCAATAATAAAAAGACCAGTGCCTCTGCTCATTTGGGCAATAGAGTTAACTTCAGTGAATTATCACGTACAACTTTATAATGTTTTACACACTTTACTGCCAACAATTAAATAATCAAGATGTGACAAATCAAATATTATACGCAATCTTAAATTAGTCCATATTGAATTTTAACTCCTTTGACAGGGAGACAAACTAGACACAGATACGGAAATGATTTAATATTTCACAATATCTGCAATGATCAAATTTTAAAATGCTAAATGACCTTGTCTACTTATCTAATATTTAAATTGTATACAGAATTTGAGAAGATAATTACAAAGGACGATTTGCCTATAGTTTAAATCTCCACGCCTTTAATAATAAACAAAGAACATTTTATTTTATTATAAAAATAAAATAATAGAATTTATATGACAAAGTCATAATGAGCCCCTTATTCCTCCATACTATAAAATATAAAAATACTTTTCTCCTAAGAGAATATGGATTTGAATGTTTTCCGAATCTTGTCCCTCAAAATGAAATATATCTACAACTATTTATATTGTGTATACAATAGGACATTTTGAAATATATCTACAACTATTTATATTGTGTATACAATAGGATGTGACCTTTAAATTCAAAAGTCATATTATTTAATCGTGTTACTTCATTAATAAAATATCCTTATTTTGACTGAATAATAAACTTCACACTTCATATTATCGTGGCTTCCCCTTATTAATTAATAAATCTTTTGCATAATTAATCACAAACATAATTGGCTTCCTTCATTACCAAGTTTTGATTTAGTGGACACTATTGTCAATATAATCAGTTATGGCTTTTATTTTCAAATATGATATCCTTCGATAGCCCTGAAGTATGTGAGTTTCCGACTATGTTGCACGAGTTACTCTTTTTAAATAACAAATGTGATCATGCATACCCCGTAGTCCATCTTTGGCATTATAATCATGATTTTATTGCCATGGATTTTAAGTAAACTCCCCAGGGCATATGGATTCTTCATTGCAGATTCATTCCAAACATGTCCGCTTCCACTTGCTTACTCTTCTTTGTTCAGGCAGATTTCAAAATCCACGCGATGATGGGTTCCTATGTTGTGGGTTTGATGAGAGCAATAGTTGCAGTGATAAATATGTATCTTCAAATTTCTATGCAGACACTGCTATGCAGTCCCTTAATTTCATGAAATCGACTTTGGTGAATACTCTATATACGTGACTGTTTTGAGAATTCTTAAATTCATGAGACACTCTTATTTTTGGCACACTACCGTCTCCTTCATGGCTTCAGATGATGGACGTTTATTTGATTTTCCCCTTCATCGAAGTCTTGTGGTCTTTTACAACAAATATCTCTGCATGAAGTTTCTGATTTGAAAATATCTTTCATGTTTGCTTCTATATCTTGTATCGTTTCTTCAGACTGTGCCATCAAATCTCTCCAGCTGTTCATTTTGTCTTTCATCAGGCATTGGATGAATGATTCTGCAAAAGAATTCTGCTTACTTGATATATGATATGTGTTTGCCATGATTATACATCTTTCTAAAGGGAGCAATATATCCTTGGGTTCCAAATGTTTAGACTTTCAATGTTTTTCCATAGTTGTGCAGAGAGCTGAATGTGTACTTCTGTCTCAGGGTAGGATAGGAGAATGTTAAACATTTCTGTTTCTGTCCATTTCATTTTCCAGATTATAATCTGCAACCACAACATTGTTCAGAAACTATCTGTATATCAATCTGTGATTTGGGAAGGTATTGAGAAGTCTTCAAGTCTCCAGGAATTGATAGTGCATATGTGTGAAGCCAAGGAGCCCTTTTATTTCCTTGTGTTCTAATTTGTACAGTAGTAATAAAGGATGTAATATTCATGCTCATTTCTGATATGACTGTGAATGGAAATATTGATTTTCAACCCAATTATTTGTGCATTGCCTTCTTTTATTTTCAGTTCCATAGGTATATGGCCTATAAAATGCAAACCACTATTATATTCCATAATATTTAAAAATGGAAACTCAAAAAATTAGAGTTCCATCAGGGTGAAAGTTCATTTGTGTGATATGCATGGCATGGGCATCAAATTGTTCCAAGGTGAGGAGGACATGTTTGTGCTGATATCTGGTGTGTTCACTGTTGGAATATATTAGAGAGCAGGAGCAAAAAGACACAGCAATTGCCCTTAGAATATGTTATTAATAATTTAATTCAATTGTAAAAGAGAGAATCCCTGCTTGTGCATCTCTTCATGTTTCTAAAGTTTTGATAGACTCTCTCCTATTTCAGTTGCATACAGACAAGAGCTTGCTACAAATAAGGAAATGAAAGGGCCTTTGAAAAAGACACCAAAATGAATTTCAAGATATTGTCAATCAACACATGGCAAGATGTGTCTATTGAGATGATTTTCTTTTAATGTTGTATAGTCATTATGTTGACAACGAATGTTGAAGAAGATTAATGGGGTTCTAAAAGGGCTAGTAGGTTTTATTGCGCAACACCATATTGGTGAATGAGATTAAAAATGTAGATGAATCATTGCAGGTCACCAAGGATTTCTTGAAAGAGATAGGGGTGTCCAGTATTGATGGACGGAAGGATGCCAAAAACTGGTGTTTGATAAATGTGATCATGGTGCTTCCTAAAGAGACAATTATTTTGGAAGTTGTGGTTTGTGAGTGTAGGTGAAGGATGCATGATTTAGCGCTAAAATATTCATATAATCCATTGAGGAAGGGGACCTAATAATGCTGTCCAAATCATAATATAATGACCATACAGTTGTACCTTTCTCACAATTCAAAACAACCATAACAGTAATAA
This sequence comes from Cupressus sempervirens, assembly GCA_028749045.1. Classification (NCBI taxonomy): domain Eukaryota; kingdom Viridiplantae; phylum Streptophyta; class Pinopsida; order Cupressales; family Cupressaceae; genus Cupressus; species Cupressus sempervirens. The sequence continues at coordinate 659,117,442 of CM053789.1, forward strand.
CTAATAACCACAATAGCAACTATCACACACGAGAGAACATAGATTTATCTGGAAATCCATTTGGGAGTAAAGCTCGAAGGACTACTTGGATCTACTGTTCAAATCCAGCCCCACAAATGATAAAAGGATGTTACAGCATCTGTAGGCACCAACTTGAATGAGACACCAATCCTTGCTACATATTTTGAAAGAACTGACCTACTAGAGAAAGAAATCCCCACAACTGAGAACCAACTCAGGAAGAGACACTGATCTCTTTGATCAGAAGGCACCAACCTCTTCTGGTTTCTTAAAATGACTTCTTTGGTTGATGATAAGCATTTAGTTCTGCTTCACTATTTTGTGCATTAGAATGATATCAACTTTTACTTAATATGCTACAGTTCAATCTTCACAAACATCTACTTGCATCAGAAATAAATTGTTTTCTTTTACGTCTGTTCTTCTCTGACTAGCATGATACAGTGTTGTATTCCACTTTTCTATCTTGTTCACATCACATGCACATACCTATTCACCTCTCTGTTGCTCTACATTCAATTTGTTCTCTAGTACATTTGCTCTACATTGTGTTCAGATAATAAGGCATTATGCTCGCACACACACTTCACATCATTTCACTCATACTGAGCTTCACTTATATATATATATATATATATATATATATATATATTACACACATATATCTATAAATACACATTTATCTATATATGTATGTACACATACACATATTATATACATGTATATATTTAGGTATATATACAGCACATCAGGCAATTCACAAACACACACAAAGCCCAAATATAGATTAATTATCCCCCTTAGGTCAGTATATACACGTGCGTATCATACACATTCACACACACGTACATATAGATGCAACACATCAGGGAATTAAAATATACACAAGTCAGCCCAAATATAGATTAATTCTCCCCTTTAGGTCATTATATATACATGTATATCATATCATACACACACACACATATACATATATATACATCACATCAGGCGACTCACAAATACAAATATCAGCCCAAATATAGATTAATTCTCCCTCTTAGGTCAGTATATATATATATATATATATCACATCAAGCAATTCACAAATACACAAGTCAGCCCAAATATAGATAATTCTCCCCCATAGGTCAGCCATCAAAATAAATTCATTTGAATGTCTGGTCGTTGTATTGTTGGCCAAACACATTATCCTTTTTTCACCTAAAAAAAACTTGAACTAGATACCTATAGGTTTTCCAATTGGAGGTTGGGGGTCACCCATATTGCATACCAACAACTAACAAGCGACAAACAAGGTTAGCCCCAATGTCAATTATCGATGATTAATGTCGAGAAGTGACTTAGTGAATTCGCAAAGATATGTTGTTTCATCAATGGTTGAGGGTTGACTCTCCCTCTTCCCACATTCCAAGAAGCATTCAATGAAAACACCAACCAAGAAGTTCAAGCAGCAATGATCAAATATTAAATTGATGGTCGGGAACTGGGAATCTGTTATGCCTCGTTTTGCAAGCATAAGATATTGGTAAGTAGATTGTTTGATTACCTGGGCGTGATTGCCTTAGTCAAGTTTCCAAGGAGAAAACTTGCATCAGGGATTGGTAATAGACCACACACTATATCCCTTACTGAACTTTGAAGTCTGCAAAAGTTAAGTGTCAAGTCCGAACTCGGAAGAGAGCAATACCATTTCAGGGGTTGAGGGTAAGAATTGCCTCATCCTTTCTGCCAGTAGAACATGGAACACTGAACTCTTGAGTGCCAAAGACCGATTCACTCTTCCAGTTTAAGTTTTTCTCAGCTTTTGCCAAGAACATTCTTTGACAATAATCACCATATATCCACCAATTTCATCCTTATGACAACAATTCCAAAAATCAAAGACAACATCAAGCTTTGACATCAATACATTTACAATCAACAATCTTTGACATCAGCTATAACATAATGAACAATAGAGAGAACTGGATAACGACTAGTTTGTTGGTTGTGATACACTATGTGTGTACCTTATGCTATCTGCTTGTTCAACCTAATGCTACATAAGTATGGAGACAAAATTGATTGGATTAAACAAGTGTATGTCAAGAAAGAGATCCACATGTTTATTACCGCCCCACATCATAGGCCATATGCAGAGCAGTTTCCAATTTGGAGGATTTGAAGGTAAGTGAAACAACAATTTAATGTTTCACTTCATCTTAGTTTGTATTTTTAAGATTAATTGTGTTTTATTATTATTTTAGTTTAGATTTTCAAATAGCTGATGACAACTAAATCATCTCCAACACTACTATCTTGAGATGACGTGTGAATGTGTGGAACACACTTTATAGAATGCTTATCAACCAACTTTGATAAGTATAAAGGCAATTGAACACTGACAGGGCAACTAATACTAAGCAATTGATCCTAGATGACACTTGGCGGGATCATGTTAATTTCAATGACTCATTTTATATTGACATAGAGAAGCCATGTCTGGGAAATGGATATGATGGCATTGCTTAAAAATGGAGAAGATATAGATAATAGTTGAGAAAGAGTGAGATTATGGAGTTCTTTTTTCAAATAGGTGTACATAAGTTTGGTTGAGGGGTGAAACAAGATGAGCACCCTTTTGTATTGTTTTACCTTTGTCTTGACTCTAAAATATGATCCTTTCTTTGCAGAAAGGGTTGCACCAATTGAGATGTGAAAGTTAGTGAAGGGTACAAATTAGCGTTAGCTACTATTCTAAGATCCTAATATTAAGGATGTATTTACAATGTACACAGCTGAATTTGTTTGCTTGAGTGTGTAAAGTTCCCTTTCAGGATCACCCTATACTTTGCCCTAAATTCACAATGAAACAAGAGCAATAAATGTTGTTAGAGATCTCAAAGTCATCATCATTTGCTCTTAAGTATTAGTCTCTTGATTCTACCTAACTCAACTAGTATGAAATCCATGATATCAAAAGCATTGGCCAAATATCAAGTCCATGATATTCACTAAATGCTCCAAGTAATGGCTTCCTGACATCAAGTCCATGATGTCACCATGTACTCAACGTGTGGATCCAAGATCCATGAGTCACAAGGACTCAATTGCCATCAAATCCATGATGTCACCGATACTGGTATCCGGACATTAAGTCCACCAAGTACTAAATTTGACATCAAATCCATGATGTCACCCATACTGGTATTTGGACATTAAGTCCACCATGTACTAAATCCGACATCAAATCCATGATGTCACCCGTACTAGTATTCGAATAACAAATACATGATATTCACCAAGTGCTCCGAGTACTAGTATCCGGACATTAAGTCCACCAAGTACTCAATCCTTGAGTTGAGAAGACTCACACTGTGGATTGCCACTATCCACAAATCATAAAAAATATAATCACATAGATAAATTTAGCCACATATGCATACAAACAATATAGTCTATGCTATATTCACATATCAAAGAAATGATCATGCAAAATATCCAAATATCTCAATTATAGACTCAACTATATAAAAGAGGTTAGTCTTTGCTACAACATAGCCAGTGATCATAACAAATGCAACTAATAATGTAGCCTAGGCTAACTATAGTCTTGGCTAAATACATAGCCCATAAAAATATATGTAAAAGAAATGCTTATACATATGAATCCCTAAAGGAGGAGTTTATAATGCAAAACTAGGTGAAAGTAGGCCCATATATGAACTCCCTATTAAGTTCGAGCATCTCTAAGGTGGATTCAATCCACGTATGCAAGTTCTCAATATATCCATGACTGTTTATAAGTCAAACCAAATTGAAGTAATTGGGGTCTATGACACTTAATGTCATCTACTCCCTTAGTGAAGAGTTTACAAGTTTCCTATCTGCTCCCTCTGAAGTTTAGGTTTAACTACTTTTGAAAGGACTCCCTATCAATGTGAACACTATAAGGTCCCCTCCTGTTATCTAGCCAAAGTTTACGGATAACTTTTCAAAGGGTTGTGAGCCATTATCTAACCATGGGAATCTTCTATTTATGTCACTTAGTCCAGATTTATCTCAGAATTAATGGTTTAACCAGTTTTAATTCTTTAACTCATATTCAGAAATGAATATAATGTAATATCCCTATTGACATTCAATTTTAAACAAAAAAATATTCTGCTATGTTTAGAATGCACCTAGAAATGTTTGAATGCTCTTGGAAATGATTCCCTTTGACATTTGGCAGCTTCCTCTGTGCACTTTGATATCAATCTTCCTTTTCCTGCAAGAACATTCTCGGAGGAAAAGATTCAAGGGACATAGCTCAATTTAGCAATCATCATGTCACTCTCATTCTGAAGAGCAACTGCAATTTCATCCCAAGTAGGAGCCAGTTTCTTACAGTGCCCACACCAAAGAACATAGAAATCCAGAAGCACGTTCTTCCCAGAATTTATGACCATTTCTTGAAGAGAATCTGCCACAACAATTTTCATAGGATCATCATTCTTTTCAGGTATGGGCTCATACTTTTGTACTCCTTTAATGGTCCATCAAAGTACTCCTTCAACCAGGATTCCATTTGTTCTGCCTTTATTTGCTCCTTAAGAAACTTTCAATCTTCCGTATCATGAATAAGGAAGGATGGCACACCCTTAGGTTTGAGACCAAAGTACTTCTTGAATTTTCTCTGCAAAGCACCTTGACTAGCCTCACGATCAGCCAGGAGAAATTTTACACCTTTTCCTTGGTGAGACTTTGCTAGTTCTTGATATGTAGATATATATGTTTCTGCTTTGTCTCCACTAAAATTCAGAAGGAACACAGGCTTGGAATCTGTAGTGTTGAAGAATTTCAACACATGAGGATGATATGCAGGGTCCTTGGTCAAATCTGCTACAAGAGGCATACTGGCTTCTTCCACAAACTTTTAAAAAAAATTTAATGCCTCAATATTGAAATCCTGAAAATCAGCATATCGCTCATCAAAAGGCTTAAATAGCTGAACTGTCGGTGGTTCAATGGGAAAATCCTTCAAAGGAAGGATTGTAGAATCAATTGTAGGACCAAATTCATGATCTGAACACAACTCCTCTGCAACAGTAATGAAATTTCTGAATTCGTCACCCTCCAGTTCAGAGAATACTCCCACAATCAACACTTTCTTGTCACCAATAAGACTACCAGCCTCTTCTGCATACTTGCTTTCTACAGATGCTGGACCAGCTTGCTTTTTCGAATGTTCAACAATACCAAGAGGACCATTGCAGTCCTGAATGTTTGCTCCACCTTTCTGAATGATTTTCAAAGTTGGAAAACCTCTCACTCCATATTCACCAGCCAAGGCTTTATTTGATTCTTCATTAGCATCAGCCTTAGTGAAGACGATGGGTGGATCATTATTTTTTTAGACTGACTGCAGCTTTCTCATACTCAGGTGCAAGATGCTTGCAGTGCCCACACCAAGGGGCATAAAATTCGACAACAACAAAAAGATGCTTTGACACAACATCGGAGAAATTGGTGGCATCCAAGGTCAAGACAGAGGACTCTCCTCCTGCTTCTGCTTCTGCATCTGCAGCACACGATATCAGGATCGTCGCAAGACAGAGAATGAACATCCTCCGGATCGTCATTTCACACTTTATTCAATGATCATACCTGTACTCTTGATTCTGTTGCCTTGTGTTGATCTGCCTTCAAGCTGTTAGGCTTTATAGAAGGAACCCTCCCTGATACCATGCTAAGTTTTCAGATTTTACGGCAGAGAAGAGATATAGTGCAGCAGTGGTGAATAATTACTTGCACATTATGTTTTTGGTGTGTCGAAAAGACATGACACTTCAAATGGGGCCAATTAAGCTTTCCCACTTAATTGAATTATCATATAATAAAATAATATATATCATATTATTATTATTATAATATTGCCATTAAATATGTAACCACTCTTGGCTTACTTTTGCATATTTAATTATTTATTGTTGATCTTTGCCGCCACAAACATCAAAAATCCCTGAAAATCATATCAGAAATATATTTGGTGTTTGTGCCTGGAAGGCAAATAATAAAGAGTGCTGAGTAGGGCACTCTTGAGTAGTAGATAAATCAAGAAGGAACACTCGCTTTAGACAGTGCCACTGGGCTTGCCTTAAATCCGAAAATTGCAAATTCATAGAAAATGGAGTTATGCAGATCAATAGCTCTTTACAATGTGGTCGATATGATAATCTAATTGCTAAGTGCAACTTGGCTAATGTCTCTGCTTCAAAAATTATCTCATATGTGTTGTCAGCATTTGTACCTGGAAGCCAAAGAAAAGACTGTGTCAAATAGGACCGGATCCAAGTGACAAGAAGAACAGAGGAACCAAATCCTGCCTAGTTTACACAATCCTGCTAGGCTTACCTTAGCTCCAAAATTTGACATAAATAAAGTTATACAGACCAATTGCTCTTTGTAATACCATCAATAAGATCATCTGTATGCTAATTGCAACCTGGCTAAAGCCTGTCTTTCACAAAATTATCACAGAAAGATAATTCACATTTGTCTTTGGAAGGCAATAAATAGACATTGTCATTCCGATCCGTGTGTTAATAAATCTCTATTAAATTGGACATTCACGAGGTCTTTGACAGACACAATTAAAGCTTCATGCATCTGACCTTTGCAAATTCGTTTCCAGAAAATATTTCACTAATAGGATATGGAACTGTGTTTTTGCTCCTCTCCTCATCACTCAAAAGGGTCAAAAAGGCATTGGTAGGTATGCTTGACAGTCAGAAAAGTGAATCCTTTCAGCTTCTATCTCGTTGTCATTTTGGGGGAAGCTGTACTATAAAGCCTAGCCTTCAACCAAAATGAAAGAAAGATACATGAGCTTATTCCTGTACATAAATTAGGTACCCGTGATGTCAATTTGGAGATGCCACTATACAATGCATCATGCTTTATATTCCTTAAGTAAAAAGAATCAAAACAATACTCCAGCAAAATAAATGACATTAAATCCATTATAATCTTTGGAAATGTCCTAGATTCCTAGCCTATAAGGCAATGAAAATTCTTAGCTTTTCAGAGAGAAGGATAATAGTGTTGAAAGCCACTAACACAAATGAGTGGGCAATAGCTTTAGCAGGTAATCATGAAAGACCCTTAAAGAACCTAGAAAAAGAAACGAATTTTACTATGGGAGCTTAGATGCCAGTTATATGCAGGAAATTCCTTGCAACTGACCAATAGAAAAATGAGGTGGTATTTACTTAAACATGTGCCATAGCAAAGAATGAAGAATAAATCTTGCATCCTCATCAACTCTCCTTTCCCAAGAATTTTTAGGCTGAATGATACCTAAATTCTTTTTCCAAGAACCTCCCTACCAAACTATCAAAGCATGTCATCGTGGTTGGCTTAAAAGTAGATATGCTATCATAAACAAACTGTCAATTAGCATCGGGTTATGTTGACATCTATGCCTTGAATGAAATTGGGCTCTTGAAAATGCCTGCGGGAATACAGACCAATTGTGTGCAACTGTATACTTTATTTTTCAAACAAAATATGCTCTATATCTCTAGCCCATTTGTGCTTTCACAAATGTAAACTGCAGATTTTACTGATTACTATTGTCAGAGTCTAGGATATTGCGTCTGGGCTTGCGTAAATAACATGATTTCTTTGAATGTGCTTGTGATTTCTATTGGAATTTGAATCCCATTGGTACCGGGCAGTTCCTGATCTTTGATTTGCAACCTTTTGATTCAGCTTATCATGCTAGTGGTCCTTTCATGTACCTTATTTGGTACCATGCATACTATCATTTATGTGCATTTCTTTAATATTTTTAAATTTGTCGATTTGATCCTCTTTTAGGAAACACATATTTTTATTTTGGTGGGGGTATATTTTTCATCTCAATTTAAGAAAATATTTTCATGTTATGCAGCATGAAGCAGCATTACATGCACTTGCGAATGCTTTGCTGGATAAGGAAACCCTTAATGCCCAAGAGATTAAAAATATATTAGATCCTTTCCAAAACATCGAAGAGCAATTCGAGCCCGTGGAACAAGTTGAGCTTGCTGTCAGCTAGCTATATGTTCAATTGTATCAGAGTTCAAAAAGGAAACTGCATGCTTTCATTAAATTCTCTCCATTGCTGATCAGAGTGCTCTGCAAAGACAAAATCTAGTTAGATGCATGGATGCCTACAAGGGTTTATTAATATCATGTATTGGAAAGGCGCCATTTACTGAAAGCTCCAGATGTACAACTACTGTTTGTGAAGGACTTTTGGAAAGGTTGGATTCTGAGAAAATTTTCTGATATGCAATTAAGTTTTGTTAATGAGAACTGTGCAAAGCATTGTGGTTTATATTTATTGTATCCACTGCCAAAGTATACAAATACGAATAATTTGTGTAACGACTCTCTTTATTGCCGCTGGTTTCCATGTAAGAGCATGAAGGATGATTGGGCACCTCAATGGCCTGATAATATTGTAATATTATTTTATATTACGTCACTCTGGTGTAAATTGAATAACAATGCAATCCATTTATAGGCATTTTATATATGAGGATCAATTTAAGATTTCTTTATCCTAGCTTTGTAAAATTTGATTGAAGGGTATGATATGATATGGTAAGGACTGTGCTCCTATAAGGGAAGGGAGTTCATTTTGAAAAGATTTCTCCAAATAATACTCTATTTTATAAAAAGTGAATTATTCAAAAACGTGTTATGTCCTGCGTGAAGTCATTTGGCGTATATTATACCTTTTGTTGTGTTGGCTGACGATGCAACTGATTATGTGTCAGTGAGTGAAAAATTACCTTGCCTTGGTTTGCCACATATTTTAGCAAGCATTTTGTTGGCAATCACAGCTATGTAATGTGTTGAAGAAACGATTGGCCTTAAATGCGGTGACAGTTGTTTTGGGTATAATTGTCTTTGTTGTGGGTATCAATAATTTAGTTTTTTGAATTTATAGACACCAAAATGTGTCCACGCATGAACACAATTGACCTTATCCTATTTTAGCAATTAAATATTTATTATTTATCTAATAACCTTTTTATCTTTATATCCTACCTTTAATTGAATAAAGTTCATATTTATTTGATTAAATTTAACCTTTATTTCTAATCTTTGATTAAATAAAAATAATATGTTTATTTAATCTAATCTTATTTCTATTATCATAGAAGTTTAATTAATCCTAAATTATTTAAACTAATCTATAGCCTCAATCCTTCCACATTTTCGTAAATCCTGCCAACTAAGTATTTAGTCAAATTTCTTCATTCCTACACTCATTAACATTTTCTTCAAAGTTTCATTAGTTTGACACATGAGCTCATTCCTTAAATTCACATTTTTGAAATGACCGTTTCATAAATACCTATCTTTTCTTTTAGACATTTGTCTCTCATAGTCACCGTGAGCTCCTCGACTCTTGCACTTGTCTTCTCTCTCATTTGACATTTATTGTCTACCCACCCATCACCCTTGCCTACTTGACATCCACCTCATCAAACCAAACAAATTCTAGCCTTTCATTTCAAATTCAAATTTCAACCATCCAATTCCCACCAAATCCTATAGACAAGAACCCCTCAAGCATTTTATCACTTGTCATTTATCATACCAATTTGAATGTATAGTTTTGCCATTGTTATCTTTCATATAGTTCTCATATCTACATAGTATAATCTTGTTTGCATAATTAGTTTAGTTTTTTGCATAGAAATTTATTAGTTTGCATATAAATTTTCTCTTATATTCCATTTTGCATTCCATCCCTATTCCATTCAAGAATCATTTGTAGATCCCATTGTTCTATTTTAAAGGACTTTGTCCACATTTTAAATTTAAATGACCAAAACAATGGTGTAGGTGTTAGAAAGTAAAGTCCACCAAGATAACTAAGGAGGGAGGGGTGGATTAGTTATCCAATTAATACAATTTTTACTAACCTTATTAGATTTGAAACATGTAATCAGCGAGTGCAATAACCACAAGAAGATAACCATACACAATAACACCATATTTTTTAACTAGGGAAATCCTTGATTAAAGGGAAAACCCTTGCGGGGATGGCACCCACAAAATGATGTACTAATGTATAAATTCCTTGTAAGAGGATGGACCCTGATAAGAGTCAATGAAATACATTCACTACATATTATTCATTGTTAGGAGACTTTGAATCCTTGTGAAGAGATTCCAACCCTGTTAGGAGTTGTGGAAGGCTGAAGGGCTCACTGTCCAAACAACATACTTATTGTCCAACTGGCCTTACTAGTATTCCTTTCAGAATAAATGATCAAGTGTCCACTAGCACTCTGCCAAATATGACTTCTTCGCTCTCTCACTGTGCCTCTGTTGCACCAAACACTTCTCTGATCTTAATACCAGATTCACATACACACATTACCTAAAATCACTTAGATTGCTTATTCACTTATAATTTGGAACTCACAATAACTCGCCACATATTCACACGTAACCACAAGGAAAATAACTTTCCTTTATACCAAGTCCTTAAATTAATTTGAGTTGTCCTTGAGGCTTTCTCAATTTACAATTACAATAGGACTACATTAAGACTATACACTACACGTTATATTGCACCTTTTCATAATTACATAACACTGTCGGCTCATAGCCTTCACAAATCTTCACACATGCAACCTCAAACTTAGCACAATCAATTATGCCATCATTGAGATGTCTTCTACCTCTATCTAACTGCACTTCACTAGATTCTATCCCCGTTAGGAGATATAATCCAATTACCAGAAGTCGCTTCTTAGGAATTTTGTCTGTATATTGTCTTCAGTAAATCTCAAATAACTGTCGCCAGTCTTTGACTTTTTGCATGCGCACTTAACCATGTCATCAAGACACTTTGTAAAGCATGTCCTCAAGTGTGCATAATCTCATTTTTAATCCTTGAACCTCATGATCTCAATCTCTATATGCAGTTCTGGCATTCTATATAGAATAACTAGTATGTTGACATAATAACAAACACTGACATGAATGCAACATATAATCATACTAACAATCTCTCGAATACTCCAACAATGCTAGGATACTCCCCCATAGGAATATCATCAGCATTCATGCTAACAATAGGGTGTGTCCATTTTGCTTAATCAAAGGCATGAGAGGGTTTTTGTTAGATTAACATTTTTGTTGTGTATGTTTGCATTGGGTTGTGTCATTTTGCTCGATTGGAGGCATGACAGGATTTTGTTATATTAACATTTTTGTTGTGTTTGTTTGCATTAGGATGCTTCCATTCTACTCAATTGAATGCATAAGAGGATTTTTATTAGATTAACATTTTTGTTATATTTGTTTGTATTAATCCACCTCTCAAATTTTCTCATATACAAAACATATGTTTGTGTGTAATATGCAGCCTCTTCTTGATAATACACTCCAATATTTAAACTAAATTTTACTCTTTATATGAACCTCTATTACAAATATTACATCAGTGACTTAGTTAATTACTAATATGCTAGAAGTTTATTGTCAAATGTGGTTGCAATAAGTAAATTTTTCATGTCAGTTTGGACACGTTTGGTCTTAGTAGTAAATATAACAAATTAACAAATTAAAAGTCAAACATATAAAAAAAATTGAAAAAATAAAGTTGACATTATTGTTTGCAGAAAGGAAAAGTGATAGAGTCAAAATGGGAAAGAGGGTAAAAGAAGGATAAATGGCTAACTTACTCGCAGATGTGATTTTTGACAATTTTTGTGAAAAAATAACAAAAAGGGGAAAATATGCAAAAAAATAGCAAGGGCAAGTATTATCCAAAATTGCATTTCTTGGTCAAAAAAATGAGAAATAGTGAGGAATTGTAGTTTGTCGTAATTTTCACTAACATTAGTTTAGTAATTGAGTTGGTCAATGAGGAAAATTGTTGTCACAACCTTTTGTTGTCAATGTAATAATAGTCAAATGGTTGATTGATTTATACATCATTATATATGTATATGAATTGAATGTGTTACCATTTCAAAACGATATTGAAGAGATTCGGTAATTGCCGAAGAATAAATGAAGGATGACACTAATTTGCACAGTTGCCTTGTGAATATCAAGCTAAGTTATCATAATGGAAGGCAAGTTATTTTGTAATGTGTCTTGTGACTGAGCCGATACACAAGATATTTGTAGTCTTGTGCTTGGTCTCAAGATATCTCTATTCAATTCTTCTGTTTTTGTAGTATATGACGTATTGGTAGTTAGTTTTGAGTATTGTGTAAAACGTTATTTTGAAGGAAGGTAGAAAATGCCAAATAAATAAATAAAAAGTAAAAATCTTTTGATATAAAATTAACTTAAAAGTTAATTTGGCCAAGAAAAAATATTCAAATGATTTCTAGTGTAATAGATATTTGTTTAATTATTGTTGTATAACATTGAAGTGGCAAACTTGTATCAATTTTAAAAAGACTCTTCACTCCACCCTGGCTAATTGCAACCATTATGTATGATAATGAACTTAAATGGAAAAAGTCAAAATATTTTGCAAAAATTGGAATTTTTCTAGAATTGTAACCAATTAATATACTTATAGAGTTATAAAAAATATTCAATTTTTTTTTTTAAAATATATTTTTTAAAACTTGAAAGTGTTGAAAAAGTCGTTCAAAACATATTGATGACAAATCTTCTTTCACCAATGATTCCCAAGGCTTTGGTACATGTCTCACTACTTCATAGCCTTCACTTTCTAGGAAAAATGCTGCAACTTTCAAAACAAGTTGAAAAAAAAAATGGTGAAAAATGCTAGTATTGTGGTGAAAGACGAATGTAATGAACAATTATGAAAAAATAGATGTATTTATGGTTGAAATTGGAGTTTTAGAATATAGTTTTATTTTATTTTTACTTTTTAAGACAGAGAAGATGATATTAGAATCCACAAAGCACTAAAATGATCAACAAATGATTTATGTTGAGATTTTTATATGCTTCTAATAATTGATAAATAACTTAATAGATACTAAGGCGTGTTCTCCAAATGAGAGGTTTGAAAGCTAGATACTTTTGGAAAATGATGTCTCACTACTTCATAGCCTTCCCCTTCTAAGAAAAATGCAGCAACTTTCAAAACAAGTTGAAAAAAAAACATGATGAAAAATATTACTATTGTGGTGAAAGATGAATGTAATGAACAACTACAAAAAAAAAAAGTATTTATAGTTGAAATTGGAGTTTTAGAATATAGTATTATTTTATTTTTACTTTTTAAGATAGAGAAGATGATATTAGGATCCATAAAAGCACTAAAATGATCAACAAATGGTTTATGTTGAGATTTTTATATACTTCTAATAATTGATAAGATAACTCAATAGATACTAAGGTATGTCCTCCAAATGAGAGGTTTGAAAGCTAGATACTTTTGTAAAATATTATTGCAGTTTTAGAATTAGCAAAGTGTCATTTCTTGGTTAGTTCCCATGGTGATATAACATTTTACTCTCATTAAAATTTGCTACCTTCCATTATGCATACACATAAACATGTACTACATTCTTCTTTATGAAGATATTGTTTTTCAAGTAGACTTAAAGTAGAGAGGTCATAGAAGAGACATTAAAGGATCTACAAGAAGATGGAGAACTATTCTCATCTCAAATTAGCTTTTTTTCCTTTTTCTCAAAGCTAATGTACATTGTTGGAGAAGTATTAGGTTTTCATAGTCTTCCATTCGGATGAAGGGAATTTGTTCTTCTGAGGGAGTATATGTTTCCTTTGTTCATTTGAGGAGGGGCATTCATTGAATTTGTATTCATAGATACAAATTCTTTATTGAATTTGATTCTAGTACAAAGTGTTGCACTACAAATAGTGTGTCTCAATGCACATGTAGTATAGCATTGATGATTTAAGTATCTTTTGATTCACATGGGAAGAGATATACTTTTGAGGAGTATGTCCCAATTATCAATGGATAATACGGGCATTCCACCAGTATTTTCGGCTAGATATATTTTACATGGACAAATCTTTGCTTAGATAAGAGAATATCTCAATTCATATTTGTTAATGGATGACAAAGGCATTCTGCTAATATATATATATATATATATATGATTAGATATATTCCTTGTCAATTTTGACTATTGTGCTTGTCCCATCCTAGTTACTAACATTTTTTATTAAGTAAAACAGGTTTTGAAGGGTGCCTGAAACCCTTTACACATCGAAATTTTTTCAGTGGAGCCCAAACAAAAAATACAATAGACCAGAGGAGAAACAGGTCACCAACCAAAAAAAGGTGACTGAGGTGGCCTCACAGATAACACAGTTCACTTTTGGCACCAAATTACTAGTTCAGAGAACCATTTAGAACCCTTTAGTCCCAAAAAAGTGAGATCGAAGATGTTGATCAGAGGACTATTGGGATCATTTTTATTTTCTTTATTTAACCTTTGTCCATCCTTCCTCCACCAAAGAAGCCTCCTTCTCCCAAACCAAAGCATCGCCATCAAGCCCATCTAGAGAAATAGGTAATACCATACTACAAAGATTACCCCACAGGATCTCAACCTATAGAGGGAGGGGAAACCATAACATCCAAATTCAACAATGGACCAAAAGCCTAATCAGACGGGGAAGAAACACAGGCACCCAAAACAACCACAGGCGTGGGGGAAACCAAAGGAGTAGGGACTTTAAGGACAGAGTAATGCTGATCCAAAACCCCAACCCACCAAGAAGGTCTTTTCTTTGATTTCCTCAGCTCCGCAAGACAGCGCGCAAATCCTAGTTACTAACGTTGATATCTTTGTTGGAAGTGATAATAAGTCATATTTACAAAATAGTGAAATACATTCCTCATTCTTTGGACAATCCAAGACATTTAGAACCCTATTGTATTATTCATAATAACTCGAAACAATTATTTCGATAACCTAAATAAATCTTGAATGTTACAAATAATGGACTCAAGACCTTAGCTTTTATTTTAGGACTCTAATCCACCAAATATGTTTGGCAAAACATGAATCAAAGATAGTTTTGATTAAGTAAAAACAGGTTTTGAAAGGACCCAAAACATGAATCAAAGATAGTTATCAATACAAAACCTACCAATTTATGGAGCCAAGTTTGTAAGATTTTTTTGTAGTTAGATCTTGACTTTGGTTATACTTAGACCTCCCTACATTTGTATAGGCTTTAGGGATTATTAGAATACTACATATTGTAGCTATTGTATTTCATCTTCCTCTCATTTTGTATAGACTCTAGAGAATAAATAACACTACAATTTGTTAGTTATTGATAGGTGCATAGATTTGTAGCTCTCCCTAGTTGTGAGACATGCTACAAGGTCTAATTGTTTCTCAAAGACAATGCAAGGGTTTATCAACCATGAACTCCTCTTTGTGTGTGGGTATCAAAGTATTTGATTACACTTGGGATTTTCTTTCCTTTAATGCTTCAGTTGACCCAATGTAAGTTATCATGTAATGAACTTTTGGACTTTTTTCACACCCATTTTGGAGACTTTTGGCATCCATTTATTTCAATTTTTTTGGATCCAAAGTCTTTTAATATTTGTTTTGTTCTCAAGTAAAGTCCATGGGTTCAAGTGGAATATGATAATATTCTAAGATTTGTATAGCTATGATGTCATCTTATTGGTTTCTTAGGATTTGCTAGCTCTTGATGGGTAAACAAATAGATGTGAATTATGTCCAAATTTGATTTACTAGGGACTTTTGTGTATAGGTTTTCGTTCTTGATCTCAAAGATGGTTTGGGTCTAGTTGCTCCCTTCATTCTAATGATGGGTCATGAAGCTTTGACCCAAAAAATTGAGGATATATATATATATATATATATATATATATATATATATATATATATATATATATATATATATATATATATATATATATATATATATATATATACAATAACATTATCAAGTGTGAAAATCACATATCTACAATGAACATTTTTTTTTGTCGTTACATTAAATTATAAGTTTTGTATTTGGATTCCACTTGTCTCAAAATAAGAGACCTTTTGAATCTAGTTTTCTATGTTTTTGTTAGGAATATTAAGCGTTTTTGGAATCTAGTTACTACTATTGTTGTATTTGAATAGTCAATCAAGGCATGACCAAGGAATTTTCTTTTGACCTACAATGAAGGAAAAGGGTTTAGATCATGTTGATCTTTTGACAACTCATACAAAAAGTTTTCAAGTGACGATCTCTCATTGGTTATTGAGTGTAATAGGATTAGTTTATATAAAATGTATATCGCAGTTTTTAGATATCCTAACCATTATGGTTTATCTCTTCAAGGATAGGTGAGCTTCATGTAGAGAAGTTATTGTCACATCAACACACTTACACGGTCTCATAATACATTTTATTCACTAGTGGAATTATTTTGAGTTTTTTCCCTTTACTTAAGGAGAATCCAAGCCATTAGTCTATCTAGATATTCAAACTAGTTACAAAGTTTTTGAATTAAGCAAAAGCAAGTTTTGAAGGGAGCTAAAACTCTATACATATCAAGTTTTGGAGGGACCAAAAATCCACAAAAAAATATATTCAAGACAACCCTCCACAAGAGACAAAACATAGCCAAAACATGACAGTACTAAGACGAGAAAATTCATATGGCTTCCACTACCAAAAAACAATTACTACACGAGGACAAATATACATAAGAAAAATCTGCATGCAGCCAAAAAAGAAGAGAGGACTAAAAAGATAGACCTCATCAACTAGAAACTAAGATTTACCTTTTTACTTACCCTTATGGGATCAAAGAGTCATAACAAATGAGGATTGGGGAGACTTTTATTTTCTACTATTAACTGTATTTCCACCCTAGCAGCAATAGTCTTCTAGGAAATTAAATCCAAAATATAAGTACCCCAACCTAGGACAAAATACCATCAAAGAGGCCAAGGAAAGGTCGACAGAACCAAGAGGATCAATGCTGACCAAAATATGAGGAGTATGTCCATTAGAAGATCCAACAGAAACAACATGATTGAAGCCAAGACACAACTACAAGGGAACAATTGATAACCAACACACAATCAAACACTGCAAACTTATGAGTGACATCATTTGAAACTCCAATAGAACTATGAGAAGCCAAAACCTCATCAAAGGCAGGAGTAACATCAACATCAAGACCAAGACCACTAACATGAGGTTCATTGGTCTCAGCATTAGAAGAATCACAACTACCTAGAAAAAACATCTCTTCTGTACAATATAATGCTTAGAAGAAACCCCCTTCTACCAAGAAGTGGATTTTTTCTTTTTCTCTAATCTACATTGAGTAAAGATATAAGCAGTCTTGAAGCGACATTTGAAGGAGATACCTTCATAATCTAGCAATTGAATCCAAGATCCTATAGAAGAATTAATCTTAATCTCACCAAGGAGACCTTTAACAACATTCCGCCAAAGCCTCATCCACTTCTTCTAAATGACAGATGAAAAGGGAGATGGGCAGTCTAACCGGAATAAGGATCTTGCTAAACAATTCAGAAGAGGGACTAAAATTAGGATGACGTGATTTAATCATTAACAAAGATTTAACATTCCAACTGAAAAAGTGATTACAAAAGACCCTAGCTCTATCCACAACATTACCAAAATTTGCAATGAAATATCCGTTGCCATTGGAAAAATGTGAACAGACGTACCAATAACACTGGTTCCCAATTTCTAGAGACCCAGTTATGCAGTTGAGGCAGGCTCAACCAAAAGCCTAAAAGATAACAAATCAGCGCATAAGAAGTGAAGACATAGGTATTGTGAATGATCTCCTCATTAGTTTCCTTTAAAATCCTAAAGAAAATAGACTTACAGATAGGGAAATGGGTCCTTGAGATGCATCTCCGTAGACAAGGCCTTATCCTTACAGGGGAAAGGAACCTCCCGAACCAGCCCTCGTAGACAACCCAACAGATCCCCTACCCACACCAATAGAGAACCTACCCACCGCAGAAGAGCCAAGAGAAACAGAGGATGGATTATTACCCAAAATCATATCTGAGGGATGCATAACCATAACTGGTCACTGGAGACTAGTATGACCCACAGAAGAAGCTGCAAGAGAAGCCCCTGTGCTAAATGTCTGTGAAGAAGTAGGCACATTCTTTCCTAATGAAAAAACACATTCACATTTTGAGATCCTAGCGCAGAGGGAGAATATCCTCCCCCGCCCCCACACACCGTTAACACTATTGCCATCAGAAGAATGGCCTCCTCCAATAAGATGAGGAACTGACAGGTCAGGGTTGCAAGAGTTGTAGTTTCCTGAAGAGGTAGAAATCCTAGCAGCGAGAGATGGAAGTGGGGCCATTGAAACCAAAAAGTTATGATAATGAAAAAAATCCAAACTAGTTACAAAGTTCTATTTGAGTGATCTCAAGTTTGAGTGTTGTGGAGATTAAATGTCTATTATTTAAAAAAAAATTATTTTCTAAAGATTAAATAAGTTTATCAACAATTTACAATCAAGGAATAGTCAAAGACACCATTACAATATGGTCAGTCAAACTTTTAAAATTGTTAGACTACAATCAATAAAAGAGTATAATAAGAAGACCAATGCATGCACTCTATATTTACGGTAGAGTCATAGTAATTTGAAACTAGATGATTAAAGTAATTAGGTACAACAAAATTGCTCTATGATCAAAGCTATCTTTAGGGCCTAAGATACCAACATTAGACACCAGATCTTCATGCTTAACTTCATATTGGCTGATGTCTTCTCTGTTTCTAGGCCCCATGTAATACTCCTGGTTCAATTTGTGCTTGTCATCATAGAAACAATAGTGTCATATTTTGCAACATGATCCTCTTCATTTATAAGCAGCTCTTGGTCCATCCTCAGACTCTCTTGATTCATCCTCAGATTCTATGTTTCTTCCTGTCCAATGCTCTCCAACCCCTCGTAGGTTTGAATGTCCTTGCTGAAGATGACCATGGCTCCATCCTTCAATAGTGAGTTGAATCTTTCTCTTGAGATTCCCATAATTGAATCATTCTCTTGAGATTCCTAGAGTGACAGTGATCTGAGACACAATGGAGAAATATGTGAGTTTAAGGTTAAACTCAATAAGGTCTCGCTTCTTGTTTTGGAAAATCCCCTTGTTCCATTGTTTCCTAATGCACCATAAAATGTGAGCAGTGAGCACAAACCAAAATTTGGTCAATTTATCATCAAAGTCAACCAAAAAACTAGCAAGGATATCATGCCAGGATATATTGTTTCTAGTGTTCCAAGTGAAGGACTGACCAAAAAGCAAAGACCAAATCTTTCTAGAAAAATGCCAATAAAAAAAGAGGTGCTCATAAGACTCTTGGTAATTATACATAGAACAAACAACACTTTGATGACTACCATTAGAGAAAAAAGAGCCCACAATAAGTTTCTTGAGCAAGAGGAACCATCTAAAGCAAACAATTTTTGGATCCACAAGTGAATGCCAAAATAACTCAAAGATAAAGAGCCATCTAGAGTTTAGCCAATTACATCTCCATTTCTTATTAATGTGATTAATGATTCCCACATCTTTTTTGAGCTTATAATAGATGTGTTTGCTTTTGGATTCACTCATATTTCTATTGTCTTCACATTTAATATTTTTGGCATTTGTTGAGAATTCAACTTCTTACCTAGTAAGAATTTGCCAACTGCTTTAGAAATTAGAGTATATGTCTTCTTCTAACCACATGGATATTATCTTTGTTACTTATGGCCTCCTAGGATCCCATTTTCTTATCAACATTATATCTCGAATGAATGCCAATTTTTCACTGAGAAACATTGAGTAAGAGCAAGAAGTTTATTAACAATAGTAGATTTCCACAATCCATTTGTAATAAGTTATTTTTTGGATTTGATTGTGTGTGTTTTTTTATCATCAAAACACACACAATCAAATCTAGAAAACAACTTATTAAGAAGTTTATTGCTAAGGTAAATGCCCCACCAAATAGACCTATCCTCAACATAGAAATAGGGGTTATTCCCCACAACATACCTAGAACAAATCATTGGTCTAACCTGGCACCAAGCCTTCCATATAGATGAAAACACATAAGAGCCAAACATGTTGATATCAAAATCCCCAAAACAAGATCAACAAGAGGGATATTATTCCACTATCTCCCCTTCTTTGGAATAGACTTTGTAATATTGTTCCTCATTAGGATTTTCCAAGTCTTATTCCCATTTAGGGCCTTAATAATCCATTTAGAGGCAAGAGCAATCCTTTGAGCCTACAGGTTTCTCAACCCTAGACCACATAAACTCCCTTAAGATCTTTTCTAGCTTATTAGTATGAGATTTATCAAAAAATCAAGTTGAAATGTAGTATAGAGCATGGAAGGATGTACAATACTTTCTGCACAACTTGAGCTCTACCAGCAATGGAGAGTAGATGAGTTTTCCACTTAATGTGTTTATTCTCAATTTTTTTGAATATCCAAGACCACATTTCCCTGATAGAGGGCTATGAAACAAAAGGAATCCCCAAATATCTAACCAATGTATTAGACCCAGCCCATTTCCAATCCATCCTTCTAAGCCATTGAGGAGGCTCATTGTTCCATCCCAACATAGTAGATTTACTAGGAGTAATTTCCCCCCCAGAGCCATAACAGTAGACCTGGAGCCTATTGAGAGTGTTATTGAAGTTATCTTCATCTAACTCCACAAATAAAGAGGTATCATCTGCAAATTGTTCAATAACAAGATCAACATTATTAGTGAGGGTAATCCCTTTAACTGGAGCTCCCATATCTGAACACTTGAGGATATAAGATAAAGCATCAACTACTAAAACAAAGAGAGCCAAAGCCAATGGGAACCCTTGTCTTATAGATCTACTTAGTTGGATTGAATCTAAGAAATCACAATTTACCTCAATATTTAAACATAAACAAATATTTAAACAAAATGTTAACCCAATTGCAAAAATATAGAGGAAACCTAGTGCATGAATCATTTTGATAACAAACTGCCATTCAATTCTATCATAAGATTTTTCAAAATCTAGTAGGATCATTGCCACATTTTCCCTTCTCATCTTAGCTTAGTGCATGCTATCCCAACTAGTTATTAGATTACCAAGAATATATCTCCCTTTAATAAAACTAGTCTAAGTAGGAGTAACAATGAGTTTAAGATAATTTGATAACCTTCTAGCCAAAATCTTGGCAATGATCTTGTATGAAATATTCAATAGAGTAATGGGCCTCCAATTATGAACAAGAGAATTGTCCCCACTTTTAGGATGCAATTTGATAACCTCCTAGTTAACATTATTCCTTAAAGACCCATATTCATAAGCATAATCATACATAACCACTAGTTCTCGAACTATCCAGTCTTTATTATGCTTGTAGAATTTAGGTGGAAGACTATTTGTGTCAGAAGACTTACCATTTGCTAGAGATCCAATAGCTCCATCTATCTCTTTGATGTCTATGTTCCTCTTGAGTGCCATGAATTGATCCTCAAATAATTTTTTTGGGATTATTTTGAGACATTGTTCCATGGCATATATGTTATTATCCTTCATTTTGGAGGTAAAAAGGTTTTTATAAAATTTGACAAAAGTCTTCATGATCTTAGAATTATCTGTAGCATGTCCATCTAGCCACAGAATGCCCACTAATTTCCTCTCTAGTCTACTTTGCTTTGATCATATTGAAGAAATATTTAGTGCCTCTATCCCCCTCTTTAATTCATTTAGCTTTGGACCTAACTTTTATGCCTTGTATCTTGATGTTTTGGAACTATTGGTTTTGACCTAAATCAACAACCCTTTTGACTTGCAACTCTTTCTCAATCTTTTTCTGATCAACAAACCCTTCCTTCACCTTATTAAAAGCTTTATTTGTACCAATAATTTGGAACATACTCTTCCATACTTCCATTAGATGATCCTAAATCGTTCTCAGGGTATCCCTTAACATAGACAATTTGGATAGACTCGTAGCAATTTTAATTGCCTCTTTAGAATCTTCAATATGAAGAAATGAGATATTGAGTTTAAAGAGCTTCATTCCTCTTCTTTTAGATGATTGTAGAGGAATTTTTAAATTTAATGCATGCATGGATGGGGGGATGATCATAGATACTTGTTCGGGTGATAATAACTAGATTGCAACTAGGATTTTGGCAAAGATCAAAACATGGAAGTATTTAAATAAATTATGTCCAATCTGCAATATATTCTTCTCATGTTAGATTGGTTATTGCACCAAGTGAACCAAATATTATTGTACTCTTTCCTAAATCCCTCAAGAGAGTCTCTTAAATTAAAGTTTCTTTTGAATTTATTCCAAAAATAGAACTCATTCCCCTTCCACTCATGTTGATTCCATCATGCCTTATCTTGCGTATTCTCAATCATGTTGAAGTCCCCTAGAAAAGATCAGTAGGCTTTGTAAAGATTAGTAGAGATCCAACCCCACAAGGAATCTCTCTCTCTCTCTCTCTCTCTCTCTATATATATATATATATATATATATATATATATATATAAAATTAGATGCATAGACATTCCAAATT
Source organism: Cupressus sempervirens (assembly GCA_028749045.1). Classification (NCBI taxonomy): domain Eukaryota; kingdom Viridiplantae; phylum Streptophyta; class Pinopsida; order Cupressales; family Cupressaceae; genus Cupressus; species Cupressus sempervirens. Next base: position 659,140,045 of record CM053789.1, read on the forward strand.
CCCATATCAATATCATGAAATTTGAGAATCACCCAAATAATCCTTAATCCTTCAACAAGGTGACATACCCTTGTTAATGATATAATCTACCCATTGTGGGATGATCAGAATAGCCACTCCGCCTTTGTCATTGGTATGGTTGGAGTAGAAACATATAGCTTTTTCCCATAGAAACTTAAGGGACACATATGCTTGGTAGCCTGCAATTTTAATTTCTTGAAGACAAATAATATCTTTTTCTGAGATCTTATTACGCCATTTCCTTACAATGTACTTTCTGTCATGCATTTCTACCCCTCTAATATTCTAACTGTGGATGTTCATCGTCATTATTAAGATGAGGTGACATTCTAGGTGTTGCATAATCTATTAAAACTTTGGGGAAGATCTGTAGTCTTTGTCTAGTTTTGTTTTTCTTTGATTTTAAGATTGTTGCTTCTTTCATAGGTTTTCCTGTTCTTTTTACTAGCAACTTCAGTAAAACCATCTTCTCTTCCTTCAATGTTTGATTGAGATTTTTGGGTAGTGTTAAACTCTAATTGACTCTCAACTATATGAAGGCAATTTTCATTATTAGTTGCAGTCTACTTTTTGGTATGTTATTCCTTGGCTTGACATGTTTTGTTAAGATTTCAAATTGCTATCTATTAGGAATTTAACTTAATGACATTATCTTCATTTAATTTTTTTCTTTCAATTTGCAACATATATATTGGTTGATTAGGAAATGGGTTGTTACTATTATTGTTTCCATCCTAGTTAGCATGTCTAACATCAAGTTCCTCTTCAAACAAAGGATTAGTAAGAGAAAAATACTTATACAATTTATTATCCATCGTACCCACCATTAGTTCATTATCCTTACATTCAGACAGATTCACATTTTCACGACCTTTTATAGTATCTTTCTTTTTATAATTACTTTTACTAGCATTAGTAGCTTGGCCATGATCTAGATTAGGGTTTGAATTGTTGAACGGTTTGAAGATATTCTTTAGGGCTAGAAATTATTTTTTAATTATGGCCATTGACTTTACAATGGAAGCAAGAACCCAAATCACCTAGTTTCTCAACAGCCCATCTATAGGATTCTCCCTCAAAGTTAATAGAAACATCTTCTAATAGAACAACATCAGAGTTCAAAGAGATGTGTATATGAGCATCAGGAGCAGCAAGATAATTTTAGGTTCTTCAACTTGAAGAACCAACCTGAAAGGGCTTAACATCCAGGAGATGAAAGGCAAAAATTTAGGCCATAAGCTTTTAATCTCTATCCAAAAAGGAGAAGCTTGGGTTAAATACTTATTCGAGTCATTTTTTGGAGACTAGGGGATGGCTCTGAAAGGCATTTGGCCTAAATTCCAGAACCCCTTTTAAAACAAGTTTTCTTACATGTCATGGTTTTTTAAAAGAATAACAAATAAACCCTTTTGAATCATTCTATTGAATTTCAAAAAAATGCCAAGTTTTTTTCTACTTGTATTATTAATCCAGTCATCAAAAAAATTTCTAGTAGGCAAGAACTTCAAATCCATGCATATGAAAAAAAAAACAATACCTTTTAATCTAGCCTACTCATTCTTTATAGCTTTGATAATATCAACATTTGGAGAGAGGGGGAGGGTCATGTTTCCTGACGGGACCTTGTCATCCTTTGTTCTCTCATGATTGCTATTCTCTGTATTGTCATTGTTACTAAGGTTTTGTCAATTTCCATGAGAGTCAATCCCTTTGCATCTTTCTCCTCCAATATTAAGTTTAGAAAGAATGTTTCCATACAATACAGTCATATCTAGAATTTCAACCATTGTATTCTCATTATTAACCACCACCTTATATGAGGGTCTCAAAGCCAAACAATGATTTGCAATACCACATTCATCTTGAGTGGATTTTGTGGTATTTTCCTACCTTGAATTCTCATCATCACCACTTGATGAGGCCATTCAAAAGCAGAAATGAATGAGGATTCATTGGCTAAACTCAAGATGGGTCTCACCAACGAATGATTAGAGCACACATGGGAAAACTCAAAAAATGAATGCAAAAGATAGAAAACTAAACATAAATGAAAACCTACACAAAATTTCACACAAAAACAAAAGAAAAGAACACATGATCTAGGACAAGGTAAATAGATAGATATCACATCCCAGCTAGGTGTCTCTAACACACTACATATGGAGTATGGATGAAGCCACACGGTTGAGCATGATACTCCGCTTGTAGAGACCAAACTTTTCTCTTAGTTGTTAGATTTCTTCATTTTTGAAAATAATTGGTTGTTAGACAATTTATTAATTGTCTCTATTAAGCTTTTCATCACTATCAGGTAGTTACTATGTGAGTTGGTGGATGATTGTATTCTTCTCAACAACCATTGAGTGCTTTAAATATGTTGTACCACCAAGAAAAATATCATGGTATCATTTGAGAAATTGTAATCCTTGGTTTACCATCTCTAGTATTCATCTATGAAATTAACTCGAGCTAATAAGTATATATTTTACTGTTATGATTGACACACAATGTCAATTTTATTATTATTTAATGTATGTAACCTACCATGTCTAGAATTAAATATTTTGGCATCATTTCCTTAAAAGAAAATGGGTTAGTATTGTGTGATTCATGATCTTGGATCCCAATTAAGGTGAAAAGAGGTGACAAGGTGATCAAGACTAAGTAACTAAAAAATCTTTATGAATTCCACAACAAGAATGAAGAATATTATAATAAATTACCAAAAACTTATCGCCCTCTAAAAAAATATTCCTCACCAACCAAGTAAGACAACCATTTTACATATATTGTCAAATGAGGGGTACAAGGAAAGAAATCTTGAATTGGCCGACATATTTTGTGTCATTAAAAATCTACCTATCTAAGGATAACCCATCATTAGAGGATTTGAATCGTAGATCCTCACATGAAGGGAGTACAAGTATGAGTCAAATACTAAAAAATATAAAATGTGTTAGGGGTACTGGAGGTGGATCTATAGAGGACATGCATGTGGCCAAGAGTATAGGGAATTTACCAAAGCATAACATTCACAATAGTCCAATCAAACCTAATGTAGAAGGGAGAAACCAAGTGAGAAAGAAGGTGGCTCCTTTAACAAGTCTGAGTATGCATCAACATAAATTTTCAAAGTTCAAGGGGAATGTGTCAAAATTGTTGAAATCTAGGATCACTGCATATGTACTAACAATTGCCATTGTGTTGATTGTGTTCCAAATACAAATGAAGCTTTATAAATATGAGAAAAGGAGACATGTCTCTATGGTTAAACATCACTAATTAACATATTAAGATAATAGTTATACAAATAACCATATATGTAACTCATCTTAAGCATATATGTAATATTAATATGTTAACCATATACGTAATATATTATTATATAATAATATAATATATTATATCATATTATCATATAATAATGTATAATGTATAATATAATATATAATATGTTTATCTTAAAGATGATTTACCATCAACAAGGTATCTCATGTTAAAATCATATCAATTTGAGTGAACTACAAAATTAACAAAAATACCTATGAAGAATTAGAAGATGTGTGAGAATATCTAAGTAGAAAAAAATTAGCTTGACAAGGACTATTGGATGTGAACATTTCTAGAAATGTTATAGGATACAACCATCTTCTCGTTCACAAAATTGGATGCTTCATTCATAACAACTCGGGATGCACTTGGGAGGATGTTCAAGGCCAACTTAAAATTTCTATGAGATGAAAATTACATTGTTGCCAAAATTTATAATGCTAAACAAGGAAAGAATGAGAATGTATGACCTTAGAATCATAGGCTCAAGAATTTTATAGTTAATTTATAGAATCAACCAGTTGTCAAGTTGAAGAGGTGGTTCATAGAGGGGTTGAGTTTCTCCCTATGTAAGAATATGAAAGTAGTTCCTCCACCCTCTAATGCCAATGCCCACAATTAGGTGATGGAAATTGAGAGTGAAGACAAGACATCCTCCTAAGGGAAGAGGAAGAAATATGATGATGAAAACACCAAGGGTAATAACAATGATGAATCAACAATAGTATAGGCCCTATGACAAGACATCATGGAAATGATGAAAGAAACAAAGGTTGAGAAAGGAAAAAATAAATGAAGCAATGATCTATGTTGTACCAAGTACAAAATTTAAGGGAACACAAAAGGTAAGTGTCCTAAATGATGTTCAATAAAGGAGTCTCCATATAATTTCAAGACTAGAAGTGGGAAAGTACTTTTTACATAGGGAGAGTTTAGTGCAGCAAAATAACAAAATGTATCACCAAATGGTTATAAAATAAATGATGGAATCAAATATAGTATGACTTGAGGGGATATTCTATCATACAATTCTAAAAATGTAATGATTAGGGTCACTTTATGTGGGAAATTCATGGTGGGAAAAATAATGAAAATTTACTATGGAAGTGGTGCAATCTTGAGAACCGTGAGGACATTGACTACCCAAAGAAAAATGAAATAAAAATGTTGGATGTAAATGAACCCAGAGAGGAAGTACTAGTAATCACTAGACTCTAAATCAAGAAGACAATCAAGATGAAGAGACATTGGAAAGCTAAGACATTAGAAAGCTAAGACTAACATTAAATGGAAAATGGAGGAGAGAAGAGACTCAAATGATGCCTCTAGTACTCCACTAAGATCAGAGTTAGAGAAAGCTATCATGTGACAAATATTTCAAACCACTGTACATGTATAGGTAGCCAACATTCTATAGACTATCCCATAATTAAAGGTGACCATTACTAAGGTAGTTGATAATGAGAAAATCAAATAAGATCACAGATACCAAAGAGATGGTCTTGCTACACCAAGGTAGTTGATAATGAGAAAATCAAATAAGATCATAGATATCAAAAAAAAATCAAAGAGACAGTCTTGCTACTGACTTGATGCTATTCTAGTTGTAGGCATTGGAAGGAAGCTAACTATTATTGAGATGTAGATAATGAGATGAAAGTTTACAAGTACCATTATTGATGAATACTCAAGAGTCAGTGTATTGTGAAATGAAATTTTGATGGCCAACCTCTTAATTTGTATGCACTAACCAACATGATATTAAGTCACCAAGGACATTAATCACACAAAAGCTAACAATTGGTACACAATATTTTTCTTGGACTTTGTAGTAATCCCATTAAAGATGGTATATGATGCAATACTTGAGAGATGTTGGTTGATCAAATCCAAGGAGAAGAAAAAATGGATGAGGAACACAGTCTTAATTAGAATTAAAGGAAGAAAGTACATCATCGACCTGATAAATAAGGTGATAAGTGACAAATTGACATCCTCCAAATAATAGTCTAAAGATGGAAACTCAATTATAGATGAAGGAAATGAATGGAACTAAATAATAAAGGGATTCTCAAGTTGGAAGATTATTTTGAAGATGAGATGAGCTCTCTAAATGGACTATTTCATTGGAAAATGGTGGATTGTGAGTTATTTTTTCCAAAATATAATTCTTTTGGAGCCACAACTCTCGATGATGAGAAAAAAATGGAAGTGGGTAAAGTTATAGAAGAAATAAATGATAGTACAAAGGTAGGTAACATAAAGAAAGAAATGGTGCCCTGATTGTTGCTCCTAGTTTTTTGTCTATTCCCTGGCTTTTGGCTATTTTTATTCTATTTATTTTTGGTGGCCTAGCATGGCCTATTGTGTTTTGTTGCTTTGTTTCTTTCTTTGGACTTTTTGTAGTATTTTGTTGTTAAACTGGTAGGTTTCAAGAACCCCTATAAAAAACCTATTTTACTTAATCAAAAACATAAAGAAAGAAACAAGAGTTGAAGAGAATTAAAAAATAAAAAATATTGGCATAGTATATCTTAATTATTTTCAGTAGTATAAAACAACAAAATCTAGTATGGATAGTTACTTCTAGTACAATACAAATTCTTTCAATACTCAACATACACATAATCTTTGGGACTCAGTATGAAACTTACTCCAAGACTCAACAATGTACAATTTGGCAACAATATTGACGTTATTGGCTAAAACATAAACTAAAATGAAAATCTTACCAAGGGGAACACTTGGGAATTTGAAAAAAACAAAATAAAAATTTCCCCCTTGGTAAGATTTGTTAATCTCAGATTGGTTTTGACAAGGCACTGACAAAACACTTAAGTCATTATCTAGCAGAAACAGAGTGCATGTCAAGTAATCAAAGCATGTCAAGCATTAGTCTCTAGACAAGACATGTTGAGCACTAGTAGGTGCCAAGAAGTCAATGTAGGCCAAGTCATTTAGGTGCTAAGTCAACAGAGGGAGCCAAGTAAGTAGTATGTGCTGAGTGATTTTGGTGTCGAGTAAATAGTGAGTGCCAAGCTATTCAAAAGTTGAGTTACAACATTAAGTGCATAGTGAAGGCTGAGCATCAAAGCCTTTGGATGCCTAGTAAATAGTTTATGACATAGATGTTTCTAATGGCACAAAATTCTATGTAAACCATTTTTGGACTAACATAATCATAATTTCTATTATAAGAGATAAGTATGGAGCCATATTATGAATCCCTATGCAATACATGCAACCAATTAGATTGAGGGAAGAATTAGGTAGAAATTAGGATCAATCTCAACTGTTGATTCTTACCTAATCCATCACCACCAATGTTTATTGAAGAAGGCTAAACTCTAAGAAGTTTAGGAGTGTGCAAGGAGATGAATGCTAAGAGTTTAGAAGGCATTCATGGTGGCTTAGATGGATATGACAGAGTTATACTTTGCAAAATCAGTTTAGAAGAACAGAGTAAAGAAGTGAAAGGATAGAGGAGACATATTCAATAAGAAAGATCAAGGTTTAAATAGTAAGGAGGAGATCTGACATCAAGCACCAAGGTATTAAACAAAGGATCATGGTGCTAAATCATTCTTATAGGTGATACAAAGAAAATTTCTTAACCGAGTAGTCCTAACAGGCTGTTGTAAATCTCTTAACCGAGTGCTTACTTTATTGTAAGTTTAAATCCTCTAACAAGTTGAGACCTAATAGTCCTTGTAAGCCTTTAATAGGGAAGATCTTTCATAGGGTAGATCATAGACTATGATCAAACACATTGTAGCCATAATTGGCCACACTTTACAACTATAGTAGTGAAGATTTGTGGGTGTCATCCCCACCTCAGTTTTATCTTCTCATTGTTTCTAGGTAATCAAATTTCTTGTGTCATGTGTTGAATTTGCTTTATGCTATAGATGTGATGCATGTTAAGTTATGAGATTGATGTTGGTGATATGTTTTAAGAAGCAAAGGTTCTAATTGATGATTCAACCCCCTTCCCCCCTTCCCCCCCCCCCCACCCCCGTCTCAACACTTACTTTCCCATTTTTATTCCAACAATTGGTGTCAGAGCTTAGTCCTCTAGAAAGGAAAGTTTTATAGCTTTGGAGGTAAGATCTTGCATATGGTGTTGGAAATGATTGAAAATATCATGAATGAAAAGTAATGGAACTGGTAAAGAATCTTTTCAATCATTGTTTTGTCATTGATGTCAAACTTGCTACTTGCAGGAATGACAATTGCTTTAGTGATCCAAATACTATCAATTGGTTGATTGACAAGGAGGAGGCAATCAATAAGATGTAACTAGAGCACCTAGAGAAAGGTTGAAGTTATGATGTTATAATAAAGTATAAGGATCAGCTAAGCCATTGGAAATAGTGTATTGATGACATATTCTAAGACATAGAGAATGGGCACACTAAAACATTTCAAAGATGTAAGGTTTAGCTAAGTCATTTGTAAACCCTAACTAAGTTCATTAGAGAGAGCCGAGAAAGCTAGTTAGTGCCGAACAGATTCTTAGTTGAAGTTGAGAAAAGTTTAAATTTAGTAAGTACCGAGTGATCTTCAGGTGCCGAGTGAAGATCAGGTACCAAGCATGATACAAGTGCCGAGTAACACAGAAGAAGCTGAGCATCAGTAAATCAATAATGCCGAGTTGCTGCATTATTTTAAAAGTCAAAGATTCACTAGATCTGATCCAACATGGTAGTTATCTAAATTTTTTTGAATCAGATAGAAGATAAGAATGATGAGCTGGTGGCACAGAACACTATGTAAAATATTTTTGGCGAATACAACTAGATTCTAGACAAAGTTTCTAGATAAGAGCAAGATAAGGGATAGATACATTGCATTGTACCTAATCTATTGAAACCCTAAAGTTGGAGAGGAAGAATCAAGCAAGAAAGGTATTCCAGATTTCTATTTAAGGAGTCATAAGGTCACAAAGCAAATGGGTGGTCAAGCATGAAAGTATGAAGTGCTGAAGAAGGTGCTAAGGTGAAAGAGAGAACATATACTCTATTTTGATAGATGACCACATAAATGATTGCATTGGTATGATGAGAAAGAAGACTCAAGGTGACGAAGCTTGAGATGACAAGCTGTTAGAGCTGCAGTGATTAAAACCAAGCAAAGGATTGAACTGAAGTGTGATCTATAATCTGCAAGATATGTTGTAAGTTGTATAAGATCAAAAGCCATTATTGTTACTGTCTAGCAATTGTAATAGTTAGTATAAATCCTATGGACTTAGGTTGGTTTAATAGCCATGTTGTAAATCCTTTAACATGGTGACATTCCAAGTGAATGTTCTAAAGTCCTTTGATCAAGCCCATTCCTAACAGTATGGTGGAATCGTCTAACAAGGTCACATTTAACAGTGTGTTGTAAGCCTTTAATAGGGCATCACTTTAGAAGAGTGAGAATTGAGTAGCATGTTACTGGTGGTTTTTCCCAAATTGGGTTTCCACGTAAATCACTATGTCATGTGTTGATCTTGCATGTTTTATTCCTGCATGTTGATTTGTTGTAACTTGCTAAGATGGTTGATTTAAGCTTAGATGGATGAATAGTTTAATGGGCTCACTATAATTGGAGAAAAAGTATTATTAGAGAATTTAGACCTTGGATAACTGATTCACCCCCAACCCCCCCCCCCCCCCCCCCCCGACTCTTAGTTATTCTAAAGAATTCTAACAATTGGTATCAGAGCCTTGATGCTGATTTAGTTTAAAGGGACTAGAAGCAGAAAAGATCAAATGCCTAAGAGAGAAGTTCCCAAGCTCAAAAAAGACAACTTTGTTGAATGGAAAAGTTTGATGAAGCTACATCTTGGATCCATAGGATATTATGCCCAAAATTCAATTATTACTGAACATGTTGATCCAACTGGTACTCTTACTGCATAAGATTTGAAAAATAAACAGGAACACAATTAGACAATGTTGGAGATTGCTTCTACACTCAACTACGCTGAATTCGATGATATCAAAAGATGTGATACCACATTCAAGATGTGGAAAGCCCTATTAGACATTTATGGAGGAGATCTAAATGTCCAAAGAGAAAAAAGAGGAAGCCTCAAAGGAAAGTTTGATGATATGAAAATGGAGGAAAGTGAGAATGCTGCTCAGTATGCCTCTAGAATAAAGGAAGTGGTAAGTGCAATAAGATTTTTAAGTGGTCAATTAGATGATGATACTGTTAATAGTAAGTTCTTAAGAACCTTGCTTCCTATCTATGCTATTAGAGTATCAGCTATACAAGAGTTGAGATGTGTACCATGAATCAATTAAGTTTTGAAGGTATAGTGGGTAGACTCATTGCATTTGAGCTATCTAACTTTGACAACTACAGACTTGAGAATGTTGAATCTACTTTCAAAGCCAAGCTATCACTGAAAGATGCTGAACAGGTGAAATCAAAGAAGGAAAGAAAGATGAAATATGTATCCAATGACAGTAGCACTGATGAGGAAGATGTGGAACAATTGGAAGCATTACTTGCTAGAAAATTTCACAAAGGCAAAAGAAAATTCAAAGGTAAGTTGCCTATCATTTGTTTCAATTGCAATGAAGTAGGACATATTTCTGCAAGGTGTACACAGAAAAAGGAATACAAGGAAGGCAAAAAGTACAAATATAGAAGAGAAGATGATAAGAGAGATTACAAAGACAAAGGCAAGAAGTGCTATATTGCTGAAGAGGATTCCGATGATAATGATGATGAAGTTGTTTATGTGGCCATGAAGGATCGGTCTAATGAAGAAGAGCCTACAACACTGGTAACATTTATGAACAAGAATGAAAGATGGATCATAGATAGTGGATGCTCACATCACATGAAAGGAGACAAAAGTAAGTTTATTGACTTTACTCAGTATGATGGAAATAGTGTTAGATTTGGTAATAATGCTCCATGTCAAATCAAAGGAAAAGGATCCATTAAGCTTACAGAGAAAATTTTATGTGATAATGCATACTATGTTGAAGGACTAAACTAAAAATTTGATGAGTGTCTCACAGTTAGGCAATATAGGGTGCAAAGTAGAATTTGAAAAAAAAAATGCAAAAATCTATGATACTGATGGTAAATTGATAGGAAAAGGAGATCAAACAAGAAGTAATCTATTTTATCTTGATATGGAAAATGCTTCTTGTTTTGTTGCAAAATTTGATGATGAATGGTTATGGCATAGAAGGCTATGTCATGTCAATTTTGATAATCTGGTCAATATCAGTAAAATGAAGAAAGTCAGAGGTTTACCTAAACTGAAGAAGCCCGACAACATCATGTGCAAACAATGTCAACTAGGAAAGATGACTAAGTCAAGTTTCAAGAGTAAAAACTATACATCTAAAGAAGTACTTGAGTAAGTCCATACTAACTTATGTGGTCCAATAGAAGTACAAAGCTACAAAGGAGATAAATATATAATGTTGTTTGTTGATGACTATTCTAGGATGATGAATATTATGTTCTTAAAGAAAAAAATTGATTCTTTTCAAATGTTTAAGTGGTATGTGGCTAGAGTTGAAAAGGAAACAGGAAAGAGTTTGAAATGCCTGAGATTAGACAGAGGTGGTGAATTCACATCAAATGAATTTGAGACATTTTGCAATGAGAAAGGAATTAAGAGACAAAGATCAGGTCCTAGAACTCCCCCACAGAATGGAATTGCTGAGAGAAGAAATAGATATGTGATTGACTGTGCCAGAACATTAATGATGGAAAAGACTGTTGCTCTAAAATATTGGAGAGAAGCTGTAAGTGTGGCTATTCATACATTGAATTGAGTACAAGTCAAGAAAGGTACAAATGCAACACCTTTTGAATTATGGTATGGTCACTCACCTAATGTAAAGCATTTTAAAGTATTTGGTTGCAAATGCTTTATCCTTAAAGATGCTAGAAATGGAAAATTTGATGTAAAAAGTGATGAAGGCATATTCCTTGGGTACTCCACTAGAAGTAAAGCATATAAGTGTTTAAATACTAACACAGACAAAATTTTGGAAAGTGAAAATGTAAACTTTGATGAGCATACAAATGTCCAAGTTGAAAAAAAAAAGAGAATGGATGAATATAGAACCTTTGTGTATTCTTATGAAGGAATGCCTACTGATGAGGATGCTATCAATCAAATTGGGATTCAACAACAAGTTTCAATTTCAGCCAAGTCACAACCAGTGAATGCCAAGCTGCATTTAGAAGCCGAGTTACAGAATGAAGGAAATGCACATGCTAGTTCTGAAGTCAATACACATGAAAGAAATGTAGAACTACTCGACAACGAAGTGCATAGTGACCTTGAATCTAAAAGAACAAACATGGAAACAAGGACAGAACCAAGATTATCCAAATATGTGAAGAAACATCACTCTGCTGAAAAGATAATTGGTGACAAAGATGCAAGACCAATGACAAGGAATAGAGTAAGAAATGAATCATGTTTGTTAAGAAAATTTGAACCTAAGATAGTAGATGACGCATTAAAAGATGGTGACTGATGTAAAACTATGGAAGAAGAGATTGATCAAATAAAGAAGAATAAAACCTGGAGTTTGGTTGCCAGACCAGTTGACAAGAATGTGATTGGAACCAAGTGGGTATTCAGAAACAAGCTAGATGAGAATGGTGAGATTACTAGAAACAAAGCTAGACTAGTATGTAAGGGTTATGCTCAAGAAGAAGGATTAGACTATGGGGAAACATTTGCCCCTGTTGCTAGAATTGAAGGAGTAAGAACTTTACTTGCATATACTGCATATAAAGGTTTTAAAGTCTATTAGATGGATGTAAAGTCTACTTTTCTGAATGGTATATTGGAAGAGGAAGTCTATATTGAACAACTAGAGGGATTTGTTGATGAGAACAATAGGGATATGGTTTGTAAACTACATAAAGCACTCTATGGTCTGAAACAAGCACCTAGAGCATGGTATGAGAGACTTCACAAGTATCTAGTGCAAATAGGATTTGAAAGAACTGATGATAACAACAACATGTACATAAAATTAGAAGAAGGTAAGGATATTCTTGTATCTGAAATATTTGTGGATGACATAGTTTTTGGAGGAAAGGAAGTGCTTTGCAATATTTTTGTTGACAAAATGAAACATGAGTTTGAGATGTCTATGTTTGGAGAGATCAACTTTTTTGTTGGATTGCAAGTACATCAACTTAAACATGGTATATTTATGACACAATCAAAGTACATCAAATAAATACTTAAAACGTTTGGATTGGAAGACACCAAACCAGTTAGCACACCAACGGCAATAGGACATAAGCTATCTAAAAATGATGAATCAGCTAAAGTAAATCAAACAATGTACAAATCCATGATTGGAAAACTACAATATATTGTACATAGCAGACCATACATAGCATTAGCAGTTGGAATAGTGGCTAGATTCTCTGCTAATCCTAAAGAAAATCATCTCATGGAAGTAAAAAGAATAATGAGGTATCTCAAAGGAACCGATGATTTTGGTCTATATTACAAAAAGAATGAAAAGTTTGAGCTCAATGCATACACAGACACAGATTGGGGAGACAACATTGATGACAGGAAAAGCACAAGTGGAGGAGCATTATTCTTAGGTAAAAGGCTAGTTACTTGGACTAGCAAGAAACAAACATGCACATCTCTGTCCACTGCAGAATCAGAATATGTGGCAGCAACAGTCAATTGCATAAACATTGTGTGGCTCACACATCTTTTGAAAGGAACGAAAGAAGAGGTAACCAAACTTGTGATATTGTATTGTGATAATACAAGTGCTATAAAAATATCCAAGAATCCAATAATGCATGCAAAAATCAAGCATATTGCAATCAAGTATCACTATGTTAGAGAATTGGTAGAAGACAAACAAGTCAAGATGGAGTACATTCACACAAAGGAACAAACTGCAAATATCTTCACCAAACTATTGCCCAAGGGTGCTTATGAATATCTTAAAGGCAAGTTGGGGGTAATGCCCCTAACTCAAGTAGTTTAAAGCAACAAAGAGCTGCCCTGCATCAACAGGAACAAATCATTGAAATATCAGAAGACTGATGCAGAGTATGACAACAGGAGTAGAAACTCCAAATCAGTCACAAGGATGGTGACAGAGGGAGAAAATATGAGATGCAAAGCTTATATTTCACATGTTAAAGGTACATTGGCATTTATGTCAAAGAGGGAGATATATGTAGAAAACTAATCAATACAAAGTAAGAGGGAGATATATATCAAAGAGGGAGATTTATGAGAAATTGAAAGGTAAAGATATGAGGATATATGAGATCAGTAGTAAGGATGCAGCAGAAGTAGAAAGTAGTAGAAGCCATATATAATTTTGGTGGTAACTAAGTTGATCAATTGATCAATTTGGTTTGCCATCAATGCCAAAGAGGGAGATTGTTGGAAATGATTGAAAAGATCATGAATGAAAAATAATGGAACTGGTAAAGAATGTTTTCAATCATTATTTTGTCATTGATGTCAAACTTGCTACCTACAGGAATGACAATTGCTTTAGTGATCCAAATACTATCAATTGGTTGATTGACAAGGAGGAGGCAATAAATAAGATGTAACTAGAGCACTTAGATAAAGGTTGAAGTTATGATGTTATAATGAAGTATAAGGATCAACTAAGCCATTGATGAAATAGTGTATTGATGACATATTCTAAGACACGGAGAATGGACACACTAAAACACATCAAAGATGTAAGGTTTAGCTAAGTCATTTGTAAAGCCTAAGTAAGTTCATTAGAGAGAGCCAAGCAAGCTAGTTAGTGCCGAACAGATTCTCAGTTGAAGCCGAGAAAATTTTAACTTTAGTAAGTGCCAAGTGAAGATCAAGTGCCGAGTGATCTTCAAGTGCCGAGTGATCTTTAGGTGCCGAGTGAAGATCAGGTGTTGAGCATGATACAAGTGTCAAGTTACACAGAAGAAGTTGAGCATTAGTAAATCAATAATGCCAAGTTGTTACATTATTTTGAAAGTCAAAGATTCGCCAGATCTGAGCTGACATGGTAGTTCTCTAGAATTTTGTGAATCAGATAAAAGATAAGAATGATGAGCTGGTGGCACACAATACTATGTAAAACATTTTTGGTGAATACAATTGGATTCTAGACAAAGTTTCTAGATAAGAGCAAGATAAGGGACAGATACATTGCATCCTACCTAATCTATTGAAACTTTAAAGTTGGAGAGGGAGAATCGAGCAGGAAAGGTATTCCAAATTTCTATTTAAGGAGTCATAAGGTCATGAAGCAAATGGGTGGTCAAGCATGAAAGTATTAAGTGCTAAAGAAGGTACTAAGGTGAAAGAGAGCACAGATACTCTATTTTGATAGATGACCACAGATATGATTGCATTGGTATGATGAGCAAGAAGACTCAAGGTGACGAAGCTTGAGATGACAAGCTGTCAGAGTTGCAGTGATTAAAACCAAGCAAAGGATTGAACTGAAGTGTGATCTATAATCTGCAAGATATGTTGTAAGTTGTATCAGATCAAAAGCCATTATTGTTACTCTCTAGCAATTGTAATAGTTAGAATAAATCCTATGGACTTAGGTTGGTTTAATAGCCATGTTGTAAATCCTTTAACAAGGTGACATTCCAAGTGAATGTTCTAAAGTCCTTTGACCAGG
This sequence comes from Cupressus sempervirens, assembly GCA_028749045.1. Lineage (NCBI taxonomy): Eukaryota > Viridiplantae > Streptophyta > Pinopsida > Cupressales > Cupressaceae > Cupressus > Cupressus sempervirens. The sequence goes on from CM053789.1 coordinate 659,155,056, forward strand.
CCCATTCCTAACAGTATGGTGAAATCGTCTAACAAGGTCACATTTAATAGTGTGTTGTAAACCTTTAATAGGGTAGGCCTTTAACAGGGCATCACTTTAGAAGAGTGAGAATTGAGTAGCATTTTACTGGTGGTTTTTCCCAAATTGGGTTTCCACGTAAATCATTGTGTCATGTGTTGATCTTGCATGTTTTATTCCTGCATGTTGATTTGCTGTAACTCGCTAAGATGGTTGATTTAAGCTTGGATGGATGAATAGTTTAATGGGCTCACTATAATTGGAGAAAAAGTATTATTAGGGCATTTAGACCTTGGATTACTGATTCACCACTCCCCCCTCTCAGTTATTCTAAAGAATTCTAACATATGTAAGTCTACAAGTTGGGAAAGTTTATTGCGAACTAGAAGATTGAAATGCAACTTTCCCTACATCAACTCAAGGAGGCAAGATATGGATTACAATGTTCATTGAAGAGAAGAAAAGAATTGGTTATTCAACAATATGACACTCAATACCAATAAGAAGACACTACTAGATTATTTAAGGATGAAAACTCAAAAGAATTTGATGCAACAGTTGTAGATCTGATGGAAAAGGACAATGCCCTTACTGAAGATGTCAAAAATATCAAAAGAGAAGAAGAAGTACAATCAATATTGCTATGTGAGATGACTAAAATGAAAAAGAAAGTTGAGGAAGACAAAGTCATGATTGAAGAGGACAAAATAATACCGACTAACAAACTTGAAGAGAAGACATCAGATGTGCAAAATCTTGCTAGCACGCCATTGGATACAATGAATCAATTAATTCTTGCAAACCATGAATTAAATGGAAAGGACATTGAGATCATAACCCTAAAGTCATAGAATGATCTACTACAAAATAAACCACTAGTACATTTGACCCCAATTTTTGACCAAAAATTTTGACCATCTAATAAATTGGGGTCAATTTGGTCAAAATGTACAAGGCAACATATACTTTTTGTTAAATGTGAGCCTATGTTGGTCAAAATTTTGACCAACACGGGCTCACACTATGTCAAAATTGAAAAAAGTGTTGTTTGCTGCCCTAATCTCATTGTTACGCGACCCAGAAGATAGCTCGTGCACTCAACCATTTTCTACACTGCATTTTCTGGCCAAGAGTACGTGCCAAAAGGGTTTTATAGCTTTAGCACCAATAGGGTTTGACATATTGGGTTCTTTGGTGCTTGATTGTAGCAGAGGAGAGGTCATGAATGCTTCAAAGTTGATCCATAGAATGAGATTTTAGAAAGAAGGCGGCGTGAAAGGATTAAATAACAGTTGGAAACATTGAAGAGCCTCCTTCCTAGCGTTACAAAGGCGAGTTGAAGTTTTGTTTTATAGATTGACATTTGATTAATCATAATACATTTGATTGAAGTTTTGTTTTATAGATTTGGTATCCATTTGATTAATTCATTCAAGAATGAAAAGAAAATGAGATAATGGGTGATCAAGAAAGGTTCAATATACAAGACTAACTAGCAATTTTGAGTATAATAGCAAGATGTGTGGTATGAAAATGAATAAGCTCATCATATTAAGCATCAGGCCTAGAAGGGATCAACTACTACCAATAATATGATTCCTTACCATTATCCAAAATCAAAGGAACTATGAGAAATCACTCCAAAATCAGGATTTCCCAGATTCCATCACTGATCATCTCTACAATATTTGTGTCTCTCATCATCATGATTATCTAACTAATTTATTTCATTCATGAACAAATTGATTCTTATCAAAATCAGGTAATGCAACTTTGTCCTTCCTCTTAAAGGATGAGTAACTTTGAACCTTACCAAGATCCAACTCTTGATTGTCGTTGAGATACTACATGCAAAACATATCCTAGTTCAAATTAGTAGCGTGATATAATATTAGAGTAGCCCCACAAAGATATGAATTTCAAATTAGACTCCCAATAAAGTTGAAAGTTGCATACACCAAAAATCTTCTTATTTAAAGTTGTCCATGATAATCCTACATTAAAATTGCTTAATGGACAAGCAATCTTGTAAAGGCAGACTGTTATGCTCTGCTAAACTGGGATTGGCAGCCCTTAACAAATGTTGGAAATAGAAGATTATAGTCCTTGTTAATAATATATCTGAATGTTGAAGTGAAATATATGTTAAATGAAGAAGCAATTATCATAAGGAAGCTATGGATAGATGAGGAAGGATCATCGTATAAGGAGGAACAATTATATTAAGCTTAAAGAAGTATAGAACTCATCAGCATTTTAAAGATCCAACTACCCTTGCATCATGAAGAATATGTCTTAAACTAACTTATATTTATGGTTGACCACCTTCATCAAGGAAAATATAAGTACTCTCTATTGTTGGGAGACTTGTTATGCCATGCCTACCTTGATTTGTTCTATAAATTATAAACAATGAATAGAAACAACAAATCAGGTAGCAATCAATATTAATATATATAACAGTGATTTTGACAAAGGATTATAACTTATAATAATAGGAGTAAAGAGATGGCTAAATGTTATTACTTTGAAATAAAAATAAAAATCAATACTAAGGGGGCAACAAATTATTAAAGATTGTACCTATGCCTAAAAAAGAGTCAACTTCCAAAAATATTTCTACTTTCAAGGAGATATTAAGATATATATGGGAGAAGACCACAATGGGAAAATGATCAAGGAAAGAAATCTAATAAGCATTGGTGCTAATAAGAGCAGAACAATTCATAACATCAATCAAAATCAAAATCAGAAACCAATATTTATTGCAGGCAATAGCATTGTCATTCATTTGTGGTGTGGATGGATATATCTTTAATATTTGCTTGATGTATTCCACATAAGAATAATTGACCCTGGTATTCCAATGCAATATGTGATGTACTGGTGGGTGATATTTCTTGTACGACTACTTCACAGTATACAACAATGCCTCATAGGACTCACCTCAACCTGCACACACTTGTCACTTCATAGTGTATGAGACACCTATATATGTACAGAGTGTTGACACTCTCCACTTTGTACCCATATGACTCACATTGTACAGAATGGATCACTATATGATGACTTCAACTACTATTCCGCTAAGTCTTTTACAATAGTTTAAGAGGAGATATAAGATAGAACCAGTACTTAGTATGGTGAAACAATTGCACAATTCCTTAGCTATTAATATAAGCAATAATATGTGTACAAAAGAAATGTATTTTATGCATAACATCATATATAGTTAGATATAAGCAAAGATGTTGAATTTCTAGCTTATTCACTAAATTGTAACAATCAATCATAGCAAGGTGGGTGGAAATACAAGGGGGTAAACTAACACAGGGTTTAGTAGCTACCCCATCTCATGATGGATAGAAGGTCACTTGAGGTTCAAGAGGGATAGTATATCTGCTCTTGGGTCTAGGTTAGATGATCATTTCAAGCACCCTATCATGTCTCTGTATCCAAGCCTCATTGTGGTTAAACACATAATAATTTATATATGTTATATGATTAAGATGATTATAAATATATTTTCTTGGACCCTAGAACTAATAAAAATAAATTATAAATTGTATCTTCAATAATCGTTTAGCATGATTGCAAGATTTCAACTAGGATATATCCTGCTTTTACATTCTTTACGATAAGTTATATCTTGAACTATAATATGTTTCTTGTTTTTATTGAATTTGTGATTAAGGGTAATCCCAAAAGAAGACATCACAATTGGCATCAGAGATTTGATCCTGCTGGTGTACAAGGTAAAGCTATAACAATAAGATGTATTCTATTCAAAGAGATTTGAAGGGCTAAGCAAGGGATCTATAAACTCTCCCAAAAATAGAACCAAGCAGGCCAATATTGCACTTCTATGGATGTGTGTGCCTTTCAAATGTGTGTTCCATCCCTTGCATATTTCTATAATTTTGCATGGTTAATGCCTTGTGGCCTTCATACAACATGGTAACCCAAAATTTTATCCTTCCTAAGCCGAAAGGCAGTCCACTTGTCCCCCTTTGGCCTCATGGGGACTCCCCAATCACAACCATGAGGTGGTCCACTTAGAGGGTGACCACATTACCATTCTCTCAAAGGCAACTACCTCATTTTACTGACCTTTATTGATATAGCAATTAGGAAAATAACATCTTTACATATTTTTTTTATATTAAGTCATTATACCATCAATATACCTATCATTGCTAAATCAGATAGTTATAAAACACATATAAGATCATTGATATACAGATGCAGATAAGTCTATAGAAATGTCTACAATCTACATATAAAATTACCCATTATAATTTATGTTCCTGAAATGTACACAAAGACCAAATAAGAATACTCAATAATCTAAATCATATGGTCTTCTTGTCTTTTATATTTCTTTATTCACTCAGGACGATTGAATGATTACTATAGACTGATTGAATTAATTGAAAAATTGATTGCAAGTTTTTTTGATTCCCAATTGATGTTTGATGAATGATAGAATGATTTCCTTTTATTTGAAAATTTGATAGTTAGTGAATGATGACTAAATGAATGTTGTAATTCATAAATTGAGGAGTGATGATTGTGTGTTGATTTAATGTATTTGGAAGTGATGATTGGTAAATGATCATAAAAAAATTTCTTCTTTGATATATTATTTGTGGAAGGTTCAACTTCTGTCATAAAAATTGAATCACCACTTTAGATTAATATGTTATTCCCCAACTTTATCTCCCTTGGATTCCCTCCTCAAATGAAACCTCTTCTTTATATCTTACAATGTAAGAGTCACTTCTCTTCACCACATGTGCCCCTTACATTGGTTACAGTCTTTCACAATTATCACCCTTCAAATAAGGTCAAACTCTTCATCATTGTTGACCAAATGAAGGTACTTCATTACTATCTTCCCCTCCCTTCTTCCATCAATCCTTCCTTAATTCCTATGCTCCCTTCATGCATATCAGAACTGTCTTATATCTTAGGCCAAAATTTACTATGGTTATCTTATGATTATCTAGTCTTCCATACCTTCAAAAGAAGTCTTTCCCCCCTGTTTATATCTTCATGATGGGAGAGTCAAAACCTTTCATTATTACAACTCTTCATCCTTTATGCCCTTTGAAAGAGTCACAACCTTTCATAGCTACCCCCTTATGAAAGAGTCACAACCTTTCTCAATTACCACCTTTTGGGAGAGACACGACCTTTCCCTTTGAAGGAGTCACTTTCCTATTCTTTCTTCTCCATTAATTATCTCTTGATTCACCTTCAAACTTTGTCATCTCTTTATACTTCTCTATTAAGTTTGCATTAACTTTCCTTTTCAATTTGTGTCAGCATATTCCTTTATATCTGCACATATTCCTTCTTTATGTTTATATATAGTGTCTATAGGTATTATGTAAATGAGAGACTTTAATAGATCCTAGCCATGTAAGCACATGTATTCCTTGGTGGTGGCAATACTAGTTCAAATGCTCGGCGAGTATTAATCATTGCCCATGAACTTATTTTTCCTACTTTTTTGCAGGTGGGTACCTATCCCATTCTCGGATTGATGTTTTTATATATTTTATTTTGGGGTTACAAAGCATCATTCATGTGGTTGTGTCCCTTTTTTAGGATGTCCATAAGTATATTTTCCACTTTAGGGTTAGCATTGGTTACAACATGTCAGCCCAAAAAAGCCAATAAAATAACCCCAAAAAAATTTCTTGGGGCTTGGCCCATCCTTGAACTTCGTCGAGGAATTATGGAGAGTGTAAAATATTTCCTTGATCAATCATCAAAATCTAACATATTCTATATGTTGTAGTGGAAAAAACTTCACATCAATACATAGATACCAAGCTTTTAGATCTCCCAGATGATCTTGAAAAAAAGCTTACAATAGAACTTGGGGGCATAAGTGCATTCCATGTAATTGAGAGGATGAAATTATTTGGTGTGGGGCCAAACCTGGTCAATACAAGATACAAGAGGAGCAGGAAAGAGCAACGGAATGACCCTAATTTTATGTTGGGATCAATCATCTCTGCCTAATGCTCATACATTCTAATGGATGGTGATACATAAAAAGGTGCTTAACCATGGATAGGCTAAATAATGTGGGCATTCATGGTCCCTCCTGTTGTGTCTTATGTAAAAGGGATGTTGAGCCAGATGATCACTTATTTTTAAATTGAGCTCACTGACGAGTGTTGGAACTGGCTTCAAAGTACATTGATATGGATGGAGCCTAGACCTAGATGCCTATTACAGTTCTTACAAGGATGGTCTAATGTGTAGAAATGTAATGTGGGCTTCCATTTGGACCATTGCTCCTTCTCGCTCATTTGGAATAACTGGAAGGAATAGAACCATATAATTTTTAAGAGAAAGAGATGTCTTGGGAGGCTCTAATTAGCAAAATTATTTAGGAAATTGTAGAGATGACCAGTGTTGGAATTAAAATCAAGGACACCAAGTTCTCCAAGTGAGAAGAATGGATTCAGAAGGAGTGGGTATATTTAAACTGGGTTGCATTTTTGTTGTCCAAAAACATGATTCATCATATGCAGGTAGTATGGTGCTACCCCAAATTCCACAGATGGAAATTGAACATTGATGCAGTAGCTAAAGGGAATTTGGGATATGGAGGCACTGGATGTATCATTTAGAATTGGAATGATGAGTGTGAATGACCATCCTCAAAAAGATTAGGTGTAGTTTCCAATAATGAAGTTGAATTTGAGGCTTTCATACTGGGCTTAAGATTGTGCTGAGATAAAGGCAGTCAAGTTGTTGACATAGAGGGAGATTCATAAATTTGTATTTGAGCAATGATTTGTGGTTCAATTCATAATTGGAAGCTAAGTAATTGGGTCCAAATTGCTAGGGATATTCTTTTGGAGTTTGGAGTCGTTACTTTAAATCACATATAGAGAGGCTAATAAGGCTACAGATCTGCATGTTATTGTTGGGGTTTTTCAAGAGGAATCAATAGTTTCAGGTTTGGATTTTGCTATGGCCTAGACTGTAAGGAATATTGCTACTTGAAACAAAGTAGAAGCTTCATGGTAACAATGGGTAGTTTTTGCAGATTGTAGTGGTAGCTGTATACCCTTCTCTGTTGTATGTGTTAAGATTGTTGCAGATTCCAAATATGCTTCAAGGCATCCAATCTATTGATTGATTCCAGTTTTGGTGACGATTCAAGCTGAAATCTATCTTTGGCTAAATTTTGTGTCAAATTGGATGCCAAAACAGGTCTGGAAAATTTTATCAAGTGTTACAAATGAACTCGAATGTGCTATAAAGAGATGATAGAGTAACATTCCAACCCAGAGAGTGTGGTGTTTGTGGAGTGCTGTGAGGATGTAAGAAGATGGTGCACCAATTCCATTTTGAGCTGCATGTGTAGGGAAGAATTGCTCTTGGCCCAGTGTAGTATATTATTTAATGCCACTCAAATAGTGCGGGGAAGATTCAAGAACTTGTTCGAGTTTTCTTGGGAGGAAATAGTCATTGGTGTGATGGTTTTCCCTCTATTTACTAATTGATGTCATTGATTTGAAAGAGAGCATCATTGAGAAGATTGATGGTTTGGTTCAAGATTTTGCAAATGCGATCACCGATCTGTATGAGAGGAGTTCCATCTACATTCTGGGTATTTACTTTAACAATGATCTCTACATGACGGATGAGATGGGCTCTGATTTTGAGTCCCTGGCTTCTACTAAAGAGTGGGCTACAATTGAAAAGAAGAACTTCATTGTTAATGCTTGGGGGTATACTGGATACGAGTGATCAATAATAATTTTGCCCCTTTAAAGTCTATTAGATTTGATGGATAATTGGTTGTTTGTTGCAAATGGTGTTAGAATGGTGGAGATTGGCAACAAATTGGTAGGATTATACAATGTTTTCACAAATCATTGATCATGTCTTGGGCTCTAATAGATTTAGAATTTTAGAGGGCTTTTTAGGAATCTACAATTTGGCACTATGTGTAGATGTATTGGACGGTATCCCCTTTTTGATAGCACTCATCAAATTTTATTTAAAAAAAATTATTGATCATAAATTTGAGATTTTATCTTAATATGTTGTTAAATATAAAATATTATAATATGTTGAGAGATATATCGATTATGAAGCTTGAAGAGAACTGGGATTTCCTATAGATGCATTATTCTTTTCATGATTCTAGTTATCTACAATCATGTGATTACAGACATAAAATCTTTAAGTTTTTAAAAATCTCCTAGCATATTTTACATTGTTTTTTTTAAATATGTAAAGTATGCTAGTAGTAGTATCTATAGAACAACAAAAAGTGATGAAGATAGAAAACTAGGAGATTGTATCCAGGTCACAAGCTCTACGAGTCAAACTCACCTTAGATTGGATATTTGTCTCCCACCAGGTTGCTTCTTATATTTTAGAGTATAGATGCACACTTGCATTAAGTTGTACAGTGGCTTAACCTTGCTGCTATCTATCATTTCTAATCTAAACATCTAAGGTCGTGCATACAAACAACTGAGCTTTAGAATTTCAGTTGATATGGCTACATAGTGTCATCTCACTTGTCATTTCCCTCTATCTAAACAAGAAAATTTTCTTTCTTCATCCTAAATCTTTGTTTAGAACAAATAATTGGTATTCTAGACAAAATAGCATGAGAGCAACATATCATTAACAAGAGTGTTACATGAAAATCTTGCACTGTAGAGGCCAGTAAAGCTAATAGCTTAACAAGTTAGAAAATTTTAAAAACCTATATTCTTCCAAAAACAATAATTTTTGACAAGGCACCTGCTAAGATAGTGGGCATGCATTAAGAAAAATAATTGTTGATTAGAAAAGAATGATCTCTTCGAAAAATATTCAACTTACACAGCAAGATCGAAGAAAAAACATCCATTAAAGTTTGTGTTCCATCTTTTTATCCAAAAAAATTGAATAGTGGACAGCCTTGTCTTACACCTGAAACCTTTGTAATTAAACAATGATTAAATGAAAAAAAGCAGAGTTTTTACTCTATGATTAAATCTGCCAAAAACCCGCTTGATTAGAAAACCTGGTGATTAGTGGCAAATTACCGATTAGTTCACGATTATGCCAACTATGCATGTGGCAACTGGTCATTAGTGGCTGAGAATTTGAAGAGCATGATAGCTTCCTAGTTATGCTCATCCCGTTTGTCTTGATCCTTTCCAAAAGTGGTAGGATGTGTAGATGTGGCCAGAATAGTTGCATCAAGGCATTGATACTTAAAAATAGTTAGTATATGTTGCTTCTAGGTGTTCTAATTCTTCCCATTGAACTTTTGGCTACTTTCAAGCATTGTATTTGTTAGTGACACCATTTTGCACACTTCCCAAGGCATTGAATACAACAGTAAAAAGATTCAAATTTAAAATTTTTTACACAAATCAAATTGCACTAAATATGACGAGGACAAATTTAGGAACAAATCCCAAGGAAAACTGAAAGTAGGCAGGACTGCAAGTCTAGAGGTGATTCTACAAAAGTGGACCTATAGAAAGAACAAGGACCTACACCAATTCATTAGATAAGAGACAATTTCCATGGGCCAACAAGGTTTGTTATGCTGTATGAATCATGTTAGAGAAAGAAGAGTCAAACAAGTCTAGCAAGGTGCATTACATGTTTGGAGAAATAGGACTCACCACAGACTTGGAAGCGCAAAAAATTGGACTCAAGTTCGACAAAATCTCTAGAGATGCTCGGTAAAAGATTTTTTTTTTTTTTTTTACAAAAAACAATAACAAACCTTGTAGAGCTATTTTGAGCAATAACAAACAACAAAAAACTGCAATTTCCTTACCTTCAAATCCTACAGACCTGTTTTGAGCAATAACAAATGACGAAAGTGAAATAATTAATATTTTAAGTGGCATTATGTGTTCCTTGCAAATAGAGAGTCTGGATGAAGGGCTTGGGAGTCCCAACATGAGACTCGCACAGGGTCCACCCTCTTGCCAAGTCTATAAAGTCCTCCAATTATGGTGTATTATGATAGTCGACTCATGCTAAGGAAGATTACAACATAAAATCTCTATTTGCTGGATAATTTGAAAATGTGATTGCAAATGGGTGCTACCCCATGCACCAAGCATAGATTACAAACAAAACCTCTATTTTCTAGGTAACTCAAAAATGTAATTGCAAAATGGGTGTTCCAATGTGCATCAAATTGTTATATTGGAAAATGGGTTCTGCAGTGGCACCAAGCACAAGCAACAAGGAGGCCTTATATCCCCACTTTAAGATGTCAACATAATGTCTTGTTGATATCTTAAGGAAGGTAGAGATCCACATTAAGGATAAACACCTTTGTCACCAAGGAATATCCTCAACAAAAAAACATGTGTTCCAAGATAGGAATGAGATCTGTTGAAGGACACTACTGAAAAGGCTTCAAACATGAAAGAAAATGTGTGTTGCATGATTCTATGCATTAGGAAGCTTAATAATGGAATGCCACTATAATGAACCAACTTGCTCACACCTACCAAACTGAGGGAATATGTAATTTGGATGCTTTATAAACTGCAGCTTCTTTGCTTCCGAAATACCAATTTTAAATATTGAAATATGTAAGCAATTATCTCTATCCAATAATGCCAACTACCTAAATATAATAGGACTTGCAATTAAAGATGTGCAGATTATTGCTTTGCGAAACAAAAAATCACAATTAGAGATGAAGCTGAAATGTTTAATGCAACACCAATTTACCAAATTATGTGATTTATTGCAAATGGTGTTACCAAAAACTATTGCTCAATTGATAGAGAATTACAACAAGAACCTGGTCAACTTGCATCAGAATTATGAAATTGCTTGCTCTGCATTGGAGAGAAACCCCACATGTGGCTGTAACCAATCGCCGCCAAGAGAATGACTCACGCTAGAATCTGAGTGACAGATATGAAAAAAACCCAATGCCCAATATGTAAAAAAGTGGCCAATATGCAACACCATATACCAATGAAAACCAATGCTTCCCAACAGGGACTGAGAATGATGAAATAGAAAGCTGAGAAAAGAACTACTGTTGCCTCAATAAGATGAACTTTAGATGCCAATTTTCAATAGGAGAGTGTCTGACTTATAGGTATAATATTGCTCACCACAATGCCAATAATGCAGCAGTCAATGTGCAGGAAGAATGCATTCAGCAGTAGGGCCTTACACATCAATCACAATGATATTTGGGTGTCATATCAAAAGAGAATTTCAATGTTGAAGGTCAGAATTTCTAGTTGCTCAATTAGCAATGATGATTACCATCAAACCTCACCTCGGAATCACCTCCATGAAATAGTGATCACAAAATTGTAGATTATGACAATCTGGTTGAATTTATAACCCAATGTAGTATACCTCAGCACTAAATTGATTGTACTTCTAGATGATCTAATTTTCTAAACAATAGGAGCAAATCGATGCCAAACTCAAGAGAAAACAATCCTCAAGAATACAAAAACTTCAAAATGCTCACAAGAAATTATTAAGAAGCAATAGATAATGGATGATTCTAATTTCTTCATGATACCTCTTCTATAAATAATCCACTTTTTGCTAAACTCAAACTTCTCCAAAACCTTGTAAAGAATAGGTCCATCCACTTGTCATAAGCTTTCCCAATGCCCAATTTCAATAGCATGGAGATTTTTCTTAAGGAGATGGAGTGAATCATTTCATGGGCCATGTGATGACCCATAAATACTTCTCCTTCCCAGAGTGAATCCACTTTGTTCATGGGAGATGAGTTTATCTAGGACAATCCTCAATATGTTGGCTACTATCTTAGAGAAAATTTTGTAAGTTGTGTTGCATAATGATATATGCCAAAAGTTTTCAATTATTCTTTTTGCATTTTCTTTTCTATGGATCAATGTTAACCTTTGATTAGACATGCAATCAAAAAAAAAGTTGAATTACAAGGAAATAGTTGATTGAAAACCAAATCAGAGTAAAGCTTACTTTTAGAATATTCTAGTTTTTTGAATTTTGGTTCTGCATTTCTAATGCAAACGAGAGATGCATTGGATTATAAGTAGTCTAGAAACATTATAAAGCATCAAATTTCTGATATTTTTATTTGTTTTGTGAAAATTACTTTTAGTAATGTAGTTTTGGTATGCTGGGGCTTGTTTATCTGATTCTTTATAGAAGTATAAATTTATGTACAATTGTATGAATCAAAAGAAATTTCCCATCACTGTGGTAATCTACTCTTGAATTTTATATGAGGTTTTAAATAAGATTGATTGATGATGTCAGGGTATTTGCTGAAGAAAAGTGCTAAAATAAATGGTTGGAGTCGGTAGTGGTTTGTTTTGAATGAGAAATCTGGAAAGGTTTGTTGCATTTGATGTGTACAATAGAATTGTAATTTTTTCAATTTGATTTTGTTCTATTCAAGATTCACAATGTGCTTTATTCCTCATTTTATGGAATTTCCAAACATGTGAGGTCTCAATCCGAAACAAATTTGTAGAGAGATCTTGTTAATATTTTGGCATTCTATGTGTAATATATTAATTGTTAAAACAACCCAGTAAGGGTCAAAGGAGAAAATAAATTTCTTTTCCATTTGGTAAAGAAAAAAAAAGTTTATTCATTAAACAATCATATGATTTTTCTATTAGATCATATTTTTGTTTTAGATTGGGCTATTCTCTCTATAAAAAGAATCTCGGACCTATTTGACAACTCTGATTAATAGAAGATTCTCTCTTTCAGATGGAAATAATTAACATACATTGTCTATAAATCCACATTTTGCAAACATCTACGCCTTCTAAAAATTATAGGTTCATTTTAGTTACATTTGAAAACATTAATCAAGAAAAACCATATGTGCAGATATAATCATTAATCACAACATGTCCAATTTATTTGTAGATAAATTTTCCTGTGAAGAAAGACCATGCCTAACAATATGAATGATGAAGAAAATGAGACAATGGCTACATTGTGGGCTCAGTTCTGAAGAAAACCTAATAAATGTTATTGTCCTTGCAAAAAGTGTAAAGGCTTAAAGACTCAAAGAATTCTAATCACAACAGCCTAGAGTCATTGTAGACAACATGGTCATGTTGAAGGGGGCCATCATTTTCATCCATTGCTGAATATGGATTTCCTACTGGAGGAACATGGAGGTGTGAATATCCAAGTTGAGGATAAGAATCTCATGGAAGAAGATGATAATGTGCCAGAGGACATGATTGAAGAAGATGGTATTGGGGCAGGTGATGAAGAGGCTCACAATGATGGTACTAGCGAATCTGATAATGATGATGAAGATGGTCTTGATATACCTTTACTTGAGAAGGCACACAAGCCCTTATACAAAGGCTCCCAAACAACTCTACTCTCGGCTATAGTGTTGTTGGTGAACTTAAAGGTTATGAATGGTATATCCAATGTAGCAATGTCACGTATGCTAAGGTATGCCATCATTGTCATCTTCAATGTTAGCGTACAATTACTATTCATTATATTAACAATGCATATTTGTTGTTGTAGGTTGATTAGTGAGTTTTTGTTACCACCATCAAACATTTTGCCTCGTTCGTACCAAGAATTATCTAACATTATGGATTAGATTGGAATAAGTATCAAACAATACATGCATGTCCCAATGATCACATTCTATATCAAAAACAACATGAATTTGCAACAGAATGCCCTAATTGTCATAGTAGTAGATATCGGTCAGATCAAATAACAAAAAATGTGCCTCACAAAGTTCTTCGGTACATTTCCATTATTCTATGTCTTCAATGGTTATTCAGGTGCGCTAGCTTGGTACAATTTATGGATTACCATGCACACAATAGAAGTCAGGATGACATTATCCGAATGCTTGTCGATGGTTCTACATTTAAAGAGATAGAATAAACATGGTCACACTTTAAAGAAGAACCTCGTAATCTGAAGCTTTCATTGGCAGCGGACAGTGTCAATCCATATGGGGATATGAGATGTGTTTACTCAGTGTGGCCTATTTTTTTTATTAACAATAACATTCCTCCTTGGATGTCCATAAAGAGGGAGCACATAATATTGTCAATGATTGTGCCAGGTATTTTTTTCATCTTATAGTTATCTAAATTAATTTATAAATAGTGCATGAAAATGGTCATAATAATAATGTAATGTTTATGTTCATTCAATTGCTAGGTAAATACCAAGTTAAAGATATGAATGTGTATATTGAGCCCCTAATTGACGAGTTGTTGAAGTTATGGAATGGCATCACTATGTATGACATCTCTAGATCGATAGGACATCGACAATTTCAATTTCATGCAGTGCTTGTATGGACAATACATGATGCCCCTGGGCTAACTCATTTTTGCGGTATGTTATATTGTTAATATCACATATTTTTGGTCTGTTATAGTGCTTACACATTACTATCAAATGTTTAAGTTGTGCATGATAATTGTATATGATCCACTTCTACATGATCTTTTAGGTCTTCAGATAAAGGGAAAATTCGCATGTCCAATTTGTGGTCCGAAGATGAAATCTTGTCATTCGAGAACTTTAAGAAAGTAGGTGTTTGATGAGTTTAGACACTTTCTCCACAATAATCATAGGTATCAAATCGTTGAAAAACATATTTTCAATGGGAAAGAAGAGACATCATCAAGGCCATGAAGAATGAGACCTCATTTATGGAAGTTGGAATATGATCGACTAAATTGTTGAGGTAATATCCAATTTGTCGTCTGAAGTTTAAAATTTTTGTTTTGATATTGTCTTATATTTACTAATGTTGTAATTGATGCTTGTGAAGGTCATCAAGGCATCAATGACCAACTTCCTAGAGGAATGAAAAGTTATCCTACTCAATTTAGTAGGTTACCGTACTACAAGGATCTCCCAATTCCACATTTGTTTGATGCTATGCATATTGGAAAGAATGTAAGAGAGACACTATAGAAGATTTTGGATGGAAGGCATGATAGAGAAAAAATTGCCAAAATTTTTACCGACATTCACAAATCCAATCATGCACTAAAAGCTTCCATTGAATCAAATAGCAATGGAGACTGCATAAATACAACTGCCCTTCCTTGGTTATTAACGGAGCAACAACGTGATGCATTAAAAGAAGTCATAAAAAAAAAAAAATTTCCAATAGGATTTTCTGCAAATATAAGCACTCTTTTATCAAAGAAAGGTGATTTTGGGCCAGGGTTGAAAACACATGATTGGCATACCTTCGTCAAGGTAAGTCATGTTCTCTATTTACAGTATATTTGTAAGATTGAATGTACTACCTATTGCATTATTTAATAATATATTGAAATGATCATTTTAAATGATTGCAGTTCATCCTACCTCTATCCCTTCCACAATAGTTTGACAATAGCATTAAATAAGCTATATATGATCTTGGAAAATACACGAGGTTAGCAGTGTTTTTTCTTAGATTTGTAGCTTTTTATCTTAAATCTATTGTATAATTTTATTTGAAATCTCGTTTATGTGGTTTTGCATGTTGAATATCTTTTAGGTGGTTATCATCTAAAGAAATTGACAAAAAAGATATAAAATATTAGAAGAGAAAAATTCCACAGCTTATGTGTGAAATGAAAAAGTGTTTACCTCCAACCTTTTTCAATGCTCAAGAACACTACCTCATACATCAAGTTGAGGAGATTGAATTGTGTGGACCTGTACAAGCTAGATCAATGTGGATGGTTGAGAGACAGTTGAAATTTATGAAGGGCTTGGTTCGACAAAGAGCATGTCTTGAGGGTTCTATGATAAAGAAATATATGATATACCAGACCATGGTGTACATTACTAAATATCTTCCAAAGTTTGTAGCAGATATCCATGTAGATCACATTTGGGATCCCAACTCTAATGACAAATTCGAAGGGGAGTACCTAACGAGGAAAGGTAGATTGAGGAGGGTGAGAGGTAATTATAAGTTTTTTTTTTGTTGTTTAATAATTATTATTCATCATCAATAGATATAAGTTGATTCTAACTAGTGTAAATGTCTTCTTTATAGTTGGTCGTGAGTGGGATGCACTACACTTGTATATTGCAAAAAATCTTGATTGGATGATGGTATGGATTGAATAGTCTCAAGAAAATGGTCGCTCATTAACATGGGATGGTGTTGTATTGTTGGTTAAAGAAGTTCATTGTAATGGAGATCCCAATGTTACACAAATGGTACTTGATCTAATATATGGCTTAAGAGATACAAAGGTACGCATAAGATTACTAATCATCACACATAAGTTTAATATCAACTCATAGATTGATGCAAATAATCTTGACATGTTTGAATAATTGTAGGTCAAACACCACAAAGCTATGTACTACCATGGCTATAAATTCCACACAAAAAAGTTAGATGAAATGAAGAAAACGTGTGATTATGAGATAAGTGCTATCTTTGCGGTTACCAATATTTCATCTAGAACTGACATACATCCTCAATGATCTGAAAATTGATACTATGGCATTTTGGATGATATACTTGAGTGTGACTTTAATTCATTCAAAATAGTTCTATTTTTTGTCAAATGGTTTAGGTTACGATTGAATTGAAATGATCCTGATAGGAGTGTTATTGAACATGATAGTGGATTTACTATGATTAATACAAGGTCATTTGAGCTAGTCGGAGATGAGCCCTATGTTCTTTCAAGCCAATACGAGCAAGTGTTTTATTTTGGTGTTCCACACAAACCAGGTTGGTCATTTTTTGTTAGACATGACCCAAGAGGAAGGCTGATAAAGTATAATGTGATCGAAGAAGAAGAAATTGAAGAAGCAGAAGAGGAAGTAAATGATTATCAGGAACAACAGTTATCTAGTGATGAAGATGAAGAAGATGGTGATGATTTTGGTCATGCTGACAATAATGGTGATAATGATGATGATGATGATGCTGATGATGCTGATGACGATCATGATCATGGTGATGATCATGGCGATGATGGTCATGATGATGATGGTGATGAAGATGATGATGGTGGCGATGAAGATGGTGGTGGTGATGATGACAATCAAAGTGACAAGGATGATGATGGTGATGATGATGACATGGATGAAGATCATGATGATCAATGAAATGTCTAGCTAGGATCAATGTCAACTATGATGGGGTCTTGTACGACCAAAATTTTCTTTCTAAACCATATGTGCACATATAAACATTAAGTAGAATATGTCAAATATTTTTTTAGATATACACATTAGTTACACTAAATTTTTAACTTAAGACAAATGATTTACATATAAAATCTACTTTATTATTAATATATTTTTTTGGTAAGCCTATTACTTTAATTTTGTTGCTAATTTTTAAGACTTACTAATTTTTTTCACAGGGTGATATGGATGCACCATCTCATACACCTTTAGTAGAGGTAAACATTAAATAATGTAAATTTTAATGTTAATATAGAAAAAAATGTCATATTATTATGTTCTTTTCTTTATGGCTTTGGAGAAATTTTGATAAAATTTTACTGATATCTGATGTCACAAATGATAGGAAAAAGCTAGAATGACTGCTGATCAAATGCGATCTGAAATATGGATTTCATATCTACATAACATCGCCCTTAGTACTGACCCTATGTTCATCACCTAAAAAATCAAGCAAAGATACACTGATGAAATTGTTAACATGATCATCGAGGGTGACAAAAGTGAGGAGAAAGAGGCACTGAGAACAGAATTGGGCCATAGAATCCAATCTTTGCAGTTAAACAGTAATTCGACTAAAGCAATAATAGAAGTTCAATAGATATGAATATGTTATACTATCTTATGGATCATGATCTCTAATTTTATGTGTACTTGTATAGACATTTGTGCCATTTGTGGCATCACATGGTGAACATGGTGATGGTCGTTGCGCACAACCTTCGTGTAAGTAGCACTTTGTTTGTTTTCATCAACATTATAACACTTACTTTTTTTTTGTTGATATTTATAGCTAGTATCCCATTTGATCTTTATCCATTGCAAATGTATTTGCTAACAATATTGTATTCTTCAGCTCATGATGAAGTGCAAACTCCTCCTTCAGTTGCCGGTCCACTATTGCCTAGTGCATTGTCAGCAACAAGGGCCATGCAAACATCCTCATCTATGCCCACTAGAACTGGTAAAACCTTGTTTTGCTATATTTTGTAATGTATTTGTACTAGTTGATGAACAAATAAGTAGCATATTAGTTCTTAAATGATTTCTACAAAAGCCTGCATACACACAAATACATGCATACACACACCACACATACATACATACATACATATATATACACCCACACATAGAGAGACATTTCAATTTTTTCATGTATACCTTTTCCTCATGACTTCTCATTTGCACTTCTGACATTTTTGGGCTCATGACCCTTGACTATTTCTCCTTGTAATATGTTGGTATTATCTATTCCTATCTCTAGCTGTTAGTTTCACATGCAACATTTAATCTCTACATGACTTCTCATTTTATAATTTAGCTGCTAACTTTGTGTTCAAATTACCAATAAGAATAAAGCCTTGTTATTACTATGACTTCAATTTGAGTTATAATGAGGTTACTAAAGCTCTTGAACTTTGAATGCCATCAATGGTGAGTAAGCTTCCTCATAGATAATGTACTATTTTTCTTTCTTCAATTCCTGCATGGAGTTCCCTCAAAGACACTAGCATGCTAGCCTAGGATGTGAAACAAGTATTGTTGAGAAACTTTATAATCATAGGTAACAAAGATAAGTGGTAGACGATGGTCAGACATAGAAACCTGTTAAGTAAATTCAAAATATAAGGTCTAGAAATATGAGTGCACTGATAAAAAAAATGGAGTTCTAAATTTTGTGGACTGGTGAAAGTTGTTGAGTGGGGGACAAAGAATCTTGCCACGTGCTGAAATTGAAAGGCTATTTCTTTAATAATAATAGCTTTTGAAATCAATTGCACCCACAAACAAAAATGATGATCCTTTTTAGGTTAGTGGAGGAGACAATGAAAATGAAACTCCGAGGAGGTTTCCCTTATCAAGAATTTTTTCGTGTGGGCCTTCTATACTATGTAGGTAAGATTTTGTCACTAGTTATCTAGCCATGAAAAAAAGTTCCCAAGATTTTTGCATGGGAATGGTTCAATTTTGTTATTCAAAAATTAGTTTTTTTAGAAGATAAAAGATGTAGATAGTTGAATTTTGATATTGAGATTTGACTTGTTATAGAATTTATTTCTTATTTAGTAATTGATGAGTAAAAGGGGCTTCATTGAAGCGTATTAGGATGACTTGATAGGAAGGTTCAATTTTTCATTCGTGTGAAGACCCTGCTTAGATGCAATGATTGCTATATGTTCCATTCATGAGAGATGAATTCTTGTGAACTAACTACTCATAAAATCCTTATAAACTATTGCAAAATCTGATTGCTAAAAATATCTCATTTGATCACTATTTGAGAAATTTCTACTCTATTTAAAGATTTATTAAAAGATTAAATAAAAATCATTTTGCATATATTTGTACTCAACCTACTATTTAAGACTTTTTTATATATGCATTTATGAAAATAAATTTGTGCTACTTTTTGAATTAATGTTTCAAATTCACATGGAAAAAAATTTCTAAATTTTGAATCCAAAAGTAAACTGAAACATCATTTAAAAAATATATTTTAATTTTGTCTTTTATGTTTCTCTAGGATGTATGTGCATAGATACTTTTATATTCTTGAACTCTCACTGTGATAACAGACCATGGACCATTGAAAGCTATCCTCACGTTGCCATGATTACATCTCTGCTAGTTTTAGAAATTCTTCATAAAAGGAGTAAATAAGACTTGATTTTAGAACATCCATAAAAATCTTTGAGAGAACATAATAGTAGGAAAAACATATCTTGGCATGGATTTTTATTTTTCATGCATGACATCATATATTTCTTGCTGATAGGTATAGTAAATTTAGAAGTGCTTGATGCTTGGGCTTTGCTATTGTCATGGGGGTTGCATATGCGCCATGATGTTTTCTCCTAAGTGGCAGATTTACCTATGTAGAACTGAAAGCATAAACTGTTTCTTATTGCCTAATTTTCATAATTTCTTGTTACACTCATGTTGCTCTTCAGTTAGCACAAATAATCTATATCAAGAAATGTGATAGAGCACTGTAGATTCTAAGCAAAGCCAGTGCACTTAATGGCTCAAATAACCCATATTAAGAAATGTGATAGACCATTGTAGAGTGTAGGAAAAAGTTACGGTGCACTTGAAGGCTCAAATAGAGCTAATTACTTGTAGAAACTTGAAAGATTATAGTGACGATAAGAAAACATAGCTTCACCCTTCTGCACAGTTTCCTCTCATTTGTGTTTCTCTAGGATAGTTCTTATTTTATCTCTCCTATGTGCATTCTGATTCATTTGCTTTCTTGTTTCCATGCCATGCCACTGCTCCATCATTGGGAGGACTTAAGAAAACATGAGAATGATATATAAAGATGATTATAAGAATAGTACTTGATAAGTAGGAGATAATTTCCACAGCAAGTCAAATTGTGATATTGCTATCAGGATTTAACTATGTGATTTTTGAGTCAGACTCATTGACCCATGTTTCATGAGTAGTGAGTAGAATAGTACTTGTTCATAAAAGCCATAAGAAGCATAACTGGTTCTCACATTAGTTGATGAAACAATCTTGTGGACCAGACAAATCACATTTTGATCCTAGCATAGAACAGGGTCAGATATATTATATGCAGAGACTGCAAGCATATATATGAGCATGCGTGCAATGACCTGATGAATATATGATATATAGATGCCAGTCATAGTGTCGTAAGAAGCATTGAGTTGCATTGTTAAATTGTCATTTAATTCAACACAAGGAAAATTAAATCTGTAGTGTTGAATCATACAATGGAATAATTGCCAATCACTCTTCCCCTTTGAATGTACAAAAAATTCAAATTTTGAAATATTTCAACTATTAAGACTTAATTGGAACAAAAAGCAATATCTATGCCAGCTGGTATAAATAGAATGGCTAGAGTGCAGAAAAGATAATTTGCCATAAAACTTGTAGTTTTTATAATGAAGAATATTCATATTGTAATTAGTTGGGCTTCCCTTTAACATCCCAAGTCCAACATCTAGAAAATATTGTAATAAAAAGCATGCTATCAGATATATTCTTTCCTCTGCAGTGGTTCTTGTAAGAAAGGGGTATAACAAGTTTAAGTGACAAATAATAGTAGTGTCCAACCATTTTCTGAAAGAAAATCAGTGCGAAAAACAAGTTTACAAAATATGCTTGAATTCTAGATGAATCTACTTGTTCACTCTAGGATTTGATTGCTTCTTTTGCAGCTTTGCATTTACAAGATTTTGTTGTAGCAAAAGATAGGGCTTCTTATGCCTTCTTTGCATGCTAATTTTTAAGATCTTGAAGCTACATGGATTTACTAGGCACTGATAATGAAATGAGGCCAGTGCTCTAGGCCCCATATTGAATTACAAAGTGTTATGGAACAGAGTTACATTTTTATATAATGAAAATGTTATTGAATAATTGAAGTACCTGCCTTTGCAACTTTAGGACTTCTTCACTCAAGACTTGATTTTTCTTCCTAAGGTTTTCAACTAGACCTCTGTTAGAAGAAAGGGCTCCCATTGTTGGAGTTGGTGTTGCAGAACAAGGTGTTGGACTAGATCTCCTTAAGAGTGGTGATATTGATTGTAAGTTGTTTGTTGACTATGGAATTGAAATAACTACTTTTTTTAGTGTTTGTTGTGAATCAAGTAAGTTTGAGATAGTAATATCCTTCAGCTGTAGCAAAGGAGGTACTTGGGATGAAGATTCCAGCTCTATACCACACTTGTCACCTTGGGTCTTTACTTCTAGAGTTGTAAATTGTGTCTTTGAACCTTTTCTTTTTGATTTTTTTGGTCTATCTCATATATCATTCAAATGCCTAGGAAGCATGCTTTGGTTGTTATTATAAGATACCATTGCCAGTTCTGATGCTTTTTTCAATTTGGCAAAACAAGAATCACATAAACAATGTGGTTTATTTGGATTTAGTGCCAGTGCAGCCTTCATGATCTTTCTAGAACTACATGAATGATAGTGAAATAAACCACAATTATAGCATTGGTCACTAGACTTCTAATGGCTTTCACAATCTAAGAAGGATACTAGGACTTAGCACAAGTCCCTTTACCCACACCGGGTATACACAACTACTGAGCCCAAATGGTCAATCCACTTCAAAAACTTCCCCCATTGACACAAGTAATGGTGACAGCAAATAGGATATGCAGTCCAACCACAATCCACTGTTAGTTTGGAATCCACCAAACCCACAACACACCTTTTCACTTCTAGGCCTACAATCCTTGTAGCCTTTCCAATATGATTTCTTGTATTTTCACCAACTATCCCTCAATGGCATAGGGACTTCTCCACCACTCCAAGCACCTCTTTAGGAACTTACTAAGGATCCAAAAGTTTCTTAGGAAAATCTTGCTCTAGCACCCCCAAACTGCTTCTTGGTACCTACGCCTAGTTGATCAAGTTAGGCTAGGGCTTCAAGGAAGAATGGAAAAGGTGGGTTACCAAGACCCCAATTACTTATGGAAATCCTTAAAACATCAATTTGCAACTAGATTCACCACTTGCACTGGTCAATAGTGCTTCCCAATATGATTGTCACCATTCTACTTGCAAAAACCAGTCAAGCACATGGTCTTGCTTGACCTAGGGCCAGTTAGGAAAAATACTTGCCCTTCTCACCATGCCTCCAACTCCTGGAATCATGTTCCTAGGTCCCTTAACTTGCATATCCCTAAGTTTTAGAGGTTGCCACTAGTGGATTTGCAAGTTAGGGCTGCATTTGTACAAGGCCATAGAAAACAGGGCTGTTCAGACCCCTTGTTACTAAAATGTTGATAACTTGCAAACCCCAACTCCAATTTATGTCAAATCAAAGCCAAAAAACTTATGAACACACCCCTAAAACTAATTGACACACTTAGAAATCATAATAGTACTGTATGGAACCGTACAACCCACTGTAACAGCAAAATTACCAGTAAATCAAAGGTTTTTTATTCATTTTCTCCAAGCATCGACTACAACCTCATCTCCCTCACCTTCTGAGATCACACATGATATATATAGAGGCCTATAGGACTGTTGGAACAACCAAGTAGCCATTCCCCAACTTAAAACAAACAATAACAACTTTTGAACAATATCGAGCAACATTTTTAAAAGTTGTTAGCAACTTTTTTATGCAACTTTTTGCATTTTTGCAAATCTGACTACCTAATGAACTCAACAAGTTCAAAAACCATAAAATTGGCCTATATTGACTCAAAAACCCTATTCTAAGGCCTCTTGGTCCCATTGAGCCACTTGGTTTATAAACATACCAAAGTGCTAATGGACCTTACATACATGAGCCTTTATTACAAAACATGGGCCACCTAGTAAAGTATGGACCAAACCTTTATTCCAACACCCTAACTACTTGAATTCTCCCTTTCATGGAGTGGCAAGGTGTCCTACATCATAGGTACTTATTCTCTTTCCTCATAGATACTTGTTCCCCTGCCTCATTGGTTAGATGTCCTACACCACAACCACTTCATCAAAACAGATCCCACACTATCTAGTCCAATATTAGACATCATGTTTTGGACAATGTACTAGCTATTGGCCACATGGTGTTGTGCAACTACCATTGCTTCTTCCAAAGAATAGGTGTTAGGTTGTCTCTTATTTCTACCCACTAGAAACTCTAACTGCTTTGCTGCCTGTAGAGATTACTTTACAAATATATTCACAAAATGAAGGTACATTGTCTAGAATGAATGATTTTCCAAAAATGTGATCTTATTAATAAGATAAATGGAAAGCAAATCCTGAATTAAATCCTTAATGGAATGCGAGGAAAAAACATTTTTGCTAGTCAATTTCTTCAATTTGATTATATCCATAAGTATGCTTTAATTCTTTTGGTGTCTTCTTTAATTGTCATGATGTTTCAGTTGGTGGACCAGCAGAGAGCAGTACTACTGAAGGTGATCCATTTCCTAGAGCAGTTCGCATGATTATTACTGGTTCATATGAAGGGACATTATTGCTGAATAAGAAAACTATGTTTTCGTTAAAAGAACAAAAGCTTCCAAGTGCTTTAAAATTGTTTTTATTTAAAGTGTAAATTTAATTTATTTTTATATTACTCAATTTGGACTAATAAATCCTTTATGTTTTTGTAGTTAATAATGTTTTCTTTGAACATCTTATTCATATGACATTGAGACTATTCGGACCCACCATACATAAAAGGTATGTAGTTTCATATCATTGCTACATAATTTTTCTTTTCTTCCATTTATTGTAATATATTAAAGTTATTGATCTAACAATCTATTTATTTTTAAAAAGGTGGAATTTACAACGTGTGGAATTAAAAAATCAGCTCATTGCATCTTTTGACGAGAAATTTGGAAAAAACATTTTTGACAATGGCCTACTTCTCAAAAGAGCAACAAAGCATATAAAGACTGTAACGGATCAATATAGAAGGGCTCTTAAGGATAACCCAAAGTATGACCATCCTCCTATGATTCCACCAATGGAGTGGAATGAAATAGTAGAAGATGCAAAGGAGAAAAGGCTATGTGAAGATAGAGATAATGAAGCAGCACAGGGCAAAAAGAGGTATGTCATGATAGTATTAACTACATTGTAATCATGCACTAATTATTCATATTTGTAAATTTATAATCTAAGATGTTTGAAATTGTTCATAGATTGTAGGACACATCCGTGGCTACAAAAGCGAGACTAGAAAAGTTTGGCCAACACAAACTTGGCTTTGGTGGCTATATGAATCTCTAGTCTCAACTTGTAAGTAGGAGCAATGATATGAAATAATTTTTTTTAATATAATGTTGCAAACAATTTTGTTTAGTGAAACCATACATACAAAACTAATGATATTAAGCAAAAAATACAGGGCACAGAATTCAATGTGGAGGTCACAGATGAAGATAGAAAACTTGCCTTGAAGGAAGGCTATAAAGTCGTGGCTACACACCTACACGAAGAATATATAAGCCTTGCCCAAGAATCTAGTTCACCAAATGATATCTCATAGGTAAATTGGTTAGATGAAAAGTAAATGAAATTGAATAGTTGATCCTTTTCTTTTTTGGTATTAGTTTTGAACGTAAATTGACTACATAACAATGTGCATAACATTTTATTGTAGCCTTCATGTCCTACCACAAAACTTGCTCATGACGAAGGCGGTAATGTGCATTATAGTGGTGGAGGTATTAATTTTCTATTGGAAATTAATTATGCAATTATGAATACAATTTAACATCTTCAATTGCAATTTGACGTGTATCCTTTTTTTGAATATTTCAGAGCATGTTGAACATCATGCCGAACGAGTGGAACATGTTCCAAGTGTTCAACATGTTGACGTGGTGGTGGATTAAAATGTTAATGTACATGATGTGGCATTGTCAGGTAAGAAAAATGCATGCTATGTTGTACTAGTACTTAATTATAGACTGGTAACAATTAAAAAAAGAAAAAGAGTATGCCAATTTATCCCATTCACTTGTTCTTGCAATAGAGCCCCCTTTAGTGTAGCAGCCTCCTGCTCCTCCAAAGAGAAGAAGCCATCGTAATTTGACATTACATGTGTCAGAAGAGGAGGAGAATGATGTAGATATGGATGCTCCTATGTGCACTTTTCTTAAGAGAGCTCAGAAAAACAAAAAGAAGAAATGATGTTTTAAAAATCTTCTTTGATAAACCTTGTTGGATAATGAAAGAACTTTGTTTTAAGTAATTATGTATGAATGATGCGTATTAATACTGATTTTTATTTTATGTTAATGAATATTGTTATGTCTTAATGAAGTCTTGATTAATATTGTGTATTAATGAATTTTATATCATATTAATGAATGTTATGTGATTGTATTGATTGAATGTTATAGTTCATAAATGGATGAATGAATGAATGAAGTATGTAATTAGATGATAATGGGTACTTTAGATTGATGTTAGGGGGAGGGGGGTGAGGCCAAATGAGCTTCCACTTTCACGTGGTTGGCCTTGTTAAGTAGAGAATATTATAGTATTCTTGAAACCAAGTGAAGCTCAAACTAACTTAAAATGGATACTTCGCATGTGATAGGTCTAAAATGATCCAAACTACTGTTGCCCATAACATGAATTTGTGAAATACATTCTGATATCACCAATTTAAACACTCTATTCAAAGCATAGGAGTGGCCTATAGTCTTAGCATGAATTTTGAGTAATGTCTTAGTCCAGATTTCCTCAGAAGTGGCTAGAAGAAGCCTGCACGAGTCTAAGACTATGAACTCTCCCCACCTTGGCCAAGAAGAACTTGCCAACTGTCTAGTATTAGGGAAAACTACAGAGTGGTGTGGCTGGTCTGCAACCAACCAATAAGTTCACAATTAAAGGAATGAGCCTTCCTTTTCCAAGGATTTCCAAGCAACGATCTCAAGTGTACCAATTTGATCAATGCTCCAATCCTCATTGAGAATCTTGTCCTAATCAATCTCTAGATGAAACAGGGACACAAAGTGACTAGTCAAATGGTGAATAACACCTAAACATATGAAACTTTCATCCTTATATCTTCCAAGTTCACTCCAGTGAATCCCAACTAGTTCCATTACTTCTTGTTGAGAAATCCCAACATTGACACCCAATCGAGATTGATCCCCAAGATCAATGCATCACATGAAGAAACTACATTCCCAAGTGCCATAACAAGTGCAATACACTCTTAGTCTATGATGTAGAGGTGGTGTGTGGTATCCATATTCTTCATATCAAATAGAAAATCCATTCATTTAGCAACAACTCTTTACTCCAATGTCCCCTCAAGGACTTACCTTCCAGGCTACCCCAAGTGCACTTAGAGTTTCCCAAACACCATAACTTCTTCCAAGGCTTCAACCTTCATTCTTCCTTTGTGAATCATCTCCTCATGGCCTTTCCACCATGTTCCATCCATCCATTCATTTTGTACAACTAATCTCTTACCTGACATTCATATCTAGCCTTAAAGCTAGTAGCCCTCACCAGTCACTAATTTGGATTTCTCTCCAATAGTTCCCAAACAACTAGGGAAATTAAAACCTAATTAAGATAACCTTTTGGGATCTATACATCCTCCCTAAGTTTCAATATCAACTCTTTTGAACCATACCCAATATCCGATACCCCTAACCTATCCACACTAGGCCTATTTCTCCAATTTTACATAGCAGCCCACAACTCCACTCAACCCTACAATTACAAAGGGTAAAATAGTCCTTCTAGGGGTTGAGAAACAATAGGTTTTCAATATTTTAAGGTTCTACCCTTTACACAACACATTTTCCACAAAACCCTTGGTTTTGGGGTCACTAATCTAGGGCCTGTTCAACAGGACCTCTAACCATATCACCGGAACAAAATAATTGCATAAACACTTCATAATTGATCCCCCCATATGAATTTGATCACCAAACATCTTCAATCCTGAAGTAAATTACTTTTAATATGACTAGTGTCTATCCAGGGCCTGTTCTCAGTCAGCAACCAACTATCATTGTAGTTCTTCAAGAATATTCCTTCAATAAAATTTTATCATCATTAAGAGAGACAATTGGGTCTACTAAATGTTTGTAGGTGTCAAGGGCCTATTGAAGGAGTTCTAAAGTTTGAAAGAAGGAAAATTAATTAAGAGTAGTTTAAAACACTTCCCCACCCCGCCCCCAAACTTGTTGTGTTGATTGGAGGTATTATTTAGTAATATGATTATCAAGTGAACCCTGAATTTAATGCAATCTTCAAGTATTTACTCTTTTACATCTCTATATCTTATGCTGCAATACATCTTGTCATAACTAGCAGTTTAAGTGCCATATGTATAGTATACAAAACCTTGTCCCCACCACCACCCCTTGTCATCCCCAAATGAAGACCCCTCAGGCCTCTTGTCCTGAAAACTTGTCCCCCATTCTACTATCACCTATCTCTCAGGGTAGTGTAACTATGGGTTTTTGATATTATGTTTTGCATTGCAATTGTTAGATTGAGTCAATGGATTGTTAGCAAATGAATTGCATCTGTTAGTAAACATTATTCAAGGCTTTATGTAGCCCTAGATTTTTCAAAGTTTACACTATTGTTTGCTATTTTCAATGCATAATTGAATTTCAATCTTTTCTTGAGCATGCCAAGCTTCATTTGGGTTGTGTTTTTGACCTCTATCTCATGTTTGCAGTTAGTTGTCAATTGGTTAAAAGAAGAGCTCAACATCTCTTATAAATGCCAATTAGGTATTTTACATTAACATTTTTACATGCTATGAACTTGGTAGAATTTTTATTAGCCTTATTTCAAGTTGCAGTATTCTGATTCAATTTGCATGCACATTAAATATTTAGAGTATGGAAAGTGGGAACTAATAGATATGGTGTTGTTTTAAGTTGTTAGAAGACTAAATTCTTGGAGTGCCTTTATGTTTTGGCGAGAACCAGAGTTGGCCTACAGGATTTGATTTTGTTTTCTATGATTTACATTATCTTAGTTAGCATTGAAAGTACTAGGTCTTTTTGCAGCCTGACCTTGCATGTGAGCATATTTGTTTAAGCTGATTAAATGACTGAATAATAAGGACTAAGGACTTGATGTAGTCACTGTATAATAATTTGATCACTGAATCTTGTTTTAGAATCTCCTTCAAATATAATATTCTAGTCTTACTAACAAATCAAACTCTTTATAATGTTTTATGGAAAGAATTGTTCAGATATCTATGGATGGAACTATTAGTTATTGACTCTTCCTCTGATATTTACTTGTATACTTGTAGTGGTGGCAGTTTATACCTCTAATGTCCTTGCTCTATAATATTCGAAGAATAAGGGACTATTAACTCAAGATTTGATTATAAGAGAATACTTTTAAACCAAAACTCTACTTATACCACAGTATCAATTGGTAGTTGATGACACTTATTGGGGAAATGTTGATCTTGATTAATATATTATATCCACTTGTGAATGAATGTCTTGATACTCATACTCAATGTGAGGTATTCATCTTTGTTTCTGATACCTTGATAAATAATATGTTACAAGTATTTCCAATACTATGGGGTAGCTAGTCCTAATTGATGCAGAGGATAGAGTGGTGAACCAAGAAATAACCCAAAATGAGCAAGATTGTAGCAATGTGCCAAGTGACCCTTCTAGGTCTTGATGGTCAAATCCTGAAAATGGTCAACTCTAGGAGGTTTTAAAGCTTCAACAGGTTTGTTTTGGTCTATCTAACATTTACCAAGAATCACCTTTGAGTTCCAACACCTTTTAAGCAAAAATGCACAATGCACCCAAATATTGTCAATGCAACTTTTCAATTCTGTGACAGCAGCAAGACAAATAGGTGAATAACTTTTATTTTTCCCAAAAGACTCCTTGAATAAATGGATGTTTTAGATACCCTTTATCCTTATACAAAACATATATAAACTGAGATACACTTCCTTTGGCAAATATCAATGAACTTTTCATGTTTCCCCTATTTTCAACAAGGTAAGAGTGATGCAATTACAAAGCAACCAATAGGAATACTTAATGTCTTGACTCCAAACTTTTTAGAGGCTCATAAAATGTCCCCAATTAGAGGATTCCCCAACCAATTTCAGTCTAAGAAATTTCTAAGCCCAAAAGCCCTAATTTGCCGTCTTGTAACCCTTTTATCTAGGGCTTGCTAGATCTCCCACGTGCCAAACTTCATGGACCAATTAAAGGTGTAAACATAAATGTTTCAACATTATGAACATGATTCAAAACTTAAACACTACCCTCATTAAGGAAAATCTTTTGCTGTAGGTCTGTACCCTTCAATTTACACTTTCTTTTCACAAGTATTTTCTTGGTGGCCACCAAATCTTCAAATTAGTTGTTCATCACGGAGTTAGAAATCATTTTACATGTTAGATAAACATAATTCCATGAAGAAAAAATGAACATTTCATGGAATGAGCATGTTTTATTGGAAAAAAATTTCAAAATTGCTTTAAAATAGCTTGCTTCAGCCAACAGTACGGGTTTTTGATGAACAAAACTTCAAATATTAAAGTAAAATGAAGTAAGGAATCTTAAAACATGTCTACCAAGATGTTACCAATCATTCCAACATGAAAGAATACTCCCACAACCAAGAAAACTTCAATTTACTCTTGAAATAAAGCACTTTTTATTGCAAATTCTATGATAGTCCGTACTATATTAAGGTACAAGCTGTACCAACACATATATATATGTTCATGAGTTAGTTCTCAACCTTATTAACTAACTCCAATTCGTTTCACTACCTATCCCTTTATAAAATTCAAATTTGAAGGTTTCCCTCCAAAATGGCTCTTATAGTCGTTACATACAAAATTTGAATTTTGAAAAGTAAAAAACTATATCTAAAGGGACTTATTGGTTGTTTTAACTTATGAAATGACTTGAGGTTGTTATGAAATAATACTAGACCCTAACTAATGACTTCTCTACCTTAAAAAACTACTAGATCCCATTCCAAGGATCAATTACAATTCTTCAACATTGGAATCAACCAATACATCATACAAAACCATATCCTTTTGTGCTTTCAAAAGCCATGATTGGCTGTAGAATTGACCAATTGATATCATGAGATGCTCCATGATCTCTTTGATGACCTGGATCTCCAATGTGTCTAAGAAGAGCATATGATGCCCCTGCATCAAATTCACCACCTTGAAAGTTGTTCTTGTCCCAAGAACATTGTCTCGCATGGATGGTCTCTTTTACTCCATATTTCTGCATATGCCACTTAGGAATGAAATCTCCTAGTGTAAAATTCCCTCTCTTCTTGTTACCTGCATGCAAAACACTCAAATATTTATTAGAAATCTTAACTTTTTCCCTTGGGGCAGTCACCATAGCTGTTTCAACTATGTCTCTGTCTACTTGGACAGTCTTTATTTCAGTCCCCTCGAGATTGTACTTCTACTGTCTCCCCACATGCTATTGTACCCTCTTTTCATTGTACTTGTGATTGTATGTGCTTGTAACATATTTTTAAATATATTTGAATTATGTAGGAATAGTTTTTATCGTGCTAATTACATGTTTATTTGCAGATGTGGGTCATGTTATGCAACATAAATAACTTTGGATGAAAGATTAATGTTTTTACTAGGTTGTAATATTTATAAGACTCTTTTCTATTACAAATTTGTATTACTATTGTGTTTCTTCTAGATAGAATAGTTGGGCTGTATTACAT
This sequence comes from Cupressus sempervirens, assembly GCA_028749045.1. Taxonomy (NCBI): domain Eukaryota; kingdom Viridiplantae; phylum Streptophyta; class Pinopsida; order Cupressales; family Cupressaceae; genus Cupressus; species Cupressus sempervirens. Next base: position 659,186,481 of record CM053789.1, read on the forward strand.
ATATTAGAAGAGAAAAGTAAAAACTCAGCATAGATGTAGTCTACTGGAGTGTGAACTCAATGCACAAGTCTTCCTGTCTTTTCTTAGCTCAATTTCACACAGGTCATGAGATGATACAGTGGTTAGTCAAATAAAGAAGCATTCATGAACAATACAATACACCTATGGTATCTGAGAATCACACGTAAAAGTGAACAATATGGACTATTCTGCCTTCAAATGGGGATTAGTTAAGGGAAACTACACCATGTTTGAATGGGGAATCAATAAAGGGAAACATATTTTGTCTTCACAAGAGTTTAAAATTATGCAGGGCTTACTCTAGCAGCAGGGTAAAGTGCATGAACTATTTAACTTTCATAGTTATTGTATGAGATCAAATATTTATCTAAGAGACTGCGGCCTATAAATGATCATATCTTGGAAAATGTTTAAAGGTTTTTAACATTCATATATTTTAGATTATGAAATGAAGTATAACACACAAAATGGCCATATAAAATAGTAATGTACAAGGATATGTGATAATTTCTCTCTAATATTTAGCAACCTGTAGTCAAGCGTCCCCCATGAATGCAAAGATCATTTCCAATGGGGTTCCATTATTATAGTTTTAAACTACCTTTGTTGCATAGTCTTACTTTTAACTTTAGAGTGAAAGAAACTCAGAGAACTAAGAATAGTTGGAATTGGTATTTTAGGCCTAAATGAAGAAAATTACCAGTCAATGACATTTTATTGCATATATAAAAAATACATATGACATGATTCCAATGATGTCGCATGATTTTTTTGATAGGTTTTCTTATTTCATAGCTTTTAAATTAGATATTTGAGTCATTAGATGTGTAGTGTTTTACATGATTATTTTTTTTGCTTTATAAAATTTAATCTTCCATTGTTAAAATAAACAGGAAAACGTGGATGCAACTTTGGAAGTGGCAAAAACATTCAATGAGAAGATCTCAAAATATTGTCAAGTCATGTTGGAGTCTTGTGCATATGCTGGCACAGGAAATGTTCTCAAGGTGCTTGTTGATCAGCTTGAACTTGGTAAGATAAAATATTGTATGTAGTATACCCATATTTTCCACATTTAGGTTTAAGTTTTAATTATCTTGTAAACTATTTTTCTCCCATTAGGTACAAAGTCTTTTAGGACTGCGCAGAACACCTCGAGAAGGGTGAAAGTCATCAGGCACCAACTGTAATTGGAATTGCATTAGTTGCAATGGCTGAAGAACTAGGACTTGAAATGGTCATTCATTCTTTGGAGAATCTCCTATAGTATGGAGAGAAAAATATTAGAAGAGCAGTCCCATTGGCTCTAGGCCTATTGTCAATATCAAATCCAAAAGTAATGTTCATTGTTTTGTCCTTCCGTTTGCTTAAATACTCAATTCATGGCTCCTTAATTTGCTTGATTATTTATGTGATAGAAGTTTATTGTTGAAATCTGACATGTAAACATCTATATTAGGTCAATGTGATGGATACTTTGAGTAGGCTTAGTCATGATACCGATTCAGAAGTTGCTATGGTGAGTGGTATTTGTTATAATATTTCTTTGTAATCTTTCTAGGATTAATTGGTGCTAGAACAAATAATGCCCGAATAGCTGGCATGCTACAAAATCTATCAAGCTATTATTACAAAGATCCCAACCTTCTATTATATGTATGCTATATTGCCTATTATTAATGTTGATGCTGCAATTTTATTTTCTAAGTTTAACAATGTCTAACAAATCTTAATTCAGGAAATTTGACATAAATAGATATATTGTAGGTCCGCATTGCTCAAGGTTTGGTTCATTTAGGAAAAGGGTTGTGGTAGTTGAACCAGGGGCTCATAGTAAGGAAGACAACACCATTCCTATTAGCTTGAAGGAAGGTGATCATGTTCTTCTACCTGAATATGGTGGTAGTGAAATCAAACTAGGAGACAAAGAGTAAGTTTGCATCATTGAATCTTTACTTTCTTATGGTTTTGAAACATGATTTTTGTAATGAATGCATTGGTCTTATATAAAAATTATACTATATAAGAAAAGCTCCAAGAAATGACATTGAATTTGCAAATTATCCCATGTATAGATTTCTCTAATGCAGATTGTCATCTTTTGTTGTCAATATTGGAATTAGGTATCACTTGTATCGGGAGGATGACATTCTTGGAATTTTGCAGGATTGAATTTGGCTACAGATAAGGTCTGCAATTTTGAATTTAGTAGTTAGGATGAATTGTTGCATCAAGGAAAGCTAATTAAGATTTGGAGTTTGAGAACAGTGCAGATGATTGATTGTTTTGTTTTCATAGTATTTGTTTAAGCAACCTAAACAACCCATGGCATCTCATTTCTCTTTGTTTTCTCTCAGTTCATATGACTTCAACTTTTTTTCATTTTTGTAATTTTACACCCAAGTTGGGAATGCTAGGCAATCTGAGGGCACAGAATGGGACCTAGAGTAGCTATTTTTGAATTTTAGTGAGTTCCAGAATTGACTTTCTGAACAAGTCATAGGGGATTGAGCTTTTGAGACCATTGTAGAGGTCGTAGGGGTTGTTAGAGTGTGATTTAAGCTTATAGTAAACCCCAGAAGGATAGACCTGCAAATTACCATTGGAATTCAGATCTAAGTCGTAGATCACCTTTTGCTAGAGTTCTCACCCATACATAAGTTTTTGCTCAGTATATTTGTGTAAGCTCTTGTGGCGATGTTTGCTTTCTCTAGTTCTTTTGATTTTGGATTTTATTTATACTCAGAATAATTCCAGTCATGTCTATCATTAATGAAAATATGTAAGCAATGAACTTTTCAATGGACCATCCATTGTAGTTTGTCAATCATGCATCACATTAAGTGGCTAGCACTTATCATGGTAGTTTTGCTAACTGTTAAAGTGTTAAAACAAAGTGCACAATCATATCATATTTATTATGTTAAACCAGAAGCAGGAAAGAATTGCTGTACTAAATAATGAGCATGAACAATAGCAATACATATCCATCCAAGCTTAAAAGACTGTGGGTGACCATCTTCTTGAACCTCACTATTTGGACGACTGTTAGAATTTGGAAATAAATGAATTTTGGTGTTCTTGGGCAGCTCATTTTAGGAATCTTAACAGCTTGCTCATAGCCACCGGTATTCTACCACACCTCGGCTTCTTCAAAAGCATGTAGAAATTCTCTTGTATTTCTTATACCAGAGTCCTAGATCATGTTTTTTTTAAAGAAAAAGTTGATGCGTTGTGGCTATCCAACTACATGTATACCTTGATAAAATCATCCACATATTTATTTTATCTCAGCCTTCACCATGTTTCTTAATGCAACCTTTAGTGATTAAGCTTCTATAGGACTGGAATTGCGAGAATCCATCCTACTTGTATTGCTTATGTTCACATGACTATCCTACACCATGTTGCAAGAATATTTTCTCTTGCCATAGTGTGTAGCCTCCACAAAAATGCCACATTCCTTTGTTTCATTAATTTTTCTTGATGAGATTAATAAAAAGGTTGCTAAAGTTTCTCTGAAGGAAAAGATAGAGGGTGCCTTGAGCATTTTCCAGCGCTCAAAAAATGCTATTTTGGAGGCTGCTAATGCTGTTAGGCATGCTATAGGATGATCTCAAATTGAAGATGATATGAAAAGAACAAAAGATTTAGCAGGATCAAGCAATCAAATTATTTGGACTGGATATGCAAATTGTAGAATCTTAACATATGGTTGTTCAAATTTTGTATCTCCTAAATTATTTCCTTTTAGCGTATAACTTGTTGTGCATAGTTGCCAAGTTTACTTATTGTATCGGGCATATTAATGAAGAAGCATATTAGTTATTGTCGGTGTTTATGACAATTTGATTAGTTACTATCGATATTTTTCAGGCATTCTATAAAATAGTTCACATGCCTTGCGTATGATATGACATGTGAACTATTTTATAGAATGCCTGAAAAAAAATTTACACCAAGGAATTGGTAGAAATTTCTACCTTCATTGGTCAAAATTTTTTGACCTTCATTGTTCAAAATCTCTACCTTTCTTGGTCAACATTTTCTACCTTCAATGGAAGAAATTTCTACCTTTCTTGGTCACCATTTTCTACCTTCAATAGTCAAAATTTCTACCTTTCTTGGTCAACATTTTCTACCTTCAATGGTCAAAATTTCTACCTTTCTTGGTCAATATTTTCTACCTTCAATGACCAAAATTTCTACCTTTTTTGGTCAACATTTTCTACCTTCAATGGTCAAAATTTCTACCTTTATTGGTCGAAATGTATACCTACATTGGTTAAAATTTTGACCAATTCCAGGCAGAACTTGCACCATGGCTATGGAAGAATTTTGACCAACCAGTAGGTTGGTCAAAATTTTGACTAAAAAATTTCCAACCAATGAGTTGGTCGAAGTTGGTCAAATTTTGGTTGAAAAATGGGTCAAAATTTCGACCAATAATGGTCGAAAAATGGTCTCAGATGTAGTAGTGAACTAAGAGCAAAAAAGGAATTCATTGAAAGATTCAACAAACCAAGTGAAGCCATATAATACTTTGAGAAATTGATGGAGTCACCAAGACCTAATAATGATACTGTTGAATTGGGATACACCAATATTGTGGAAGGAGAGTCATCTAGAATTGGTGAGCAAAGGAATAACAAAGGTAATAACTACAAACCCACTTGTCATAATTGTAGAAAATTGGGTCATACAACAAATGTTTGCAGGAGCAAAACTATCAACCAGAAATATAGAGGATACTGCATGCTAATGTAAGAATTTTCCTTACGAAAAAATCACCCAAGACCAAGAAGCTCAACAAATAGCACAAAATAGACCAATAGAGTATAATTAGAATAAAAATATGAAATTCAATTGATGTACAAGTACACTAGGAGTGCCTATATATAAAGGCCTCTAGAATACTTCTACAATGTCTAGTAGTTATCAACATGATAAGCCTCACAACTAAGCACATGTCCACTAGGAGTGGATTATTTTCCATTAAACACATGAGTTAGTGCAATGATGAGACGATAAGCCTACAAAGATGTGTTATGTAAAATTATGTTGTAGACACCATGTGCTTAATTAAGAGTGCGAATAACTATGTTTTTTACATGACAACTCAATTAATTATGCAAACTCCAATGTTGTAGACACCATGTGCTAATATGAGTTGCTTACTCCTGTGTTGTCAACAAGATAACTCATATGGGTACAAAAAATTCTAGGGGTCTAACCTAATAAATAATAAAATAATACATTTATCCTAAGTAAACTTAAATAAAGTGTAAATAATAATTATTTACCCTAACACCGCTCCTTAAGTGCAACTTAGGGGAACGCACTTAAGCTCACAAAATCTATCATGAAATGCATAATGGGTCTTGTCTACTAGGCCATGTTAGGTACCCAAGTACAAATGTAATGCTGAAATGCAATGAAATCTCTTTGCAAATAGAGAGAGAGGGAAAACCTCATGGGAAAAACCTTCCTGCAAAAAGAGAGATATGTATAATATAGAAGAGAAGGATCATGTGACCCCATGGTGAAAAATCCATCACCCCCAAGAGACCTTGCAAATGAATATACTTGACCTCTATGAAGGGCTTGGTGAAGATGTCCGCTACTTGCTACTCAATAGGACAATATTGCAATGAGATGATCTACTCATGAATTAGCTCTTTGATGTAGTACATATGAACCTAAATATGTTTGGTGTGTTGATGGATGTTTTGAGATCTCAATAGAACTTTGGTTATCACAATGGATGACTTTGGTTTTGAGATCTACTGCAACCAAATAGCTTCTGTTGCTAAATTCAAAGCTCCTCGATACTTAGCCTTAAACGATGAGAGAGAAATGATGTTCTATTTACTCTACCAATAGATGGGGCTGGAACCAAAATGAAACATATATCCTAAAGTAGACTTGCGAGAATCAAGGTCCCTTGCATAGTCTGAGTTTATATATCCCACTAAATGAAGTCCTGTACTAGCTGCATAGTGTATCCCATGTGTATGTGTACCCTAGATATAGTGCAAGATTTGTTTGGTTGCCTTCCAATGAAGTTGATGTGGCTTTTGCATGAAGTGAGAAACCATGCCAACTACAAATGAAATGTCAGGGTGTGTATGTGTCAAGTAGATGAGGCTTCCAACCAACTGTCTATACAAAGTCACACCAACAAGTGGAGTGGAACACTTTGTTTCTAACTTAACACCTAAAAGAAAGGGAGTAGATGTAGCCTTGTAGCCACTCATGCAAAACTAAGCAAGTAGATCAAGAGCATACTTGGGTTGTGATAATGTAATCCTTGATGAAGACTGATGTATCTTGATACCAAGGAAATAGTGTAGTAGACCCAAGTCTATCATCGAAAACCTATCTTGCAAAGTAGCCTTGACACTACCAATAATGGATGTTGTGCTCCCTATAATGATCAAGTCATCAACATAAAGCACAAGAAGAAAATGTGAATCATCCCTTTGAAGAATGTAGACATTCAGATTGGAATGACATCTGGTGAACCCTGTTGACAGAAGAAAATAATCCATCTTGGCATACCAAGCTCTAGGAGCTTGTTTAAGTCCATAGATAGATTTCATCAATTTGAAAACCAAGGTAGCATCCTATATGAATCCTTCTGGCTGCTCCATATATATCTCATGAAGATCCCCATTCAAAAATGCCCTTTTCACATCCATCTAATGAATAATCCATCATTGAGCTACTACTATAGGGAGTGTCAAATGAATGAGATTCATCTTTGCCATTGGTGCAAAGGTCTCAGTGTAATCAATGCTAGGTACTCGAGAAAAACCTTTTGCAACAAGTTGAGCCTTATGTTTATCAACACTTTCATCCACTGTGAATTTGGTCCGATAGATCCACTTATACTGAACCAATTTTCTTCCCTTACGAAGAGAGACTAAGTCCCATGTATCATTTCTCATAAAAGAGTTATATTCTTCCTCCATTACTCTATCCCATTCTGGAATACTTAATGCTTCCTTAAATGATTGTGGATCTAAAGCAACTGCAATATAAGCATGTGGGAGCGAGTTGTGCTATGATCTTGTCCTCTTATTATTTGAAGGATTCCCTGCTAATGGTCCTGCTACATCCAATGTCTACTTAGGCCATCTAGGTCTATTGGAAGAAGATGTAGTAGGAGTATCCTCAATCTCAACTGGCTAATGCATTTGTGTTGGTTGAGGATGAACATCTTCCAAGTCACTGGTTTCACTATCACTCTCTTCAATGAAGGGGGAAGGAGGAGTTGAAGAAGTAAAGCTTGGACAACTTTCTTCAAAATGTACACTCCTCTCATAGAATATATCATGTGTCTCTAGATCCATTAACATGTAGGATTTATGTGAGTCCACATATCCAACAAAGATGCAAGGTTTACTTTGAGTTTCCAATGCCTTGTATTTCTGTGGAGGTATTCATGCCCATGTTGGACAACCAAAGACTCTAAAGTGCTTAACCATAGGTTTCCTACCAGTCCATGCTTCAAAAGGAGTTACACCATCCAAAGCTTTGTGAGGACTTCTATTCTAAATATAGTTAGCACAATTCATTGCTTTAGCCCAAAATACTTAATCAAGAGACTTGTTTAGTAGCATGCAAGTGGTCATTTCCTTGAGAGTTCTATTTTTACTTTCAACAACATCATTCTATTATGGTGTATATGGTACTGAATGTTGAAGGTCAATGCCCTCTTGAGTGCAAAAGTCTATTGGTCTTGAGTTCATATACTTCCCCCCATTATCTATTCAAAGAACTTTGATGGATTTTCCTGACTTCTTTTCCACTTGAGCCTTGAAGTTGAGAAATTTTTTAAACACTTCACTCTTATGAGGCATGAAAAAAACCCAAGCAAAGCGAGGGTAGTCATCTATGAAGGTGAGTGCATATTGAGACTTGTCAAATGATGGCACTAGAAATGGGCCTGCTACATCACTATGAACCAATTCAAGAACACATTGTGCTCTCCAAGACTTCCCTTTTTTGAACATTTTTTAGGATGTTTCCCAAGTGAGCAACTTGAACAAACACCTTTTGAAAACTAGACTTGAGGTAGACCGTTAACCATTTTCTTGCTGCTAAGCTGCTAAAGATATCTATAGTTGAGATTCCAAATCTCTCATGCCACAGTTTTCTTTTTGCATTTGAATGTAATAACAAGGTTTGTGCATTTGATTTTGGCACAAAGGAGAAGAAAGTGTAAAGCCTTGAATCATGATTAGCTTCACCTACTGCAATCATAGAGTCATCCTTGATACTTTTCACTACCACTAAATCTGGGAGAAATTCAACTTTATTTCCACCTCCATAGTGAGTCATTTGGTAGACTGAAAGAAGGTTGGAGGTAAGATTAGGAACATATAGAACATCCTTGAACACTCCATTGTTCATCTCAACTTCACCTTTACCTTCAAATTCCACCTTAGTATCATCACCTACAAAGATGTGTGGTACCTTTGAATGTGTAATGGAAGAAAAATCTCTCTTTGACGCACCCATATGATGTGTGGCACCTAAATAAATGATCCATTCTCCCTGACTAACAATGTTTGTGAGTAAAGCATGCCCTTTGCCCTTAGAATCTAAAGATGGAGATCCTTTCTCTTTATAAGCATTAGGCAGTAGAACATTGTGTTTCTTTATGATGTTCTTTAACTCATCAATCTGTTTATGATAACATTGATGTTCATCATGACTCATCTTCTTACAATAGGCACACTTTTTCTTCTCCTGATTAGTGTCCCCCTTCTTATTTGTATTTGAGGAAGACTTGCCTTGTTGATTTGATGTTGGTGTTATCTTTTCTGTATCCTCTTGTTTGTTATTCTTCCACTTCTTTTTTCCCTTTCCTTTGTTTGAACTTTGACCAGCTAAATTTTGAGAACCCTCATTATTAGCCACCAATTCCTTAGACTTTGAAGACTTGAGAATCCTCATTGTTTGCAACTTAGTTTGTTCATCCTTTAATAGTTGAGCATAATCATCAAAAGTGATTTTCTTATAGGAAGCTCCTAATGTAGTCTTTGCGGCGTTGAAAGAAGAGACAAATGTGGAGCACTCAAATGGTAGCTTATAATGAATGAGATATATCAACCTATCATCTTTAATAGGACTACCACAATCATCAAGTTTTGTTCTTAATTCATTCACCTTAATGATAAAATCTTGAATAGAATCAAAGGTCTTAGGATCTAGGGAGACAAGATCATCTTCAATTTTGTAAACATCCTCCTCAGTCACTTTACCATATAGGTTTTTGAGGGCATCCCAAGTTTCCTTGGATGTATCATACTTCATAATCTGATAGAGGATCTTGTCGTCAACACCAGACCTAATATCACTTAGGGCTTTTCTATTTGCCTTTACCCAAGCTTTGATATCACTTTGAGATACTTTATCACCTATTGGTTTAGGAAGCGAACCATCTACATATTGAGAAACTTCATCATGCATCAATTCACACCATATTTTAATAAACCATGTGGCATAGTTATGTGGTGTTAATTTTGGAATCTTAAGATTTCCCATGATGCAAGAAATGAAAGATAATGGTAGGAAAAGAGGAACACAACAGTAAGAAACACCCCCCCATTCACTCAATCAAGAATCCCCCCAAATGAAAGATTTTGGCACTTTATACTTAGTGCGATTACAATAGCCACTTTCCAATTTTGGCCTTAGTGGTCTTCTAATTTACTATTTAAAACCTCCTTTTGGAGTTCAAATTTGATACAAATTACTATAGCTCAAATGTACAACAATTCTAAAGTTTTATCAAAGCATTACAATGCAAAAAAGGACCTAATTCTAAAAGTGGTATTTTTGTCCACACCAAATTATAATCTGATTATAGATTTGGAAAGTAGATGAAAAATTATTCACTTTCAAAAAAATGGAACTTGATTTGGAGTCCAAATGAGCTTGTACAAAACAATTGAAGTTGCAAAATGTAGGATTAGATAGGTACAATCACCAAAAAATTCAATTTCTAACAAATTCGTCCACCAAAACCAAAAAATAATAACACCACTAAAAAATTTAGGAAATTCTAGCCAAAATAAAAAAAATTGCACTTGATTTGGAGCTTGGATGAGTGAGATATTGCCTCCCAAAGTCAGACTCTCAAATCAAAATTGAATTTGGAGAAGGGTCTGATAAGCAAAATGCAAGGTTAAATTTGAAGTCCAAACGAACATCACAATAGTTTAATTTGGCCTATGAATGATAGTCAAATGACTATCAATTTTAAGCTAATATTTTGATGACATTAGCAAAAATGTCCTCCCTAGATGATGTGGCAGGTACAGATGCTGATGTCAGTATGTGATGTCAGCTATATAGACTGGTACGACCTTCTTGTGTGGTAGTTCCACATATTTTCTGATTGGATCCTATGTGGCAAATCATGGCACTTATGTGTCACTTCGTTGATGTGTACGTAACACATAGAGGTGGGCTAACTACATCACGATTGACTGTAGACATGACAAGAGGTTGATTGTCATGGCAACTGACTAGAATTTGTGACGTGTCCTAGACTCTATGGTGTTTAATGTGTTCACATGGAGGGGTACAGGGTGGACTGTGTGGATGGGCAGGAAGGAGTCGCTAGAGAAGCCACAACAGAGCTAGAGGAGGGGTTTTGGTGGTTGGTGAATGGTCGACAAAAATCAAACACTGGAGAAGTTGCGGGTGAAGCTCATAACAGCTAGCGAGAGGTTGTAGAGTGCCATCTTTCATTGTTGGTGGGTATATGTGGCTAGTGGTGCTATGGGTTTAATCCCACATGCATGCCACAAAGAGCTCTTGCACTAAAAAAATACCAAAGCCATCCAATATTTCAAATGGCTTGAAAGCCACGATGCACCAGTGCCGGTTGTGTTTGGAAATGTGGTACCACCAATTGGTAATAAATTTGGCCAAAATTTGCAAGAATTTAATGCCAAAAAATTAAAAAGAATATGTTGGAAATATTAAGGAATATTTCGCAGTTACGAGATCTGGGATTTGATCATCCTATTCTTGCAAAAAAAATAAAATTTTTTTCTGCAGGTCTGATAGGCCAATTTTTTTTTCAAAAATGCAAATCCAATTTTTTTGAAAATTATAGAATGATGGCAAAAAAAAATAAATGCAAATCTGAAACAATATAAATGTGTAGATCTAATAGATCATACTGTACTTGCAAATCGGGCCTTCGGCTACCAATTTGCAAAAAAAATTGCCTCAAATTTGACTATGGCCCAACATAGGAAAATTTATACTCAAATTTCACCAAATTGATGCTCCAAACACAATGGTGAGGTCTGCTTTGGCTCTAGATGCTCCCAATAGCTACAAATACTTTAGATCAAAATCGAGGTGTTATTAGAGAGGTGAAGCAAGAATGGTCTCCAATGGCTATGAAATGATGCTCCTATGGCTCTGATACCATGTAAGAATTTTCCTTAGAGAAAAATCACCCAAGACCAAGAAGCTCAACAACTAGCACAATATAGACCAATAGAGTATGATCAGAATAACAATATGAAATTCAATTGACGTACAAGTACACTTGGAGTTCCTATATATAAATTCCTCTAGAATGCTTCCAGAATGTCTAGAAGTTGGCAATATGATAAGCCTCACAACTAAGAACATTTCCACTAGGAGTGGATTATCCTCTATTAAACACAGGAGTTTGTGCAATGATGAGAGGATAAGCCTACAAAGGCGTGTCACATAAAATTATGTTGTAGACACCATGTTCTTAATTAAGAGTGTGAATAACTATGTTGCCTACATGACAACTCAGTTAATTATGCAAACTCTAGTGTTGTAGACACCATGTGCTAAAATAGAGTTTCTTACTCTTGTGTTTTCAACAAGACAACTCATATGAGTATGCAAACTCCTAGGTGTCTAACCTAATAAATATTAGAATAATGCATTTATCCTAAGTAAACTTAAGTAAAGTGTAAATAATAATTATTTACACTAACAACTACAACTGAAACAAATAGGGGTATCGGGAAAATGAATGCAGGACCAAGTCCATGAGCACTCAAAGATTTGAAGGATATTGTTGCAATTGTTATAAGTATGGACATAAAGCATATGAATGTAGATCTGAGACCAAGTGAACATCAAACAAATAGATAAAGGTACTCCAAAATGGAAACTCCTATGATTGGGATTACAACACAAGGTACAATTGTCACTATTGTCAAGAATATGGTCATGTTCTTGAGAATTTCATAAGAACACATTTCAGAGGCAACTACAATAGATGGTTGAGTGAGATTACATGCTTTAGTTGTCTCAAGACTGGTCATGTAACTAATAGATACTATCCAACTAGGTCACCAACACCGAGAAATGAATTTAATAAAGGTAAACAAAAGGACAATGTTAAGAAAGTGAAGGTGTGGATGAACAAGACATGGAGAAAGAAGGAATATTATAGTACATCAAGTTTAGATGAGGTCACTTCATCCAATGGATTAGGTGATTGCATCACCCCCAACTAGGAAATAAAAGGTATGTGTGAAACTAACATTTGAAAAGTTATATTATGCATTTGTTACAAATATCTAACATACGAAAAGAATAAATATGCATGAATCAAGATGCAATGAAGAAGTTAAGACTAAGAGTTATTCTATAGATATGTTGTTTTCTATGTTGGTGTCGAGCATGGAAGACATCACTTTTGTTGCCAAGCATAAAAGGAATTTTATTATAAACTGAGATCGCTATGAATGTTGAGCATACCAGGAATTCTATGCAAGCTGAGTGTGGTGAAAATCCTATATTGGCCAAGCTTACAACTGTATAAGCATTGAGCATTTATTACCAAATTTAAAGGGTTATATAGTCAATTTTTAACTCAATTGCATCCACTAGAGTCTGAAGAGAAAAAAGAGCACAAAGGTGATTGCAAAAAGAGATTCAAGTGTCTACAAACTAGATTCAACTGCTAATCAACATCAACCATCAAATTCAAGAGGTATTTAACTAGTGTTGAGTTGCATTGTTTGGTTCTCGCAAACCCTAGGAGTGAAAAAAGGTAGCTAGTTCTTTGTCAAATGTTAGATAAGAGGGGAAGGGGGTTTTCAACATTTAGTTGATAAGCAATGATGTTAGGTAAACCCTATTGCGAGCAATTCCTGAGATTGCATACAAGGGAGATCCATATAGTATGCTATCTATGATACCACCAAAGGTTCTTAGGATCTAGGATGTGAGATGTTGCTATACTAGAGAGATTGGAGAGGTAGGAGATATGGAGACTACATGAAAATGGTGTTTTGAGGGAAGAGAATAAGATTGTAGAGTGAAAAGGGTTAACGTGTGCCCTAGAATTTTCTCAAATGTTTAAAATTGAATGGATTCAAATTTTTCAAAGCCATATACATGACAGCTAGATTTGGTTAGAGGGTGGGCCAATTAGAATTTCTAAGTAGATTGTGCATAGGGTAACAGGGTATCCTACCCTTGACCAACCAAAGAGCATGGGGAGTGATGCAAAGGAGGTTATTGAAAACAATACATGTGTCATGTGGAATAAGATAGGGATGTCAATAGATACTATTTTAGATCCCATTGTTTCCTTTGCAATCAGAGTCATAGCCCATAAGTTCTTTCACTCAAGCCGACTGAACAATGTTTCCTGTATGGCAGTGGACTTAGGTTACAAAATTGTGAAGAGAGATCATTCCTATGACCTTGCCGAGTTACAACTACAATAGTTATCAGAAAACTTAGAAACCATTAGGAAGGCCAAAAGTGCATCATGCAAGTTTTCTTCTTTGATTGTTTTCATATTTTTCTATGTGCAAAACACATTCCCCACTAGTGGTAAAGTTGCTTGGAAGACCAATAGGTTAGTTACACATCAATTGTCATAATTCATTGAGCAACTTGGAGATAATTTTGAGTCATTCATGACTAGTTATTTTGAGGATTTTAAGAAATCCATGAAACAAAGATTGAGGATTCATGTATCATTAATGGAACAACTTTAAATGATGTATGTTTCCTAGCTGATGCAGATCGTACATATGTACAAGCAGCAATACCCAAGGTCAGATGGTTAAAACCCTTTCCATATGAGCTCAATGTAGATGAAGCCTTTGTAACAATCACAACCTTAGTGGTTGAAGAAATTGATAAAGATGCTAAATCTTTTGGAAACTATGATGAAGTCAAATCAAGAATAACTATTGACATGAAAACAACTACAGTTTTGAGAAAGAAGAAAAAACTTGTCAAAAACCTTAAGGAGAGAATCATTGAAGGTGAAGAAGAAGAAGAAGAAGGAGAAGGAGAAGTAGAATAGAGCCAAGAATGCTTGAAACTTACCCAAGGCCTAACTGAAGATGTTGAAGGTGTCAAGGAAGAAGAAACTGAGGAAGCACTTAAGAAAAAGGAGAAGAAAAGTAAAGCAGAGACTCAAATAGTGGAGAAGCCTGAGAAGACTATGAACAAGTCACAACAAAAGCCATCTATACCTATAACTAGGTCAAGCACAAGGACAACCACTATGCATGCTAAAGAAGTGACAACAACAAAAGGAAAGAGAGCCAACACTGAAACATAGTCAAGCCAACCTACTCCAAAAATGGAAAGTGTGAAGAAGGTATTAGAGAACTTTTTCTCTCTATACTAAAATTTATGCACTGATGATCTATTCACTCAGGAGAATCAAGGAGATTTGAAACTCATAGGTAGTAAATTACAACAATCTCTTGGTCAAAGTCAAATACATTTTTAGATGTTACTAACTACTCATAGTAGGCTTGCCAAGTTGCAAGACAAAGATGCTAATATCAAATCTACTCTAATTAGTATACAATCCATGTTAACACCTCACATGGAAGTGTTACACAAGGAACTATTCTATGCTGAAACTTTGATGGAGAAATACTCCCAACTTTCTACACATGAAGGCTTAGTTGACCGTTCTACTAATCTTAAAATATAGATTCATTCATTAGATGTAGCATTGAAGATCATATTGGAGATACATAAACCATTCTTGGACAAACACACTATAAGTGTATAACCCAAATGACATAAGTGTCAAAAAAAGGGGATATAAAGTTTTGGATAAGTATTTTTGTGAAATTTTGAATGAAAATTTGAAGGAAATTTATCAAGGCAACATATCTAATCAGTAGGAGTAATGAATGAAGAGAGAAAAACAAAGTTTGAAGCATTTACTATGGGGGAGTAATGGAATAATAAGGGATGAAGGATATACAATTTTTTTTGCAAATTTTGAAGTTTTTGAGAATTTTGTATATGAGTTGAGTCACAAAGATATATTGTATGACTTATGCATACAATAAAGTTGTATATGCCATGACAACATATTTTTTCCACTCATGTCAAAGGGGGAGATTGTTAATCTTAGATTGGTTTTGACAAGGCAGTGACAAAACACTCATTATCTAGCAGAAACATAGTGCATGTCGAGTAATCAAAGCATGTCGAGCATCATTCCCCAGACAATACATGCCAAGCAATATGATAGTTAGTGCCAAGAACTAGTAGGTGTCAATTAGTCAATGTGTCTCGAGTCATTTAGGTCTCAAGCCAACAGAGGAAGCTGAGTAAATAGTATGTGCCGAGTGATTTTGGTGTCAAGTAAATAGTGAGTGCCAAGCTATTCAGAAGTCGAGTTACATTATTAAGAGTATAGTAAAGGCTGAGCATTAGAGCTTTTGGATGTCAAGTGAACACTTTATAACATAGATATTTTTAATGGCACAAACTTCTATGTAAACCATTTTTGCACCGACATAATCATAAATTTGATTATAAGAGATAAGTATGAAGCCATATTACGAATCCCTATGCAATACATGCAATCAATTAGAGTGAGGGAAGAATTAGGTTGAAATAAGGATCAACCTCAGCCGTTGATTCTTACTTAATCCATCACCACCAATCTTTATATAAGAAGACTAAACCCTAAGAATTTTAGAAGTGTGCGAGGAGACAAATGGTAAGAGTTTAGAAGGCATTCATGGTGGCTTAAATGGTTATGAAAGAGTTATACTTTACAAAATCAATTTGATAAGAATAGAGTAAAGAAGTGAAATGATAGCCAAGACATATCTGATCAAGAGGATCAAGGTTTAAATAGTAAGGAGGAGATCTGACATCAAGTAGAAAGGTATTAACCGAAGGATCACAAAGTTGAATCATTTTAACGGGTGATATAGAGAAAATCTCTTAATTGAGTAGTCCTAATAGGCTATTGTAAATCTCTTAACTGAGTGCTTACTTTATTGTAATTTTAAATCCTCCAACAAGGTGGGAGCTAACAATCTTTGTAAGCCTTTAACAAGGCAGACCTTTCACAAGATAGATCATAGATTATGCTCAAACACATTGTAGCCATAATTGGCAACACTTTACAATTGTAGTAGTGAAGAATTGTGGGTGTCATCCCCATCCTACTTTTACCTTCTCATTGGAGGGTTTCTAGGTAACCAAATTTCTTGTGTCATGTGTTGAATTTACTTTATGCTATGGATGTGATGCATGTTAAGTTATTTCGGTTTACATGTCAAGTTATGAGACGAATGTTGGTGATATGTTTTAAGAGGGAAAATTTTAAGTGTTGACTCCCCCCCCTTCAAAACTTGCTTTCCCATTGTTGTTTCGAATGAGATTTACATTTTAGACATGTCCAATTGATAGCATACATAAAGAACAAGAATCTTTGACCACTTTCAAGTGGACTTTTCATCTTGTACAACAATATATACACTTACCTGTTGTATGGCCTCCAATTTCTCTAATAGTGCAAATTATTTTGGATCCATTCCAAACTCTACAAGAACTTTTGTTGGTCATCTAGTTTTCCATATGATCTATCCATACTAAGGAGTTTTTTATGGCATTGACATGCATTATATTGTCCATCTTTCCAACTATACAGTCATTTATATCATTTGTAAAATACACTCTTTCAACCATATACTCATTTATGCCAACCATATAGTTCAGCTTTTGACTATATGATTAATCTTATCAATCATATGATCCATCCTATCAATCATACTTGTCCTTTTCCAAGATGCTCAACCCATCTTACAAGAAATATGATCCATTATATGAGATGTATAGTCTATTTATTTAATATTACAATCTATCATGTAATTCGTACATGTCCTTTTACTATATGTATAAGTTTGTCTTCAAGTTGTATGCCCTCTCACATTTTATTGTGTTTGACACAATTCAATCACATCAATATTGCTCTTTCGTTTGACAAAACCAATTCCTTGAGTTCTAATGCTTTGTTTTACATGTAACATATTTCATAGTGGTAGCTACATTTTTGGATTTTATTATATTAGTATAGGTTTTGGCATCTTAAAAAATTAAGATAATGATGTACACCATGGAGTTCTATGCAATATTGAAGGTGTTTCCTCCAGACCCCTACAAGGGGAATGCTCCCTTGAACCCACTATAGGCACCACCCCAAGACCCTCATTTTATTTTTGAGTACACTATAACTTTGAGTTTGGACATTACAAGTCATTATCTACACTCCTATCATTAGTCTTCCTAGAAATTAGTTGATTTACACTTTTCATCTAGAAGACAACCTTTTATTTTATGGGGATGATGTAGTTGATGTAAAATCTTTATTTTTGTGTTTGATAATTGGTTATCCAACAATTTATCAATTATTTGAATTAAGTTTTTTTATAGCTATCAGATAATGGTTGTGTCAGTAGATGGTTGTGTTCATCTAGGAAACTATTAGATCCTTTAAAAATGTTGCATACTACCAAGGAAGATAGCACCATATTATTGAAGGAATTATAATCCTTGGTCGAACATCTTTAGTATTCTCTATAATGAACTCATGACATAATAAAGACATGTTTTACTCCTTTATCTATTACATACTGCCACTTGTGATATTATTTTATTCACTTAGCTATCATGAGAAAATAAAGATACTATTTTTCACTATCCATAATGTTACTAGCTTCTATTTATGGATATGATTGTGTGTATCTTTTAGGTTCATTATTTTGGATCATGTTTTTGTGATCCATCATCAGGGCGTAAAAGACCACAAGGAAAATAAACTGCAAAAAAGATACACAATCATGTATCCAAAAATAATAATTAAGAATTTTTGTCAATTCATACAGATTTTGAAAGAATGTTTTTTATTGAATCCCATATTGTTCTTCCACGTCTAAAACACATTTCAAATTATGTGAGAAATATGAAATTATGTGTCACAACTCCATGATTGTGTGTTCCAAATCAATTCAACTTATCATTTCCATATAGACTATTGAAATGGTTTTTTAAAAAAAAAAAAAAAAAATTAAATAAATAAGGAATCAAATAATATTTTTTCTGGACCTAGCATATGAGGTGGTGGTTGTGGTAAGGGAAAAAAGTTACCATTTTTTAATTAAAACCATTTCCTTGGTGTTGTTCGAATTGCCTTGGCTCTTGGTCTATTTACTTTACTGTGTTTTAGATTAGCGAAAAAAGGAGAAAATGGAAGAGTTGCCAAAGAACTGTATATCTTGTATTTTGTCATTTACAACTCCTCGCAATGCCTGCCGACTCGCAACAGTTTCAAAGCTTTTTAAATCTGCATCTTCCCCATATTCTCTCTAGGATAAATGGCTTCCTACCCATTATGCCCAAATCCTTGCTGATTCATTTTCTCCCATCATTTTCTCTTCCAAGAAACAACTCTATTTTCACTTATATCAATCAATCATTTTGAGCAGAGGAACCCAGAGATTTTGGCTACAAAGGCAAATAGAAAAGTGGGTTATATATTATCTTCCAGAGAATTATCAATCATTTGGGTGATGACCAACGCTATTGGAGCTGGACTCCTAGAAAAGTTTTGAATTCCAGTTAAGAGGAAAGAAGAACTTTCAAGCGAAAGGGAGATTGGGGGGAGGGTTGTGCGAGCTTGGATAGGAAGTAAGCGAGCAACTATAGAGAAGAGTCACATAGAGCAACTATTAGAAGGTTCAATGTATTTCAGTTGAGTATTTGGTATATGGATGCCGATAATACATAAATACCTGGAGCATAATAAAATATGAATTAAGGAGGATGTTGAGTACCTTGTTTAAGAGAATTCTTGCAACCTCTAGTTGTGTAGGATATGATGAGTGAAATGCGTTGGTAATGGATATCTAAATTAGACAGATACTACTATTCCACGTCTTATTTGAGTAAAAGTCATCCTATAGAATTGAATGCCTCAAGAGAGGAGTAAAAATTCATTCAAAAACAAAGTTACAATTATTTATCGTGTTCCTAATATTGCCTTCTTTGGGTTGGCTGAATGAATTATAGTTCTCCCTCTGTCCTTTATCATTTTGTTAAGGTTTCACAATCCCTATGAAATTACAGTGTTTTCTTCATATGAACATTGCTCCCTTGTGCATAAAAACTGTGAATTATGTTTAGCTATTTGCATTCAAACCTCTTTTCTGGACATTGCAGACTGTATATGGATTGAATTTGTAAGAATGAGAGTTTCAAGCAACAAGTATGCATGAAGATTAAATCAAAGTGTATAACTACCCTAGGAATCACAAAGTAGATCTGGGTAAACTATTTCATTATGCCACTGTCCCAGTAATTGAACTAAGCTCACTCGGTTATAAGTAGGAATGATAAGGGAAAGTTATAAGTGTTAAGCGTCGTTTCCACATTTTCCTGAGTCAGCCTCAACTATCTTCTATGTAAAGCCACCTTGGTTAGAAGGATAAGTCATTTTAACATGGTTATTAGAAATATTTTTTAACCTCCAAACTGACTTGAGCTATGAGAAAATTTGATATTGTGTTCTATGAATTTGAATTGTGAAGAGAGTTTCCTTCAAATAATTTCATGATCTTTAAGGTTTCACTAAAGCTTTATGAGTTCTTTTTGTATTGCAATATTTGTTTAGATTTAATGAATTGAACTTTATAACCGAATCTATGTAGTAGTGATTGATGATAGATTATTGCTCAATCTGGTTAGAGTCAAGGCTATGATAGTTATATATGAGCTTAACATGAATGAAATCTCTTTTGTATTGGGATTGAGTTTGCTTAAGATTATAGTTGACTAAGATATGGGTAATCCTTTGAGTGTAAATTTTTTACTACTTGAGTAACAAATTTGAAGCAGACTTTGTGTTGTTAAAAATGAACTCTATGTTTATATATACCTAAGGTGATTGGTAAAGGGTTATAGTTTAAGGATGTTATTCTATGATAGTGTAATTATTATGCTTCTATGTAGGATTAGCATAATAGTTTTCCTTTTAAGAGAAAAGAATTGAAGTCCAAGAAATAATTTAATGATTCTTGGATAATGTTACTTGTGAATTAAGATAATGCTTAACTTCTTTATCCTTGCTTGCTCATATTACAATAAAATACATTGTAATAACATGTTGGAAGTAACACAAGCTTAAGTATAATAGAATGAAATGTAAGAATTAAAGTTTATCTTATGAGTGTCATGTTTTAGATGTTTGTATGAAGAGGTTTTGTCTACTTTGTATAAAATAATTGGAAATAAAGTACATAGAATTTAGCCTTGCAATGCATTATGTTAATGGAGTATTGACAATATGGTCAATATTTAGGTCTAGTGAGACATGATTAAATTGCATTGAACTATGGGTCATTGTGAGAGAGTATTTGAACTACCTAATTATTATGAAATGAAGTTCTAATTTTTGGAAGAGTTTTCCTTGTCTTGTAATATGCTTCTTGATAGACATATGAGAAGAAACTATTGAGTTAAATTGTTTTTCCTATGTAATTGATTGAAACTTGTTATCTTGCATTTGGCTATAAAAGGTTGTGTTACTTGATTTTACAAAGGTGGTTTTTGTTATACACATAAAATAAACTATGAATGTATAGAACCTTTTGATGATATTGTAGATAAGATGCACACAATTTCATTACTTCCCTCTCATTTTTTCTTATTTAGACTATCTTGTTGTCAGGCAGGGTATCCTTCATGTCAAGAAGGACTTCGGGAAGCTTAACAACTTTGTAGTAGGGTGGTAAAACACTCCTATAATATTCTCGCCTTGTGTTCATAGACAAGTTCTAGAGCCTCTATCAAAATGGTCAACATAATCGGTACACCTTGGTATTCTGGTAACTAAATTATAGTTTCTTTTAGACTTGAGCATATATGTATATGTATCATTTTTGTTAAATTTAATGATAATTAATTGAGAATTAATGTTGATTGGTCAATATTCAAAGGACCTTGACTCTAATTGAATTTTTTTCATTTTATGGAGAGTGTTGATGTGGTATTGGTTTTGTAGGGGCAGTTCTTATATTATGGATATTTATCTTTTATTCTTTATACCACACATGCATACAATTGGTAATGATTCCTTGGTGTGGTGGTCAGTGACACATTAATTATTTTGACAAGGTGTATCTTTATTTCTTTTCTTTTTCCCTTTTCCTTGGTTAGTATAGGTTGATTTATTCAAATTGGTATCTTTTGTCAAACTTATTTATTTGTGATTTTGGTTTACACTCAATTATCAATAGTTGTATTGAATGTCTGTAAGTTTTTTTTTGTAATTTTTACGATAAAATGTTTAAAATTTCTTTATGCATGCCAAGGTATTTTTGGATGTTTATTTCATAGTCTTTGCTAATATTTGATAATTTGGGTTTTTCTTCAATTAATTTATAGTATTGTATGTGGGTTCTTGCAAATGAATTGTAATATGAAGGTCTCTTTGTCTTTTTCTTTTTTTTTTGATTTGTAATAGTTTTGGATTGACTAATAACTCAAACAATTTGATAAAACTTATAAATACATAAAGTTGAATATTTTCATTTTATTTATGACATTAAAATATATATTTTTATAAATGTAAGAGCAACCCATATTATTAATTATCTATTTAAAACATATACAAAAGGTAAAAAAAAGAATGGTTTAAGTTATTCACAAGATATGTATTCTAATATCCTTGGAAAGGATGCCACTTCTAAGAATCTTCTCTATTGGACATAGAAGTTGTATCTTTGAATGTGGACAACCAATATTTTACCAATGTTCAAATAGAAACCATAAAACCCTCAAACACCTCTCCTAGAAGGCTCACATTCTAAAAAGAATGTGTATGACCAATTTCAAGAAGTGAAACCAACAATGGTAATGGTATAATAAACCAATATGAGAATACAACACAAATAACTCAAAACCCCTCTCAATCAACTCTCCCAAAATAAATATACAAATTAGATTCCAACAAGATAAAATATTCACATCAACACGAATCAACACAACTATGTTTCTTGAATTAAAATACAATGGATCCTCTCATTTTTGTATTGCAATAATGTGGAGAATATTGCATGCAAGGGGTTTCTTACTCACAAACTTGAAATGAACCAAATCCAATTTCCAAAACCACTTCGGATTAAATCACCAAGTCAACAAATCTCAAATGAAGGGTACAACCAACCATATAGAATCTTAATGACAAATTAAGGAAACAACAGATTAGGGAAACTCAAATAAAATAAAATTTTAATGTTTTCCCTTTTAAATATTTCACTTATTTCTCTTCAAATGAGTGTCCTTTTTTTCTCTTTAAAACATTATTTATATATTTAACTTTTTTTCTTTGTACCAAAAATGTGGACACTTCTATAAACCCTTATATCCAAGACATCCAATGAATTTGGAGTCTTAGAAGGTGGCTTATAACTTCCTATCCATAGTTTGCAAGAATCGTGTAGATAATAGTGATGGCTCTCAAATGAATCCAATAAGAAAGATCTTCACAAGGTGCACTATATAATGGAAGATTCGAGTAGATATCAAGTAATGAAAGAAAGTATCCAAGATCTCCACAATGATATGCAAATGAAAATCTAAGCTAGATGATGTGCAAAAGTACAAGATAAACAAATCTAAACTAGCAAGATGAAAGATCACTATTTCATTCTAATTAATCTAGATTGTCTATTCTAAGTGCAAGAAAGTAAATTACAACTAAACTCAATGAGGATGCAAGAAAGCTTAAGAAAGAAAATAACAAAGAGACAACATAACAAAATCATGAACTCTATATCCCCCAAGAGGGAGGAGAGAGCCCCCTTTTAAAGAAATTAGGAAATGAGTAGACAATCAAGATTAAGAGCGAAAAGAATGAGCAATGGTGGAGATTGATTCTTGGTTGATCCACGTGTTCATGGTTTTTAAGGAAAAATCAAAGGCTAGTATTAAGAGGAAAAATAGTGAGTGGTTGAGATAAATAGGCAAAAAAGCCTTTTTGAAAAGTCAAAAGATTCCATTCATTGGAAATCACAGTCTAAATGGGTGGAATTTATATTATTATTATTATTTTTTTTATTTTTTTATAATGTCTTTCAATGTTCACTTAGGGTAAAGGGGATTTTTAATTTAATTAAAAAGGAACATGTTATTTTAATTAAATAAACTTAGGATAAAGTGGTCAAACTTTAAGATATAATCAAATAATTGATTATGTGATGGTTTGATAAAAGACTATTAATTAATTAATTAATCATGCAAAATTAATTTAATGCATAATAATGGTCTAGCATTTGAATTTAAATATTCAAAAAGAGGGCTTATATTTTACTACACCAAAATTTGGTGATTACATTTTACCCTCTTTGAGTTAGTGTACGAGTGATCACATTGAGTCAAAGAATATGATGATGTCGAACAATTGATATGAAGAGATAAACTATCTTGAAAGATATTGAATTTGAACCTAATTGAATGACACACTATGAGATTGAGATGATAGATAACAAACTTTGAATTTGATCAAATGAAAGTTAGCAATTCTTTTTACTATGATCCTAAATCAACATTGAATCATAAAGTTTGATAGCAAGATTTCCAATGCATAGTTTGATGTGAAGTGATGAAATTGGACATTAGGACTAGGTCGATGTGATTGAACAATATCAAACTAATATGGTGTTATGAGAGTGATATATTCTTGATGGAATCACTCATTCATAAATATTGAAGGAGCTCATCTCGATGTGAAGCAATGAAGCCAAGATGCCCCTAGCAATGATACCATAATCAATTTGTAGTTTTGATAGGATATTCATGCCCCTCAGGACTGAAATCAAAATGATATTGAGGATACGAAAAAATAGGACAGACTTGATTGAATCAAGATTGGGTAGGGTCCAAGATGATTGATAATAAATTTAGAAAAGGTTGAAGAGTATTTGGACCAACTTTGACCACGTGGCAATGTGAATTTGCCCTAGTTTGATCAAGTCTTACTAGTTTGACAAAACTTTGAGATTAGGAAAAAGTAAGTGATTGTAAAGAAGTATGATCATCATTTGTCTTAGGGTGAAAAGATAATCATCAAAAGAATAGTTAATTGTGTTTAAGGAGAAGAAATTTAAATCAGAATTTTGACAAGCACGATGAATCTAGATTTTGATTTCAATCCCAAAAATGCATCCAGAACATCAAATCAGGGAAGATTGTAGTTTTCATGGAAATACAACATATTTATAAATGATTTGAAAGCTTAGCATTTGGATATATTATATATGATGGTATGATTAACCCCTTAATTGTAGGATGAAGGAAATGGAAAAAGTGATGATGAGTAATAATAGAAAGACTAGCAAGAGGTGATTAAGAGATGATCAAGAGGTAGAAGAAGATTATGTTGGAAACTACAACTGGAACAATTTTTGTTTTGTCATTGATGTCAAATATATTGATTAGACATGTTTCTATCTGATCTAAATGTTCTATCTATTTTTTTACTGATGAAGATGATTTGAAAGATTGCTCATAACAAAATAACCTAGAGGAAAGGTTGAATTATGAAAAGGAAGCTAAAATGGACATTTTATTAGATAGACTTTGATAAGACAGTCATTTTTTATATCATTGATGTAAATCTTAACCAAGCAATAGAGTAAAAGAAAAAGGATTTTTGAGTGATGCTAGTGTTAACCAAGCCTCAGCACAAGTCGAGGAAATCTAATGTTGACTGAGCATCAGTAAACTAAGCAAGCTACTTAATTATGAATCAAGAGTTCAATAGAAACCGAGTGATTAAGTGATGATCAAGTGCCAGAACTTAGTTATTGTTGAGTGAAAGTAATTTGAATGCATAAGAGGAATCATGATTTCTAGCTGACTCAGTTGATTTCTTGGGATATGGAAACTGTGTTGAAGATCATATTGATGTGTTGAATCATTTAATTCAAGGAGAGCATTAGGTATTGTATCCAAAATTGAATTAGATGAATGAAAAATTTATAGAAAAAGAAGAAGATGGATAGATACAATGAACCTGATGAACTAGATCATAAACCCTGAGATCTATGGTGATCATGGAAATGGAAAAAGACCATAATTACCTATTTATGGAGGCACAGAGTCAATGAGAAAGTATAAGCAAGTGTGAGAGTGAAGAAAAAGAATTTATTGTGAAAATGCTACTGAAGTTGATAAGTGAATCTGAGTAGAAGGCTTAAATTTGATGTGGAGAAGATTGACTACTTGAAGGGTTGCTAAGAAAGTTAAGAAAAAAAGTTAACACAAGGGACTTATTAGTGAATCAACACATGAGTTGAACAATGATTTGAATCTAAAAAAGTGAGTTGTAAATCATATAGATCAAAACCCTACTATTTTCTTTCTAATGATTGTAAACAATTTGTATTGAAATCCTTTTAATCAAAGGTTGACCTAATAGTCATTGAAGGAATAAACAGTCTATGTAAATCATTTAGCAAGGTGATATTCTAAATGGAAAGATCAAAGTCATTTGACAAGCCCACTGCTAACAAGGTGATTAAATCCTCTAACTAGGTCACATTTAATAGTGTGTATTGTAACCTTTAATAGGGTTGGCTCCTAACAAAGCTCAATTTGAAAGAGTAAAAATGTGGTGACATGTTGTTAGTGGTTTTTCCCAAATTGGGTTTCCACTTAAAATCCTAGTGTCAAACTTTTGTTGAATGTTTTATGATGTTTTATACTCACATGTTTACATTCAACAAAGTCTATTATAATAGGACAATGAACTACTAGTAATTTTGTTTATTAGTATTCATTAGAGATTGAGCTACAATAGGATAAGCAAAACAATGAATGTTTAATATTTGATTGTTCAAATGGTACTTATGGACCCTGAGTAACTGATTCACCCCCCCTCCCCTAGTTATTCTAAACATTTATAACAATTGGTATCAGAGCATCAATGCTTATAGAGAGAAGTTTGAAGATATTTAAAGATAAATATCACGATTCACAAAAGAGAAGTACCAAAGTTGAACAAGGAGAAATTTCATACATGGAAAACTTTGATCATGTTGCATATATTTAGTATCGGTGATGCTGCTATAAACATTGTGGAAACTAAGTATGTGAAAACAACAACTACTCCTCTGGCAACTAAACAATCAAAACAAAAGAAAGAACACAATCAAGCAATTTTGGAGATTGCCTCATCCTTAAGCTATGTCAATTTTGATGATATAAAAGAATGTGACAGTGCAAAGAAGATGTGGAACAAACTAAAGACCATATATGGAGGAGATGACAATGTTTGAAGAGCCAAATCTAAGAGTCTAAGAGGACAATTTGATGAAATGAGAATGATGGAAGGTGATAATATAGTACAACATTGCACAAGAGTCAAATAATTTGTCAATGCTATTTGAGGTGCAAATGGAGAAATCAAAGATGAAACAATGACAATCAAGGTATAGAGGACTCTACTCCCTATATATGTCATTAGAGTTTCTACAATACAAGAGTTGAGTTGTACTCCAAGTAACACTTTGACCTTAGAAGGTCTACTTGGTAAACTTACTACTTTTGAGATGTCTAATTTTGATAACTACACACTTGCTACTATTGAATCTACTTTCAAGTCACAATTGATTCTTAGCAAGAGAAAAGCAAAACATGTGAAGAGTGATGATGAAAATTTTGATGATGATCTTGATGAACTTGAAGTACTTATTGAAAGAAGATTTGGAAGAGGAAAAGGTAAATAAAAAGGTAAATTACCTATTATTTATTTTTCATGCCACAAGGTTGGTCATATTGCTACTAGATGTCCTGACTAGGAAGACAAGGATGAAAGAAAGGAAAGAAAGTACAAAGGAAGAAGAGATGACCAAGATTACAAGAAGAAAAAGGTTGACAAATGTAATAAATCTTGTTATATTGTTGAAGAAGAAACTGACATTGAATCTGAAAGTAATAATGATGAAGTTGTTTATGTTGTTATGAAAGAAGATTCTGAGAAAGATGAGAAAGTTGCATTAATCTCTTATGTAAACAAGAGTCATAGATGGATAATTGATGGTGGTTGCTCTAACCATATGACTAGCGATAAAAACAAATTTTAGGCTATCGGGCCATACAAAGGTGGATGTGTTAAATTTGGTAATGATATTCCATGTGTTGTGAAAGGTAACAGTACTATTCAACTAACTGACAAGATCAAGTGTGACAATGTTTACTAGATTGAAGGACTTAACTATAATCTTATGAGTGTTTCATAGCTAAAAAAATAAGGATATAGAGTTGAATTCCATTATAGAAAGGCCAAGATATATGATGTTGATGGAAGTGGTGATCAGACATGAGGTAACTTTTTCTATCTAAATTTATCTAATGAGAAATGTTTATTTGCACAACTAGAATATGTTTGGTTAATGCACAAAACATTATGTCATGCAAATTTTGACAATTTGATAAACATTAGTAAAATGAAGAAAGTAAGTGTAATGTCCCGCCAGGGAACCCAAAAGAAATTAACCTAAAGTTTCACTAAGTTTTCCAAACATTTTCATTTGAAAATATTAAAAAACAAAAGATAACATAGCAGAAGCAATAACTCACATACATACAACCATCCATAAACATATTACATCTCTTAAGGGTCTCATGATGTTGAATCACATTCATAAGTTTCAGTAATACTAAATATGATACATAAAAAAATCCACAACATAGAATAACCACAAGTATGAATCCATTTAAATAATATACAATTATATAAGATGCCACTTGACATAACTAGAATGCATAATCCTCTATTGTACAAGTCACAGGGTATGAAAATATCAAAGAAATACATCATAAATAAATGCATCATCTCAAAAGAGCTTCAAAAATCAAATACAGTACAACACAATATAACCATCCATCAGAACACAAGATTATAAAGAAAGGAACAACTGCACAAGTACATCTAGCAATGAGATCCAATTGTCAGATCGCAATGGTATAAGAAACACTACCACCTAACCTAGTGGAACCTAAATGGCCCACTTTCACTATGCTAAGGAGATAATCTCAAGTCTCATATAGATATCAATCCACAAGTCATAACCAACATCTAGGTCAAGAAAAACCTTATAGAAATCTACCTCAAAGGTACCAAGACATAAGTAACATCTAAACCTAGAGGCAACAAAGACACGTAGAAAATATGATGAAGGGTGCTCGCCTTAATACCATAAACCATAATAGAAAACAAAGAAACAACAACAAATGTGAGAAAAAAATACGGACTTCTTATTTTCACTGCAAATGTGGAATTACAAAATTCAAAAGTCCAATATGCTAACCCACATGGGAACCTTCATTACAATAATCTACAAGACAAGCTGTGAACTATCACCTAGTGTTGTCCTAGACAATGTTCGAGCCTTTCTTAAATAGGCAACTTTATGTCACCTAGGAAGGTTCTATATGCTCAAACTTAATACCTAGGGCCGATAGACCCTAACAGTACATATAGAATCAGCTAAATACATTTTTGACAAATTATTTTAAAAATTTTGGTAGCCCAACTTCAGAAGGCCATAACTCTCAAACTGTTGCTTCTATTGGCTATTATAACCACTTTTCAGAAATGCCAGCTCCTAACCTACAAGCTCAAAATTGTGCAAGCACCCTTCCTTCAAGGTTTCATACCTCATCCGGGCACTCTAAGGCCTCCAACAGTGAGCTTGAAGATTTTTTTGCAAATTTTTTCATTGAAAATCTACAATAACTTCTCTGATACTTAAGTTGGAGAAATGGAATTTTTATGATAGGCTTATAACTCTAAAATGAACTTTCATGAAAATGATACTTAGAACCAAATCTATCTTGTGACTGATCTTCCTTATTGGGGACAATCCATTAGGTACATTATTTGATACAATATCAGAAAACTCTCCCAACATATCTGCAACTTCTGCAGGTACCTCCTCTACTTCTTTAATTTCTTTTGGAATTATAGAAAAACACATGTACTCATGCTTCATACCTTTGAGAAACTCTTTTTCATCAACAAAACATATTTTGGCAGTACTACATACCTTTTCTTCTTTATCTGTTAATAGCTTCAACTTATGCTTCACTCCATCCTTGGTTAGAGTGTAGGTATTTGCTCGCTCATTATATACAAAATGCTTGTCAAAGTGCCACGGCCTACCCAACAACATATGACATATGTCGATAGGTATGATATCACAAAGTGCCTCATCTTGGTAGCTTCCAATCTTGAACTTCACTGAGCACTGCTCATTGACCATGACCTTGTGGTCATCTTGCACCCAAGAAATACAGTATGGACGCGAGTGTTTCTATCTCTTTAGCTTCAAATTGGTAACCATCATTTCTGACACCAAATTTTCAATTCTTACACCATCAATGATCACATCAAAACACTTATGTTCACATCTACACCTTGTTTGAAACAAACTTCTTCTTTGATCAGGTTCATTCTCACCATTCAACATGACTCTTCTATTAGCTAGGACTTCTCCTCTTTTAGCAACTTCAAAATGTGAGGATCTGACATCTTCATCAACATGTGCAACTCTAGCCTAGTCTTCTATTCTTTGATCTATCCTTCCTTGGCATTAGGTACATTCAAATGCTTTATGCCCTTCTTCTCCATAGTGAAAACATTTTCCCACGAAAGCCTCCACTTCTAGATCCTTGTCCTCTGGCTCTTCCTCTCTGATCTCTATTATTTTGATTATGGAAATGATTGGAATTTTTTCTCCTCTGGTTCTAATTGCTACCCCCAAATTCATCCTTATTCTTTTGATCATCATTATGACCACCATAAGATTGTCTACCAGATCTTCTACTGCAACCTCTTCCACTATTCTTGTTGTCAAACTTCTTGCTCAATTTTTCTTCAACTCTTATAGAAAACTGATATGCCTCCTTAATACCATTCATTCAAATCAAACTCAGCTCATCTTGAATACTTGGCCTTAACCCATTAAGATAACATGCCACTTTCTCCTTATTAGCTTTTGCATGGCCAGTTCTAATGAGAACTTGGTATAACTCTTTAGTATACTCTTGAGAAAATTTTTCCACTTGCTTCAACCCTTGCATCTTCTTCAACAAATCAAGCTCATAATCTAGGGAATGAATTTTCACTTTAGTTTAGCTATCATCCACTCCCATCTGGTGATTTTGTCCTTTCCCTTTCTATTTCACTCCAACTGAACCTCTTGCCACCAGATCTTCACATGTCCCTTCATTTTTGCCTTCGCAAACATGACCCTATTAGGATACTCAATATCTTCATACTCAAAGAACTCCTCTAGTTTATTGATCCAATCAATCAACTCCTCTGGGTTAAGATTTTTGGAAAATGTGGGAACTTCAAACTTAGGTCTTTTTCCAATCTTGGAGATGGTCCTAAAAAGCCTTTCTTCCTTTGAGTTTAGAACTACCTCTACTTCAGAATTTTCTTCTACTTCGTCCTCATCCTTGCTTTCATCTTTTATAGGAAGATTTATTCCTCTACGCATTTGTTCTTCCAATGCTTGCATCTATCTTTGGAGGTCTCAAAAACCCTCAAGTGTAACACCTATAGCTCTTCCACCAGGCTCTCTTTGTAGAGGCATTTTCGTGCTTCCATTGAAACCCTAGTGAAAACTACCTCACAATTGGTGATTTGTCTACATGCTTAGCCCAAACTACAGTCCTAGTGTGAACTACTTCATAGCTGACAATTTGTCCACACACTCAAGAACTCTAGCTCTAATACCACTTGATGAAGGGTGCTCCCCTTATTACCATAAACCATAATAGAAAACAAAGAAACAAAAACAAATACAAGAAAAAATATGGACTTCTTATTTGCACTGCAAATGTGGAATTATAGAATTCAAAAGTATAATATGCTAACCCACATGGGTGCCTTCATTACAATAATCTGCAAGAAAAGTTGTGAACTTTTGCCCAATGTTGTCCTAGACAATGTTCGGGCCTTTCTTAAACAAGTAATTTTATGCCACCCAAGAAGGTTTTAGATGCTCAAACTTAATACGTAGGGCTGACAGACCCTAACAATACATATAGAGTCAGCTAAATACATTTTTGACAAATTATTTTAGAAATTTCAATAGCCCAACTTCGGAAGGCCATAACTCTCAAACCGTTGCACTGATTGGCTATTATAACTAATTTCGAAATGCCAACTCCTAATCTACAAGCTTAGAACATTGCAAGTGCCTTTTCGTCAAGTTTTTGGACCTCATCTGGGCACTCTAAGGCCTCCAACAGTGAGCCTAAAGATTTTTCTATAAATTTTTTCACCAAAAATGTGCAATAACTTCTTTGATACTTAAGTTAGAGCAATGAGATTTTTATAATAGGCTTATAACTCTAAAATGAACCTTCATGTAGAAAACTATAACATTCTGAGCTTGTATGAAAAACTTACTAAAAATAGAAAGTTTTCATAAATAGTAACCACGTTATCTACTAGTCCTTATTAAAATAGAAAAGACTGAAATGAAGATATTTTTGAGTGATACAAGACTGCTCTTACACCCAGGATGCTCCTACATCAAAATCTACTATGTAAGTGGGCAAGTGTCATCGCATGAGCCAACTCTAAAGTTACCCTAGCAACCTCTTTGGACTTTGATCCCCTAGTGTCTCTATGTGGCATCAGTATCCTTTCGTATAGATAAGGCATATCAACGACGCAAGGTTGTAACCAAGCATCCTGTCTACTCCCATCTTGCCCATACTAGCACTTGAGGCATGGATGAGGAAAAACATTGACTCTCATTAATTCATTTTATACCCATTTAATAAAATGTTATCACTTATTAAAACAACTTACAATGGGTTACTCAGGTAGCCTCTTTAGGGCTCCAACCTCCATAGCAAGCCACTTCCCAACATACCCATAGATTACCTACCCTAAGCTCATGAAAAATAAAACATGTAAAATCATAATTTTCACATCAATCCTTTACAAGCAACTAGAAAGCACCTAAAGAAAAATCACAATATTTATCTCAATCCTTTACAAGCCACTAGGAAGCACCAAAGATAACCGATGGAAAAATCAAAGATTACATCAGGAAAATCATACCATTCACCTCAACTCTATACAAGTAATTGGAAAACACTAACAAGCAATTGATCAAAACTCATCATAGAAATACGTTAATGCATCACAATGGTCGGGTATAAAAGATCATATACATAACATCATCATAAAACAAAAAACCCCAAGCCTTTGGTAAACATCCTGATTGGTCAATGTATTAAGTCAAACTTGAACCCTAGTAAAATAAACCAAACATCACATCAAGTATATAACAAATGTAGTTTCCTAGTTCATCCGGTTTTGAAAACAGAAAGGTTCAATTGTCACAATTGGGTTTCAAGTTTTCATTCTTCATTTAAAAATATACCCCTAAAAGTCCTTTACTAATAATTTACAAGTCCCCCCTTTATAGATAAATGATCATTTAATTAAATAAATATTAGACTTAAAATAAATAATTCAAATATACCTTGTTGAATTAAAACAAAAATCAATTTCCAAATATTGTAATTAAGTAAACTAAGTATGTTTTTAATAAATATTGTCAATATTAAATAATAACTTATTAAATAATAATAATAATAATGATTAAATCATTATTAAAATAATATTAATATTTTTAATTATAATAATAATTATCAATTTAATAATATAATAAAAAAATTAATAATTAAAAAGAATATTTAATATTAATCATATTAATTAATATATAAAAACAAACTATATTATAAAAATTTAATAATAATAATAAGATCGCATTTGCATCTATGTTTTAGGCTCGTCAACCACTACAATAGCAGCTTAGGAAGCCTTCGTTGTCATACTAGCTACTGTTGCTATTGGCAGCCTTAGCTACCTTTGCAGCTAAGCTGCGATGTAGCACGAGGATGGGGGGAGTCATGGCCCCCAATTTCCCTTTTCAATTTTCAATTTAAAAAATATATATATATATATATATATATATATATATATATATATATATATATATATATATATATATATATATATATATATATATATATATAAATAAAAAATTCTCCCTATCAAAATTTTGTACCAAAATAAATGTTTTTTGAGGTCTGTTATATTATAAGAATTATCACAATAATAATTTACTTTGGTAATTTTTATTAATATATGTTTTTTTTAATATAAACTTTCTAGCATAGATAATTGGAAAACGAATACAAAACTTTCAAATTCATAAATCTTGCTTTTGATTTTTTTTTAAACCCCACCTCGAATCCATAGTTTATCCAAAACAATCTAATTACAATTAACAAGATTCTCAAACAAGGGTTTCAAATTTTAAATTCGTTCACAAACGTTTTCAAGAACGGTAAATTTCAACACAAGGGTTTCAACCTGAATTAAGTTCTGAAAGTAGATCCATTCAAACATGGAGAAAATAGAGAGATTTCAAAGAGGAAATTACTGCACAAAACTCAACAAGATCCTACCTTGATATGATGCTAATCGATCGGATGCTCACAACTCGCAAGAAATTCCTGTTCTTTCGATAATCCTCTTTCTGAAAATTTGCTCCTACGAACTTGTGTGTTTGAAGAAATGAGCTCTGATTTATTAATAAAGAGTCTTCTCCCTTTAAGATTTTGATTTTGCAATCATGTGAAACCTTTTTCTTTTATTTTAATTTCACGTGCAACTTTTTTACACTTTAATTAAAATAAACTTTGTTTAATTTATTCTCTCTCTCTCTCTCTCTCTCTCTCTCTCTCTCTCTCTCACTAAATTACAAGACATCTTTAATAATATATTTATTGATTTAACTAATAATAATATTTAAAGTTTATTATTAAATAAACTCCTAAATAAATTATTATTAAATTAAATGAATATAATTACGCCAAAATTAGAACTTTTATTGAATCTTTTAAATTTAACTAAATAAATTATTATTAAATTAAATGAATATAATTACACCAAAATTAGAACTTTAATTGAATCTTTTAAATTTATTTTTTTTATTTAATTAATTTCTCAATTAATTAAATATAATTAAAAAATGATTTTTCTTTATTATTATTTTGTTAAATTAAATCATTTAACAATCTTTTATTTGATTTAATTATAACTTAAAATCACAACATACTCACAAGACTAAATATGAAAACCTATTATAAAGATAGAGTGCTAAATCAAACTCAAGGGTCAAAAATCACAAATTCATGTCACTTAACGAATTCAGAAGGGTAAATAACTCAGATACTCATCCTACTTTCTAGGACAATTGGCTTAGGGTTAGGATTTGGACTCAAGAACTATCTCCCCTCTTTTACCATTGAGATACTATGATAGGGCATGCTCATCCTGGCAATTCAAGGAAGTCGATGCCCAATACTTGCAATCTGCATAAAATCTGAGCATGTACATATATATAATCTAAACTAAATAGGCAATGGCAAAGAGTGGTGCATTGTGTATATCTCAAATAGAAGGTGACCGTGACTCCCTCCCTCAACCACATCAAAAACATCATACATAAAATAAAACATACGTGTACACCATACACATGCAAGTATGGGGTAAGTATCTATAAAAATTGCATATAGATCATCCATATAACTATCATCATAAAATAACTAAAATCACTACACATAAGCATCATCATTAAAAGAATAATCATGCATACATGAGATAACCAAGTATCAAGTAGCTCGTCACATAAATCAACTAAGTATGAAATAAAATCCAAATCAAATCGGGTAATCAAGTACTACTAATCATCAAACATAACCATAAAGATGGCCTAAAAGAATTTGATAATTTAATAAAAAAAGTAAACTAGGGGTAGGAACTACAATAAGAGGGTTTCTTAAATTGAAGAAGCCTGACAATGCTATGTGTAAGCAATATCAATTAGGAAAAATGACCAAGTCTAGTTTCAAGAGAAAAGCATATGTACATCTAGTGATATTCTAGAATTGGTTCATAATTACCTATGTGGACCTATTGATGTTCAAAGCTATTGTGGAGATAAATATTTCATTCTATTTGTTGATTACTATTCTAAGATGATGACTGTGATGTTTCTTAAAGCTAAATTTGATGCTTTTTAGCTATTTAAGTGGTATTTGGCCAGAGTTGAAAAAAAAATAGGGAAGAGTTTGAAGTGTCTAAGATCTGACAGAGGTGGTGAATTCATTTCCAATGAGTTCAATACATACTACAATGATAGAGGATTTAAAAGGTAGACGTCAGCACCAAGGAACCCTCTTTATAATGGAATAGATGAAAGGAGTAGATCAATAATGGATTGTGTAAGAATATTGATGATGGAGAAGAATGTATCACATAATTATTGGAGAGAAGTTGTTAGTATTGTTGTCTATACCTTGAATAGAGTGCAAGTCAAGAAAGGTACAAATCCTACACCTTTTGAACTATGGTATGGATATACTCTTAATGTAAAATATTTCAAAATCATTGAAATTAAATGTTATATATTCAAAGATAATAGGAATGGAAAACTTGATTCAAAGAGTAATAAAGATATATTCCTAGGATATTCCACTAAGAGTAAAGCTTATAAGTGTTTAAACTCTAACACTAACAAAGTTGTGGAAAGTGAAAATGATGTAGGAGCATCCTAGGTTGCCTTGTTATCCTACTCATTTTGTTCATTGTGCAATTTCCTTCATGTGCCTAGCAGTGTAGTTTCCTTCATGTAGCTAGCAGTTTTGATTCCTTCATGTGTCAAGTTACTGTAACAATTCTTTCATGTGCTGAGTTACCCAGTGTGTGCCGAGCTACTTAGAGTATGTCGAGTGTTTCTTCATGTGCCAAGTTACTCAGTGTATGTTGAGTGTTTCTTCATGTGCCGAGTTACTTAGTGTATGCCATGTGTTTCTTCACATGCTGAGTTACTCAATTTCTTGTGCTGAGTTACCCAGTGTATGCCGAGTGTCAGTATTTGGACATGATTTTTGCAGGTCGACTTGTAGGATTTATTTCATTCGCAAAATTTATGTTAATATCTTTTCTTGGGATGAGTCCAGACCGTTGTTGGGTCAACCTTCCTCTTATGTAATGTTCTAGAATAATCTATAAGCCATTTTGGCAAGTATATATAGAGTGTTTAGGCTTAGAGTTACGCAAGTTTTGGATAAGAAGATTAGGGAGAGTAGAACTAAAAGTGCAAATTTGTAGTTGGATCTTTGAATGTGAATGTATTTGTAATAGGCCATAACCCAGAAGGCCTTACAACTGGGCATGCATGTTAAATATTTGAAGAATCAATAAAAGTATTTCATTCTTCTTCCTCCTTTGGTTTTTGTTCCTTGTGTTGCTTCCATTGCACTAACTCTTGTAGGGTGGTTTGGATAGTTGGGTGAGCCTTTGGCCCTAGTTATTCATCCTATTGTCTACATCAGTTGGTATCAAAGCTTGAGGTTCATCCTTGTGGAGATTGGATCATGTAGAACCATGATTTGGATTTGGTTGTAGGGTGACAGATCTACAAATTTGACCTATAACTTGCAGAGGGTTACAATCTTGTAGGAACCTAATTTGTAAAGATGGTTCATGGTAGAATAAATGTTGATGATGCTATATTGGATTAGTTGAGATAAATTGCAGCCAGATTAGATTCTATGGAGATAGCCCAAAGGAGAGGAGCACATCTTGATGATGTAAATGATGATGAAGCAGTAGCACCAAACCATAATCTAGAACTTGAAGAAGATCAAGATGAGGAAAGATTGTTACGAGTGTTGTCTAGGGAAAATTCAAAGCTTGCTGTGGAAGTTGTTCCTTATGATGGAAAAGTGGATACCGATGCTATGTTGGATTGGATCTCAGATATGGAGAAGTTCTTTGAGTATGAAAACACTCTTGATAATAGAAAAGTGAAGATTGTAGTCACTAGGTTGAAAGGTCATGCATCACTATGATGGGAGCACTTGCAAACTGATAGACAAAGGAGAGGAAAGGAGAAGATCAGAACTTGGTCAAAGATGGTGAACAAGGTAAAGAAAAAATTCTTTCCTACTGATTACCAAGTTAGTTTTTTGAGAAAGATGCAAAATTTGAAACAAAAGAACATGAATGTCAAAGAATATATTGATGAATTCTATAGATTGGACATTAGATCTAGACATGTGGATGATGATGTTGAGAAAATTGCAAGGTACATTAATCGATTGAGATCTAGAATACAAGATGAAATAAGTTTTTTGAAGCTGGACAGTGTAGAAGAAGCATATCAATATGCCTTGAAAGCTGGGGAGATCTTGACAAAGAAGCATGAACAAAGACATAGAGGTAGAGGTGGTAGATTCCAGAGAGGCAAAGGAAGATCTTATGGAGAAAGTGGTAGATTCGATAATTCTATGTAGCATAAAGGCAAATCTAAATGGAAGAATGATGAAAAAGGCAAGATCAAATGGAAAATAGGTAATTCTTATCGAGGAGGCACTAATTCTCACCAAGGAAGAGGTAATTCCTATTCTAGAGGTGGATTTCATGGTAATTGTTTTAGATGTGGTAAAGAGGGACATAGATCTTTTGAATGTAGATCCTTTGAAAGTAGGCAAGGTAACAAAAATGCTATCATTCAAGAAGATGATGAGGGTTCACCAAGTGGACTTGAGGCTAGAGAAAATTTGATGGTGAGAAGAACCTTATGTAATAAGAGAAGTGATGGGGAACCTATTTTAAGGAGAAGTATTTTCAAGACCATATGTACGATGGCTGGAAAATGTTGCAAGGTGATTATTGATAGTGGAAGTTCTACAAATTTGGCATCAGAAGAGCTAGTTACCAAATTGCAGTTGCAGAGGCTGAAACACCCCAATCCTTATCATGTTTCATGGATCGAAGATGAGCATAAGATATTGGTAAGTGAGCAATGCCTTGTGAAGTTCAAAATTTGACATTCCTTTGATGAAGTTTTGTGTGATATTATGCCCATGGATTATTATCATATTTTGTTGAATAGACCTTGGTAATATGATAGATATGCTGTACATGATGGAAGATTGAATCAATATACTCTTTGGGTAAATGGGAAGAAACAAACATTGCTGCCTTTGATTGAAAGTTTAGATGAGGTTAATTGTACTGCTAAAAAATTTGCATGGTTAATGAGAAACAAATTGAAAGGGAAATGAAAAAGAATCAAGTCTGTTTTGCTATCATTCCAAGAAAATTGAGTTTTGTCAATGGAGACCAAGTGTAAGAAAATAGTGTTAATCGAGTGCCTGTCAGTGGTGACCAAGTGATAGATGGTAGTATTGATCGAGTGCCAGAAGAAATTGCAGAGATGCTAAATGAGTATAAAGACATTATTGCTGATGATATCCCAGATGGTTTACCTCTTGTAAGAAGTATAAGTCATTGCATGGATATGATTCCTAGAGCTAGTTTTTCAAACAAAGCACCATATAGATTGACACCTGCAGAGAATAAAGAACTTAATAGACAAGTGCATGAGTTGTTGCAGAAAGGTTTGATTAGAGAAAGCTTGAGTCCATGTGATGCACCTACTATATTAGCACCTAAAAAGAATGGAGAATGGAGAATGTGTACTGATTTCAAAACCATTAACAAGATAATAGTGAAATATAGGTTTCCTATGCCAAGGATGGATGACATAATAGATTGTTTGAGTGGAGCAAAGTATTTTACCAAGATTGATTTGAAGAGTGGCTATCATCAGATCAGAATCAAAGAAGGTGATGAATGGAAGACTTCTTTCAAGACAATAGATGGTTTGTATGAATGGTTGGTTATGCCTTTTGGTTTGACTAATGCAACTAGTACTTTCATGAGGTTGATGAATGAAATTTTAAAATTTTTTTTGGGTAAGTTTGTGATTGTTTATTTGGATGATATTCTGATATTTAGCAAGACTAAGAACATCTTGAGCATATTAGACAAGTATTGTA
Organism: Cupressus sempervirens; assembly: GCA_028749045.1. Lineage (NCBI taxonomy): Eukaryota > Viridiplantae > Streptophyta > Pinopsida > Cupressales > Cupressaceae > Cupressus > Cupressus sempervirens. The sequence goes on from CM053789.1 coordinate 659,225,823, forward strand.
GAAGTTGAAAGAGGAAAAGTTGCTGATTAATCTAAAAAAGTGTTCTTTTATGCAAGAGGAGATTGTGTATTTGGGATTTGTGATTTCAGATGATGGTTTGAAGATGGATCCTGAGAAGGTTAAAGCAATTTTGGAATGGCCTACACTTGAGAATGTGAGTGAGGTAAGATCATTTCATTGTTTGGCTAGTTTTTATAGAAAGTTTATAAAAAATTTTAGTGCTATTTGTAATGCTATGACTAGAACAATGAGGGGAGATAAAAAGGAATTCAAGTGGACACATGGAGCTGATAAGAATTTTGAGACTTTGAAACAAAAGGTTACTAAATTACTTGTATTGGCTTTGCTTGATTTCAACAAAGTATTTCAAGTTGAATGTGATGCAAGTGGTAATACAATAGGAGATGTATTAAGTCAAGAAGGCAAGCCTATTGCTTTCTTTAGTGAAAAGTTAAATGATGCTAAAAGGAAGTATTCTATGTATGATCAAGAGTTTTATGCTATTTTTCAAGCCTTGAAGAAGTGGAGACATTATTTGATTCCTAAAGAGTTTGTGTTGTATACTGATCATAAAGATTTACAATACTTGGGAAGTCAACATAAATTGAATCAAAGACATATGAAGTGGGTTGAGTACTTGCAGAGTTTTACATTTGTGATCAACATAAGAGTGGAGTTACTAATAGAGTTTCTGATGTATTGAGTAGAAGATGTTCTTTGTTGACTGAAATGAAGGTTGAAGTTCTTGGTTTTGATGAGATGAAAGAGTTATATGATGTTGATCCTAATTTTTCTAAGGCATGGAGAGAGTGCAGAGCACCAAATCTGATAGATCACATAAGTAAGTATGATGAATATTTCATTCAAGAAGGCATGTTGTTCAAAGGAATTTAGTTATGTATTCCTAAAAGTCCTATGAGGTTGAATCTGATTAAGGAAAAGCATAGTGGGGGATTAGCTGGACATTTTGGAATTGATAAGACATTGAGTTTGCTGAAATAGAAGTATTATTGGCTACAAATGTATAAGGATGTTTAGAAATTTGTAAAAATTTCTGGAGTTTGTCAAGTTGCAAAGGGAGTGAGTCAAAATATTAATTTGTATACACCTATTACTGTTCCCAAGAAACCTTGGATTGACATCAGTATGGATTTTGTTTTGGGATTGCCTAAGATAGTGAAGGGGTATGATTCTATATTTTTTGTAGTGGATAGATTTTCTAAGATGGCTCATTTCATACCATGTAAGAAGACATTAGATGCTGAGCATGTTGCTGAACTTTTCTTTAAAGAGATTGTGAGATTGCATGGATTACCAAGAAGTATTATTTCTGACAAGGATAGTAAGTTTGTTGGCTACTTTTGGAAGACTTTGTGGAAGAAGATGGGTACTGAATTGAAGTTTAGTTCTATATTCCATCCACAAATAGATGGTTAGATAGAGGTTGTGAATAGAAGCTTGGGTAATTTTCTGATATGTTTAGTTGGGAATAAGCCAAGTAATTGGAAGATGGTATTGGCATAAGCTAAATTTTCATATAACAATTTTGTGAATAGGAGTACAAGAAAGAAACCTTTTGAGATTGTTATTGGAATGCATCCTAGAGGTATATCAGATTTGAGAGATGTTGCTAGTGAAGAAAAGAAAAGCGCTGTAGGAGAAGAATTTGCTAATTTTATGGAGTCTTTGCATAAGGAAGTAAAGTTGAGGTTGGAACAAAGTAATTAGAAGTATAAGGAGAATGCTGATCAGTCTAGAAGACACCATGATTTTCAAGTTGGTGATGAGGTGATGGTTCATTTGAAGAAAGGAAGAATCCCATTTGGAACATATAGTAAGCTAAAGATGAAGAAATTTGGACCTTGTAAGATCTTGAAGAAGTTTGACAGTGGTAATGCTTATGAAGTTGAGTTACCTAATGACATGGATATATCTGCTATATTCAGTATTGTTGATTTGTATAAGTATCATGAGTTAGAGGATAAAGTTGTTGTATTAGATGATTATCCTAAGAAGCAAATTGAAGAAGTTGAACAAATATTGGATAAGAGAGTTGGCAAGAGCACAAGAGGAAAAGATTACTATGAATATTTGGTGAAGTGGAAGAATAGACCTATTGAAGATGCTTCATAGATTTCTCAATTTGATTTGGATTCAACTCAGGTTGGGACATCTCAATGATTCAGGAGAATCATTTCTTTCAACCCTAGTTGTCTGATGCATGAGCATCTTGGGTTGCCTTGTTATCCTACTCATTTTGTTCATTGTGTAGTTTCCTTCATGTGCCTAGCAATTTTGATTCCTTCATGCCAAGTTATTGTAGCAATTCCTTCATGTGCCGAGTTACCCAGTGTGTGCTGAGCTACTCAGTGTATGCCGAGTTACTCAGTGTATGCCAAGTGTTTCTTCATGTGCCGAGTTACTTAGTGTATGCCAAGTGTTTCTTCATGTGCCAAGTTACTCAATGTATGCTGAATGCTTCTTCATGTACTGAGTTACCCAGTGTATGTTGAGTGTTAGTATTTGGACATGATTTCTATGAATTGACTTGCAAGATGTATTTTGTTCGTGACATTTATGTTAAGATCTTTTCTTGGGATGAGTTCAAACCATTGTTGGGTCAGCCTTCCTCTTATGTAATATTCTAGAATAATCTGTAAGCCATTTTCGAAAGTATATATAGAGTGTTTAGGCTTACAGTTAGGCAAGTTTTGGAGAAGAAGATTAGGGAGAGCAGAACTTAAAGTGTGAATTTGCAGTTGGATCTTTGAATGTGAATGTATTTATAATTGGCCATAACCCAGAAGTCCTTATAGCTAGGCATGTATGTTGAATATTTGAAGAATCAATAGAAGTATTTCATTCTTCTTCCTCCTTTGGTTGCTATTCCTTGTGTTGCTTCTGTTGTGTTAACTCTTGTAGGGTAGTTCAGATAGCTGGGTGAGCCTTTGGCCCTAGTTATTCATCCTGTTGCCCGTGTCAGCAAATGTGAAAGTTGATGAATGTGTAGAAAGAAATGATCTTGCATGTAAGGAAGACCCTAAAGATTCCAAGTTATTCATCTATATGGATGATGATGCTCTAAGAAATCCTACTAAACAAGCAAACAAAGCTATAATTTCCTCACAGACAAGGAATGTTGAGGTGCAACCATAGGTCGCCAAGCAACAAATAATGGGTTACGAGCAATAGGATGAAGATGCCAAGTCATAGACAAGAAATGTCAAACATCAAAGAGACAATGCTGAGCATGTTGAGTTTGGAGAAAAACCTAAACAGGAAAGAGTTAATGAGCTTGAGATTATCTTTCAAGATGAACCTATTGAATAATAGAGAAGGAAACCACCCATACTAGCCAAGTTTGTAAGAACACATCACAAACTTAAAAAAATCATTGGTGATGTTGAATCAAGTGTTATGATAAGGAAAATTCAAAGATGATACATGCTTACTATGTGAATTTGAGCCCAAATCAATGAAGGATGCTCTAGACAATGAAGATTGGCTTCATTGAATGAATGAAGAAATTGAGAAGAATAATATATACTTGGACTCTAGTGCCAAGACTAAAGGATAAAAATGTTATTGGAACAAAGTAGGTTTTCAAGAATAAGTTGAATATAAATGGTGAAGTAACAAGGAACAAGGCAAGATTAGTATGTAAAGGATATGCTCAAGAAGGAGCTGATTATGGAGAAATTTTTTCTCCTATGGCAAGACTTGAAGGAATTAGAATCATGCTTGCATACTCAACCTACACAAATTTCAAGGTATATTAGATGGATGTCAAATATGTATTTCTGAATGGTATACTTGAGGAAGACGTGTACATTGAACAACCTAAAGGATTTGTAGACCCAAACAAGAAAAATATGGCATGTAAGCTGAGTAAAGCTTTATATGGACTGAAACAAGCCCCAAGAGCATGGTATGAAAGATTTCATAATTACTTATTGAAGACTAGTTTTGAAAGGATAAATGATAACAATAACCTATATTTGAAGACTAGTAAGAAAAATGAAGTACTTTTATCTAAAATATTTGTTGATGACATTATATTTGGAGGTAAAGAAACATTATGCAATCATTTGCTCATGAAATGAATAAGGAATTTGTAATGTCTATATTTGGTGAAATCAAATTCTTTGTTGGATTACAAATATGTCAAATGAAGTTTATTATTTTCATTACTTAGTCCAAATATATCAAGGAGATACTATTTTTTTTAGAGTGGAACATTCAAGACCAATGAGAACACTTATGTCAATAGGACATAAGTTATCTAAAAATAATTATTCTATAGATGTGAACCAAACACTATATAGATCAATGATTGGAAAATTTTAATATATTGTTCATGGTAGACCTAATATTGAATTAGTTGCTAGGATAGTTTCTATATTTTCATTAAATCCTAAAGTGAATCAGATGAAAATAGTGAAAATGATATTAATATATTTGAAAGGTACAAAAGATTGTGGATTATATTACAAGAGAAGTGATAGGTTTGAATTGAAGGTATTGATTGACTTAGATTGAGAAGGCAATATTAATGATAGAAAAAGCACTAGTGGAGATGCATTCTTTCTAGGAAAAAGTTTGGTTTCATGGACAAGAAAGAAACAAAATTATATTTCCCAATCAACATCTAAAGCTGAATATGTAGCTAATGTAGTGAATTGCTCTAACATTATGTGGATCAAGAAATTGCTGAAAGGAGTGGAGGAATAAATTACAAATCTAGTGGTTATCTATTGCGATAACACAAGTGCTGTCAACATATCAACTAATCCAACGATGGACACTAAAAAAAGGCACATTGCTACCAAGTATCACTACTTGAGAGAACTAGTTCAAGACAAAAAAGTGAAGTTAGAATATGCATGCACCAAAGAACAAATTGCTGACATATTTACTAAAGCCTTACCTAAAGATGCTCATGAATATTGACCTAGCATCAATATTGACAAGCAAGCTATTTGATTCCTAGCCAAGACTTCTATAGTGACTGAGTGATTAAGTGATGACTGAGTGCAAAAAATTAGTTATTTTTTAGTGACAATATTTTGAATGCGTAAGAGGAATTGTGATTTCCATTCGACTAAATTGATTTCTTCAGATATGGAAACCGTATTGAAGATAAGATTGATGAGTTGGATCATTTAATTCAAGGAGAGGATTACATATTATATCTAATATTAAATTTGATGGATGAAATTTTCTAGAAAAAGAAGATGGACATATATAATGAACCTGATGAACCAACTCATAAAATCTAAGACCTATGGTGATCATGATAATGGAAAAGGACCAAAATTACCTATTTAAGGAGGCATAGAGTCAATGAGAAGGTATGGGTGAGTGTGAGAGTGAAGCAAAAGATGTGCTTGTGCAAATGTTGTTGAAGTTGATAAGTGAATCTAAGAAGAATTCTTAAGTTTGATGTGGAGAAGATTGATTGCTTGAAGGGTTGCCAAGTGAGTTAAGAGATAGAGTTGACAAGGGGGATTTATTAGTGAATCAAACCATGAGCCAAATAGTGATCTAAATCTTCAAAAGTGAGTTGTAAATCAAACAAATCAAAACCCTATTATTTTATTTCTATTCATTGTAAATAGTTTGTATTGAAATCATTTTAATCAAAGGTTGACCTAACAATCATTGAAGGACTTAATAGTATATGAAATCCTTTAGAAAGGTGACATTTTAAATGGAATGATCAATGTCCTCTAAGAAGGCCACTCCCAATAGGGTGATTTAATACTCTAACTAGGTCACATTTAACAGTGTGTATTGTAATGTTTAACAGGGTTGGCTCCTAATAGAGTTCACTTTGAAAGAGTGAAAAAGGGGTGACAAGTTGCTGGTGGTTTTCCCCAAATTGGGTTTCCACATAAAATCATAGTGTAAAACTTGTGTTGAAATTTTTATGATGTTTTGCATTTACATGTTTACATTCAGAAAAGTATGTTATAAAAGTACAATGAACTAATAGTAATTTTTTTATCAGTATTTAGTAGAGATCAAGCTACAATAGAATCAATAGAATAGTGAATGTTTAATGTTTGATTGTTCAAATGGTAATTATGGACCTTGAGTAACTAATTCACACCCCTCTTAGTTATTCTAACATTTCTAAAAGATTAAAGATGAATGATGAGATCAAAGTTGTTAATAACCATGAGATACATGATGATCAAATGCATCTTATATGAATATTCTTTCCTCACTCAATTTAAGATGAAAAGGCTAAACTACAACCTAGGACGAAAAATAAAAGGGAAAAATGTAGGGATCTTACTATATCCTTCTTTTCATTCTTTGGCCTAATTAAGGGACATCACAAGATCATACAAACATAATTACTAGAACTAGTGTGGCTATGATGATATGAATATGATCTATATTAGATAAGATGTAGGAAAGTAATTTATGTGTCAAAGATATAGACATCAAGATGAGTTAGGTTAATTTTCTATTTAGTGTTGCAAGATCACACAAACATTGAGTCATAAACACCAAGACAACCATGAGTTTGATCTCGCATAAAAAATAAATGATGTAGACAATCAAGGATATAGTTCAAACTCACCTAAGTGTTCAAATGAATTAGGTTATAGTATATGTTATGTTCCAATTTTGATGGAGGTTCTTACCATAGACACATGATGCATCAAACATGTAGGATCATCAAAACCATAACCATAACTTGAAGACAAAGGAAATACATCTCATTCCTCCATTCCTCTAGTTGAGTGACATACTAGAGAGACTAAGGAGGGAAAATTTTAAAAAAATCATAATGAATGTGATAAAATAACATACAAAGTAATTTTCATTAAGCCTAGCTCAATCATTTCAATTTAAGCATAGTGTTAAGATCATCAATGACATTTCGAAGACTTCTACTAATGAGAAAGGTATAAACATGCAACTTAGACTACAAAGAAAATATTAGTTTGAGATAAGCTATTCAATAAGTGTTGAAAAAAACTTGATGTCAAAAGCATTGTAATATTAAGAAACATCTATTTTTCCTAGAGACAATGATGACATAAAGTTGTTCCCTAGTTAGACTTAGACCTATTCCAGACCACAAAGATGTATTGTGAAATTCAATTGGTACATTGTAGAAACCATAAGTTGGTAGATGGAGCTCAAAGGTAACAAGTAGTGCCTATTTCCAAGTTTTCACCACTTGGTAGGACTTCTATTTTTCCTACCATGACACTAGTTTCTAGATTTTCTCCAAGGCACTTTTCTTGATTTTCCAATTTTTAGTTTTTAATTTTTTTTTTTAAGGATACATCAAAGCTCTTGTTTGCTAAGTTTTCATTAAGATGATCATTTTTTGGACTTTCATGATTACTTTGGTAGTAACAAGGTGCATTTTGAGAGATGGGCAACAAGATACCCATTTTTTTTAGGATCATATGTTGGTTTTTTGGATTTTTATAGGATCATTTATGCTAAGTAAAAGAAATCTGGACGTAGAGAATTTCATGTGTAGAATTTATTCAAATGGATGTTTTTGATAGGTGTTGGGAGTTTTTCTCCTTCTTATGTAGAGAGTTGATAAGAACTTAAGCCAAATGAAGTTTTGATGATGTAAGGACCCAAACAATTGGGTTCAATCTTCCATTTATGTGTGCAGCTCTACTGATTCTTAGTATTTTCTGTCAAAACCAAATTACCAACCTAAACAGACCTATGATGTAATTTATTGTTATATCTCTTGGAAATTTTCTTCTAATAAAATTGAAGGTAATTAAACATGACTTTTTAGTGTTTATCCAAAAGTTCAAGTTATTGGATGTGAGATATTTTGTAGTCTTTATTTGTTAAAAGCCCTACAAGGAAGACTCTTAAATAGGGTATTTCTACCTCAATAGGTAATATAGCTTTTTTCCCCATAGACAAGAGCGAAAGGAGTAGCTCCTATTGGTGTGTGTATGCATTTTTTATACACCTATAGAGAAATTTTCATTTGCAAATAACAATCCCTACCAGAAATATTAATTGTTATGTGCAAGATTTTTAGAATTTTTTTGTTTGATTCTTTAGCTTCTCCATTTCCCTAAGGATAATAGATGGATGACCAATGTTTCTTGATTTTAAACTTCTTACATAGCTGCTTAAGGTCCTTATTCTTGAATTTTCCTCTATTATTAGTAACTATAGAAGAAGGTACACCATAGTGACAAATAGTATAATTCATCATAAACATGGACACTTATTTTCCAGTAGCAACAAAAAGTGGTATAGATTCAACCTGCTTAGTAAGTTATTCAATAGCTACAATGATAAATTTGTGTCCTCATGATAAGTTATGATGTATCTGTCCTGCTAAGTGAAAGGCCCACTATTGAAAATTCCAATATGTGATAGATGGTATGAGTTCCCTACCTAGAGAATATATCATATTGCCATGAATTTTACACTTCTTACATGATTTAGCATATTTAATCATGTCATTTTGCATACTAGGTCAATAGTAACCAATCCTAACCAGTTTCAAAGCAAGGACAAGGTCATTAGAGTAAGACCCACATATGCCCTCATGAACTCTAGCTAATACATGCTCAAATTCATCTTTTTCTTGACATCTAAGTAGAGTAATATCTAGACCCCTCCTAAAAAAGTTAGTAGATATGATGGTATGAAAAGAGGCATTACAAATAATTTGGAATTTTTCATTATGGGTTAGGTTACTAGGGAATACTTAGTCATACAAGAAATAATTGATGTTGGCATACTGAAATGAATCATGATAAAAAATGGTGCAAATGACTTAGGGATATGGGGAGTCATTGGTTGGGAAATGTAGCTCTTCCACTAGGAGTTCATATCTAAATGCATGCTCTTGAAGTTGGATAATTGAAGAAAGAGTGGCCATAGCATCAATAACCTTATTCTCAACACTTGGAATTTGTTGAAAAGTCATGAAGACAAAGTAGTTCTTAAGATCATCGATAATTTTCTCATAGGGAATCAATTTTTTATCCTTGGTTTGATGATCATTATTTATTTAGTTGATAATGATATATAAATCTCCAAATACATGAAGTTCAGTGATCCTCCATTCAATATCCAATTGGATTAATTAGTTAAAGTGTCATATTCAACAATATTATTTGTGTGAGGGAACTACAACTTGTAAGCTTTAGGAATAGTGTATCACTAATGTGTAACAAATAGGACTCTTGCACTTGAGCCATGTTTTGTATAGGATTCATCAAAGAAAATACTTCAAGTGTTCAGTCATATGCATGATGGATGAATTTTGGAAATATATTTACATAGGCACTTCATCTTGTAGAGGGAAATCAACCACTTGATCCACAATAACTTTTCCTTTTATAGCTTTAAGATCAAAATAATAAATTTCAAGTTTAAAAAGAATCATCATCCATTTGATGAGTCAACTAGTGAGAGTTGATTTTCTAAGTAGATACTTCAATGTATCAATTTTTTCTATAAGTTATGTGGTGTGTGCCAACATATAATGTTTGAGTTTTTGAGATGCAAACACTACTATGAGGCAAGATTTCTTAATATTATTGTGAAATATCTCATAAGGTATGAATGGTTTTTTAATGTAGTAGACAACTCTTTCTTTTCTATGCTCATCTTATTGCACTAAAAGTGCCCCCAAGGAAGTTGGTGTTGTTGAAATGTAAAGCATAAGAGGATTTCTTAGAATAGGAGGCATCAATATTGGTGGATTAGCCAAATACTCTTTGATTTGGTTTAAGTTATTTTCATAGTCTTTATTCTATACACACTTAGCTCCTTTATGCAAGGTTCTATTGAAAGGTTATGCTTTATCATTCAGCTAAGAACTTAATCTCCTTATTGATTGTAGGTGTCCTTATAGAATTCTCATTTGACTAATATTTCTAAGAGGTGGTGCTTCTATGATTTCTTAAAATTTCTTAAGGTCCACCTCAATTTCTCTTACTGATATTATGTACTAAAGTAATTTTATAGAGGTAACCCAAAATACACATTTCTTAAGGTAAAGTCTTAGTTTAAAATGCCTCCATAAGGTCAAAAATCAATCCCAAGTCTTTAAGGTCGGTATTTCTCATTTTAGATTTAGATAAGGTTTCATCCACATAATATTCCATAGACTTATGCATCGTATCATAAAAAATGGTATTCATAGCTCTTTGATATGTGACTCCAACATTATTTAAACTAAATGGCATGATGTTCCAATTAACCCTATATTACACATGTGAAGGATATTCTATCTCAATCTTCAAGTACAATCTTAATTTATTTATATCTAAGGAATACACCCATTAAAGATTACATTTCATAGTCCACAATCATGTCCACTATCATATCAATATTAGGGAGTGGAAAATCATCTTTACACTACTATATTTTCCACCAATTTCTAATGTCAATTCATTGCATCAACTGATGGTCTACTACCAGAATACTAACTAACACTATCGTCATTGAATGAGTGTAAAATTTTTCAATGGTTGATCCCTCAATCACACTTTGGATTTCAAAAAATGTCAAAACACTAACGCTAATTTCATCCTAATAGAATAAGGAAAATAAAGTTTAGATTGGACATGTACTGATGGGCAATCATCGGACAATCAGTGAAATGGGTTTGGCCACTTCTAACAAGGTTTCCATAAGGAGTATGGTATCCACATTAGATAAAATTTTGAATTGATCTCATATATTTGACAATATTACATTCACTCCTGACGAGGGCGTTGTTGTAAGTATGGCACCCTCATTAGGGGAACCATAAAAAATTGTCTTGATTTTGTCAAAAGCTTGATGACTTGTGAATGGTACTTTTGACGAAGAAAATTTGGGGTAATAAAACCATAATCCATGTGTACGGATAGCAAGTTGAGTTGAAAAACCATAATTTCTAACACATTTGTATTTATGTTAGATGTGAATAGATTTTTCAGGTTATAGACCATTGCAAATGTCACAATTCTGACTCTTATAGGTGAAGAAATGTGCCCAACAAGAGAGAAAAACAAAATAAATAATAGACTAGAAGATTGATAATAAAAAAAATCTATGAACACCCTTATTAGAAAATCCCCAAGGAGTTTTGACCACTAATAATTTTTTGAATATACTTAACATATACAACCTTTACCTTTTCATATAAGATTTTCTTGGGGAAGGTATATACATAAGTAACAAACTCATTTTCCATAGTATTTTTGGGAGTTTAACCCCACCACAAATGTACTAGTGATGGTTTTGTAAGATTTGGATATATCAGTAGTACATTTGTGGGTGGGTCATCTCCTAGCAATGCTCCAACAAATTTTGCATGCTCTTCATCTGAAGATATATCTTCTCTAATCAACTCTTATATATAGGTGAAGGATGTATATGATGAAGATATTTCAAAAATTATTCATGGTCAAAACTCCTTGGTGGTTATTAAATAAGGGTGTTCTTATCTATTTTTTAAAAGAGTTTTTTGGTCTTTTAGCTATTTCAATTTTCTTTCATGTTGAGGGTAATACCCTCACCTATAGGGGTCATATTTTTGACATCTTCCAAAGTCTACTATTAGATAATTGAGAGGGGGGTGAATTAGTTATCCTCAGGTCCTCAATAACATGTTTTAAAAACTTAACAATTTTGACTTTCAATAAACAAGCTTGGTAAAAAAATCAAGATTTCATAATAATATCCAAATCAATCTTTATCGGTAAATTTTTAGCTTATATCAAGTATCATAGTAACTGACTATTAACTATAAACTTCATTAATTGACCTGCAACATTAAATAGTAAACATCACATAAAATTCAACATAAGCATCCACACATCTTGACACAAAGATTTTTAACATGAAAACCATGTTAAGGGAAAAAACCATTTGGGACTAGTGATCAAAATTTTTCACTCTTCTAAAGTGAGATCGATTAGGACCCAACCTAGTTAAAGGTTATATGCACATTGTTAATGTGACCCTATTAGGGGATTCACACCAAATATCAACTATACCTTATCACTTCTCAATTTAGTGGCCTTCTCCAAAGGTCTTAACATTAAATGGAATGTCATCTTCAAAAGGATTTATAAATAAGACTACTAAGTCCACTTGGTTAAGAGATTTTCTACTACAATTGTGCCTAGAGAGTAATAGTGAAATTATTTGATAAGTTATACAACTAACTTTTCTATTTTAGATCTCCATTTCTCTCATCCTTTGTCTCAGTTTCATTGATCAATTCACACACATCAACTTCATACTTCACTTGTTTGATCTTGCAATATAGCTTTACTTTGTATCCACCTTTTTCTTTACCTTTACAAAAAAAAATCAGTAACTATGAAAATCTCATTCATCCCTTAAATAGACATGTTATTGCCTCTTAATTTCATGAACTAGATTTCTCACGAATTAATCTTCTCCACACAATCATCTTCTAGCTTGGTTAAATTAAATCTATCTACACTTGGTCTTTTTGTTCTTGAACTTTGAAATCCCTTTTTTGATAATTAAATCTCTACCATTAGATCTCTTTGAATTTCTCAAGCTATAGATCTTTCAATTTTTATTTATTTTTGTCTGAGAAACTTCTTGGTCAATCCATAATTTCATCAAATGTTAGCCTCCAATTGAATCTTTTAGAAATTTTTCACCTTTTCCTTTCTCATTTGACAATACATTCACTTGGTCAATACTAATCTTAGTTAACAATATTCTTTCTTGGCTAGTACTATTCTTGCTTCACTCACTTATCATGTGCATGGTAGCTATTAGTTCTTCATTATTGACCTCACCGTCTAGCTCAATGCAACTCACTATTTCTTTATCTTTCCACTTCATGACTTCTTTCCTTCTTTGTTAACCAACATAACATGCTTCTACATGATCTCAACACATTCTAAAATCATGTGAAATAATCAAATAAATATTATCTTGCCAATGTATAACTCATCAGGTGCCTATTAAAATTCACATGCTTATCAATACTTTCTTCAATTCCATTTTCTCTTCATCATTCAGCCAACAATACATCCTTCAAATGACTTGACACCTTACTGAATTAGCATAATGTCTTATCTTTTCAAGATTGAAATTAATGATAACATAACAACTGATATGAGTCTTTCACATATATTATCTCCCTTATCTTTAGCATGATTAGGTGGGGATAACAATATCCACTTTTGGTATTGATGGAAACACATTATGAAACAAACAATCCAATACTAGACATAAACATCTACAGTTATGTGCAACTAGATCTTCTAACTTTAGTTCTATCTTCATCTAGTTCTCTTCTCTTCATCACACATATTCTCTCTTGATTTGACGAGAATCCTCATCATCATACATCATCTCCTATTTACTTATTCTCTCCCCCTTTGGGTCTTCACATATTCATTCTCTCCATTTGTGCATCATGTTTCATATATATCATCTCGCATTCAATACTCCCCCCTTTTGACAACAATGAAAAAGGTAATTATAAGCTTCAATTAAAAACTTATAAAACCTTATAGATATACCTTGTACCTTGCATGCACTCATTTTCACAACTCTAGAAAAGTTCTGAAAGAGTGAACTCTTGCATAATTCCCATAAAGATAGTCTAATCAACCATGAATTGATGCAATCATTCATCTTCACTTAGTGAATAATAGATAGGGGAAGGACTATTGGAAACTACAATTAGAAAAATTATTATGTTGACATTGATGTCAAATCTTATTGATGAGATAATTTTCTATTTGATTTGAGTGTCATATTTTTGATGCAGGAGCATCTTGCATGGGAAAATTAAATTATTAGAAAAAAAAAAATTGTAGAGGAGAGAGAAAGTGACAAAAATAGAAAGAAAATAATAAAAAATAGAAAAATAGGAAAAAAGGAGAAAAGAGGAATTTCTATTTTCAAGGTGCATAGGTGGCATAAATAGAAAAATAAGAAAAATAGTTGTCATTCCATTAATTGAGGTGTGTAGGTGGCATCTTAGAAGTTTGTGAAAAGTTCCTTAAATCATGCATTTAATATTTTTTGTGATCTACAAAAGAAATGTAATTTTCTAATTGGGCCACATGGTGGTGCTTAGTTGTATTTAGGAGGAAATTCTAGAAGGTTGTGGATATTCTAGAATGTTGTGGATAAATCATCCATCGGGTGGTAAGTGCCTATTTAAGGAAGGCTTATGTTCATTTGTAATCAAGCTCTTCAAGTGTAAGCTCTTGTAGTGAAGCTCTTCAAATGTAATTTCTTGTAGAAGCTCTTAGTGAGCAAATATCTCTTATATTGTAAGAATTTGGAGTCCTTTCATTTGGAGAATATTGTAATGAATGTCAAGTATTAATGGAAGTTTTATGAAGCATTTTTTCATCTCTTTGTCTCCATATTATTGCATTCTTGGTTGTGAGTTGGTACGGGTGGTGCGACCCTACATCAATGGTATCAAAGCATACCTTTGTCAGTGGTAGCAGAGCATGTCCGTTATCACATATCTATATGATTGATGAAGAGGATTGGAGAAGTTGATCATAGCAAAAACACCTAGAGGAAAGGTTGAGTTATGAAGATGAAACTACAAATGTACACTTGATTAGTTAGACTTTGAAAAGATAAAGTAATTTTTTAAATCATGTTGCAAGTGGAGAAGATAGTTATAATGAATCCATAAAGAAGAAATCAAAGATAGACCAAATGTATAGGCTTGATCAAGCAATAGAGCTAAAGATTAAGGAACTTGTAGTATATGTTGAGTGATGCTAGTGTCGATTGAGCCATAATATGAGATGGAAAAAATAGTGTGATTGAGCATCATTACTGACCAGGTGACAATATATGTGCCAAAAAATAAATCTAATAGTGACCAAGTAATCTAGTGATGGTTGAGTGTCAGAACATAGTGTTGGCCAAGGGACAACATTTTGACAGTTTATGAGAAATCATTATTTGCAGGTGATAGAGTTGATTTCTTGAAATATGAAAAGCATGTTGAAGATAATGATGGATTACCTAGAATATTTAAATCAAAGTAAACTATATTTGTGTGTTTCTATGCAAGGTTTCATGAACAAGTATCTAAAAAAGAAGAGGATGAACAAGAAGGGGAACATATTTATTGTATCTATTGAACCTAATTGTAACCATAAGATCTACAGTGGTGTTTAAGTAGGAAAAGGATAGAATTACCTATTTAAGGAGGTACAAAGGCTAACCTTGAAGAGTTTTTGAAGGTTGGAGCAGTTGTTGATGTTATTAACTAGAGAACTTAAGTAGAAGATTGAGAAGAGTTGAAAAGAGAAGTGTGATTGCTTGAAGGGTTGCCAAGTGAATCAAAGATTGAGATGAAAATGAAGAATTTTCAATGGATAAAATTGTGAGCTAAACTAAGATCTTTATTTTCAAAGTGAGTTGTATTTGTCAAATCAAAACCTATTGTTACTTTCTAACCATTGTGTCTATTTGAAATCCTTTTATCAAGGTTGACCTAATAGTCATATGTAAATCCTTTAACCAAGGTGGTATTCTAATGGAATGTTCTAAAGTCCTCTAACATAGCCACTCCTAATAGGGTGATTAAATCCTTTAACAAGATCACATTTCATAGTGTGTTTTGTAACCTTTAATAGGGTTAGCTCCTAAAAAAGTTCACTTTAGAAGAGTGAAAAGATTTCTGACATGTTACTGGTGGATTTTCCCAAATTGGGTTTCCACGTTAAATCCTAATTTCAAAATTGTTTGGATGTTATTTGTGGTGATTCACTATTAATGTTCACATTCTACAAGTCTGTTATATTTAGGATAGTGGACTGCTAGTTTATGTTAGCTAAAAGTTGACTATAAAGACCGAGCTATTGAATGTTAATATTTGAAGTCTTAGATTATAGTAAAAGAAAGTTTTAAAGGGACTTGAAGCCCCTTACAAAAAACTAAAGATAAACATTAGAGCACCACTAGGTTTTACAAGGACTTGAAATCTAAAGTGAAAACATCAAAACCAGGTTTTACAAGAACCTGAAACCAAAAGTTTAAACCATAAAAAGAAAGCAAGTGTTAATATTTGAAGTTGTTTAAGTGTTTGTTTGTTTAATTGGTACATCTAGACCTTAGATAATTGATTTACCCCCCTCTTAGTTATTCTAAATATTCTAAAAAAGGACCCCTAATTTATCTCTTAGATACTCAAAATCATCCTTAGGAAATGGCTTGATGTAGATATCTTCTATCTTCTCTTTTGACTTCACATACTCCACTTTGACTTATTTTTCTTGAACTTTCTCTCTCAAATAGTGATACTTAATTGATATATGCTTTTTCTTAGCATTCAACATAGGATTCCTTGATATATTAAAATTACTAGTATTGTCACAATAGATTGTTATAGGTTTTGTAACTTCCTCTTGCATACCTTCCAATAGTTGTTTGATCCATACAATATTTGAAAAATTAATTGCAATAGCTACATGTTTAGCTTCAAGAGTGGACTGGGAGATATAACTCTACTTCTTACTTATCCATGTTACCAATCTTTCTCTAAAAAGAAAGCTCCTTCACTACTACTTTTTCTTTCATCAACATTTCCTGCCCAATTAGCATTAGTGTAGACTCTTAACTCAAAATCTCCATCTTTCTTGTATCATAATCTACAATCTTCATTTCCCTTCAAATATCTAAAGATTTTTTTTCACTACAATCATATGTGTCTCCTTAGAATTGGTTAAAAATATTTCTACTATTCTAATTATGTATAAAATATCAAGTTTTTTGTGAACTATATATTGCAACTTCCCAATCATAGATATTTACAATGTCACATTCACTTCTGTTGAGTTATCTTCCTTAGAAAATTCACATCCAATGACCATTAGTGTACCTACTAGTCTTGACTCATCCATGCCAAATATTTTCAATATCTCTTTGATGTATTTGGATTGAGTGATATATATTCCACCTTTAGCCTGATGAACTTTTAAACCAATAAAGATTTTTATCTCACCAAATATTGACATTTTGAACTTTTTATTCATTTGATCAACAAATAACTTATACATCAATTTATTTCCTCCAAATATAATATCATCAACAAATATCTCTTCTGTTAAGACCTTATCTTTAGCTTCACTCTTCAAGTATAGATTACTATTGTCACTAGTTCTAACAAAATCATTTCTCACCAAATAAGAATTTAATCTTTCATAGCATTCCTTGGGTGCCTACTTTAATCCATACAAATCTTTGTGTAGTTTGAATACCATGTTCGTATAATATTTTTACACAAATCATTTAAGTTGTTCAAAGTAGACCTATTCCTCTAGAATTTCATTAAAAAATGTAGACTTGACATCTGTTTGGTAGACTTTGAATATTTTATATGCAACATATACAAGTAGCATTCCTACTCCTTCCAATCTTGAAATAGGTGTAAATGTTTCATTCACCATAATCAATTCCTTCTTCATGTGAATAACCTTTACATACTAGTCTTTCTTTTTTCCTTACAACTTCTCTTTTTTCATTTAACTTGTTCCTAAAAATCCATTTTTTCCTAATCACATTCTTGTCCTTGGGTCTCAATACTAGTGTCTTTGTGTTATTCTTCTCAATCTAATATATTTCTTCATTCATTGCATTGATCCTATCTTTATCTTCAAGTGCATCTTTTAGAGTTCTAGGCTCATGTTGCCCCACTTTTTGTTCTCTAATTAGTTGGAAAAAGCGAGTTCTTGTATAATTTTAATGAAAGGAGAGTAGTTTCAGTCTAGTTTGAGTCTAGGTCTAAGTCCTTTTAGGTTAGGAAAATCTCTATCGAACTTTTCCTTTTCTCCCTCTCCTCATTCCTAGTTAGGTGGTTTTCATTTTGTCGAGTGATCTTATGGGTAGGTTAGTGCCTATTCATCTCTTAACTTATCTCTTAACATATGGGTAGGTTATCTCTCAACTTACTTCTAATCATGACTCCATCATTCTTATCTCCAATTATTTGATTCTATGAATGGTGTCTTTTGACATATTTTGCTAAAATAGGTTTGGTTCCACATTCTCCATCATTTTCAACATTTAGTTGGGGCTCAACATTCAGCTTAGTTTCCTTTGGCTATTTCTTAGGTATTGTAGGATTTTTCTTGGTGGCTTTCTATTTTTATTCAATACTCCTCTTTTGTGACTCAATTTGTTGCTAAGGAAAAGTATCAGGTGCTGCTTCCTATACATAAACAAATCTATTGTAGTCTTTTTCTTTCCTCATTATTTTTATTTGTAGAATCATCAATTATTGCATTTTCACTTTCAACCGTAGTATCATTAACTTTATTCAAAAAAGTATATGTTTTGATCATAGTAGATTATCCTAGGAATATCCCTTCATCTCCTTTTGAATAAAACTTTCCATTTATAACATCCTTATGAACATAACACCTACTTCCAATTATTTTAAAATAACTTAGATTCTGTGTGTGTCCATACCAGAGTTCATAAGGTGATTTATTTGTACCTTTCTTTAATTATACTCAATTAAGGGCATAAACAACAATACTAATTACCTCTCTCCAAAATATTTTTACAACTCCTTTCTCAACTATTTTTTCTAGCAAAATCAACAATGGATTTTTTTATCCTTTCAAAAATGACATTCTACTATGGTGTTTTAGGTGTAGATAGTTTCCTTTAATTCCATGCTCATTAAAAAAGTTAGTAAACTCATCATACATGAATTCACCTCTTCTATCAGTTCTTAAATATTTTGATTGCTTACCAATTTCCTTCTCAACTCTTGCCTAATAAAATTTGAACATATCAAATTCATAAGAATTAAAAGTTAGAAATATCATAGTCATCATTCTTGAATAATCATCAACAAAAAGAATGAAGTATTGATCACTATTATAACTTTCAACTTTCATAGGATCACAAAGATCAATATGAACCAATTCCAATATATCATTTTATGAATATTATTTTTATGAGAAAATTGACTTAGTTATCTTACTGAGTTGACATTCTTTACACATAGCATTATCGAGCTTATGCAAGTTCAATACACCTCTCACTTTCTTATGCCTACTTACTTTAACCATATTATCAACATTCACATGACATGGCCTCTTATGCCATAACCAAACATCTTCAACTTTAGAAAAAAGGCATGTAGTTATAGTAGAATTAGGTAAAATAGGTTACCTCTTTTTTTATCACCAGTCCCAATCAATTTTCCATCAGCATCAAAAATCTTCATCTTTCTATTTTGAAATTCCAGTCCATGACCTATGTTGTTCAGTTGTGCAACACTCAAAAAATTGTATTTTAGACCTTGAGCCCAACAAGCATCATCCCATATAATATTTTAATTCAACATTGGTGAACCTCTTCCTTTCATAGGACATGGAACATCATTACCAAGTTTAACAAATCCACCATCATATCTTCTAGTTTATCTTATCAATATCACCAGTCATATGATGTGAACAACCACTATCTATAATCTAAGTATCATTCTTACTAGCATAAGATATAAGATCTTTTTCTTCTTCATACCTTTTCTCCTCTCAATCTTCTTTCACAAAAAAATAAACAACTTCGTTACCTTTATTTTTATCATCAAATTTTGACTTAGTATGTTCTTCCTCAGCTAGACAACAAGAATTCTTCCTCTTGTCTTTATAATCTTTGTTCCTTCAGTATTTGTTCTCCCTCTTATCACTTTTTTCACTCTTTCTCTTCTTAGGAGATCTATATTGAATATGACTGATTTCATTACATTTGAACAAATCAAGGGTAAATTTACCTTTCAACTTTTCTTTCTCTCTTGGTATCCTCTTGGCTAACAGTGCTTCTAGCTCATCTTGTTCTTTCTCATCTAAATTAGTGTTACTATCATCTTTTCTATTCTTATCTTTCCTTTAACTTCCAATAGTTAGAGATGACTTGAAATAATTTTCTGCCTTAGGTAAACTATTATCAAATTTAGTCAACTCAAAAGCATCCAGAGTAAATGCATTACTAGGAATATCTTTGAATTCTTGAATAAAAAAAACTCTAATAACATAAATAGGTAAAAATGTTCTTCGTAATTTACTTACAACTCATCACTTATGATTCCTTTAGAATATTTGATAGCACTAACCACTTCCTTGATTTGGTTACTATATTGTACAATGTTCTCTCCTTATTTCATTTGCATGTCATCAAGTTTTCCTCTTAGGCTCTCAAAAATTTCTAATCTCCTCCATGAAAAAGTGCAAGTTTATCCCATATCTCTTTGGTAGTATCACATTTTTGAAATCATCAAATTCAACATCACTAGGAGAAGAATAAATTTCTATCATCAGTTATTATGTTCTTTCTTTTCCTTCATCTTCTCATTTGTCATTGGTCCAAGTGGTGGTGAAGTGTATGGGTTATCTAGATAGTACAATGCATAGTCTCCAATCCTAATAGGTGCAATTTCATCCTTCTTTTCCATGATGCAAAGATCTCTTTGTTCATCTTGGAAACCTCTCATACATCTTTAGATCTTTAGCTTAAGTCCCTTTAAACTTCCATCTTTAATCATTTAGCTCTTATACCAATTGTTAGATAGCTGAGAGGGGGGTGAATCAGTTATCCTTAAGTCATCAATAAACATTTAAAAAATTTAATAATTTTAACTTTCAATAAACAAGCTCGGTAATAGATTCAATACTTCATAATAATATGCAAATCAACCTTTACCAGTAAACTATTAGCTTATGCTAAGTATCAAAGTAATTAACTATTAATTGTAAATTTCATTAACCAACTTGTAACATTGAAAAATAAACATCAAATAACATGAAACATAATCATCCACAAATTTTGACACAAATATTTTTAACACAGAAACCCTATTAAGGAAAAATGACTTGGGATTGGTAACCCAAAATTTTACTCTTCTGAAGTGAGCTCGATTAGGATCCAAATTGGTTAAAGGTTGTATGCACATTGTTAATGTGGCCCTATTAGGGTATTTACACCAAAGATCATCTAGGCCTTATCACTCCTCAATTGAGTGGCCTACTTTAAAGGGACTGAAAATATTCAATGGAATATCACCTCAAAAATGATTTACAAATAAGACTATTAATTACATTTAGTTAAGAGATTTTCTACTACAATTGCTAGATAGTAATAGTGAAATGATCTGATGACTAATGTAACTACCTTTGTTATTTCAAATCTCTAGTTTGCTCACCCTTAATCCTAGCTTGATTGATTCACTTGCACACATCAACTTCACACTTCACTTGCTTGATCTTGCAAACTCTTCTCAGTATCCACCTTTTTCTTCACCTTCACAAATGACTTTGATCAACAACTATTCACATCAGATTTGTCCCTTAAATATATAGGTTATTTTCATTTAATCTCATGAACTAGGGTTCTCATGAATTAATCCCCTCTACATGATCATATTCTACCTTGGATACATTTAGTTTAGACACTCCATAAATATGTTTTGTCCTTAACTTTGAACTCCATTTACTAAGCATTGAATCTCTACCATCATATCTTCTTTGAATTTCTCTAATCATAGATCTTTGAAAAAAAATTCCTTATCCTAGAAACTTCTCAATCAATCAATATTCATCAAAAACCAACCTCCAATTGAATCTTCTAGAAAAATTTCATCTTTACCTTTATCAGTTGACACTACACTCACTCGGTCTATATGAAGCTCAGTTAATACTATTCTTGCTTCACTCACTTATCATGTGCTCAATTAATAGTGTCTATCTCGATGCAACTCATTGTTTCTTTTTCTTTTTACTTCATGTCTTATTTCCTTCTTTATTAAACAAAATAAATAGCTTCTACATGATCTCAACACTTAATCAAATCATGTAAAATAATCAAATTAATATTACCTTGCCAAATTATAACTCATCAATTGCCTATTTAAATTCACAAGCTTATCAATAAATTCATTCTATTTCCTTCTTTATCATTCAACCAACACTACATCCTTTAGATGATTTGAAACCTTGTTAAATTAGCATAATCTCTTACCTTTCTAGGCTTGACATCAATGAAAACATAACACATGATATGAATCTTTCACATATATTATCTCCCTTATCTTCAATATGATGAGTTGGGGCTAACATCTATGACTTAAAAAACTTATAGACATCTCTAATAGACATACAAAGATGTGCTAAAAATATGTTTTAAAGCTTTTCCTATTGTCCATGCTTAAGGATTGAGATTTCAACCCTACATTGCTTCCTCAAAAGTACCATGCATGGGTGTGTGTTTAATAGTGGAAGAAAAATTACCTGACCAAGGTCATTATTGATATTTGATATTAAATTAGGTCCTCCTCATGCATTTCCTAGAACTAAGATATTGATGTTTTTAACATCTAAAATTAGCATTCATAATTATTATATAATCAAGACCATGGAATACATACCTCTTCTAGAAAATAAGCTTCTTTGAATAGAATGACGATGATATTTCCCCAATGCAAATCTTAGAAAGAAGGGATCTCCCCATGCTTCCACTATCTTAATACATAGAATGATGTATTGAATCCTAGAGGTTGTGTTACAAGACCCTATAGTCAATAAGCATCCTCTATAAACCATCTTTGTTAAGATCAATAACAATAAGAAAGGAAAGAAACTAAAAATCACAAAATCCTATCAAAAGATACATAGTCCTATTAGACTTTAAACAATCCAAATAGACAACATCACAAGAGGCTGAAAATCATCCTTAATATAATATAAAGCGAGCACAAATCTACTACAAATAGAGTAAATAGAATAAACCACATCAAAATGATGCTTCCACCAATCCCCCACAAAAGAAGCATCAACCAAGAACACCTTCAAAAACAAAAGAAATCTTCTATCATCCTTATTAATAGGTCCACTTGATTAGTCTTGTGCTTAGGCACTATAAAAACATAGAAAATCAATAAAGAGTCTAACTCTCATACTACCCCAAAACAAACCTACAGAATACTCACCAATTCCTTATGACATCCCACTACCACCATGAAGGACTAACTACATAGACACATATTCTATCTTGTTAAACTATATAAAATGATAGTAGAATAAAACCTACTAGCCTATCTACAAAATCATTGAGCATGATTTTGAAAAAAAAGGGAGATCCATTAAAACATCATTTATCATGGAATTTTCCTTGAATTTTATAGCATTTTGGACTCCCCATGTTGCATATAACCCCCCTATTGGGAATCCAAGAGAAACTAACCTACTAAGTTACAATATTTTAGTGAACTTTTTTTTAAGTTTATACAACATAAGATAATGATGTGGAAGAAAATACACATACACATCAAGTACACAAGCAATTACAAATATAATTTCCATTCCTCAAGGGTTCCTTTATGTTGAGTCACATTAAGAAATTTTTATTAATTAGTTTTAATATTAAGTATAACATCAATAGCCATGATGAAAACATAAACATAATCTCATAAGAAGATACATAAGTACAAATAATACAATGAAGCACATACAAATAACCACATCCACTACACATGTTGTAAAGTATGTAATAATAAATAAAAATACATCTAAATATAGTACATCATCCTATAGGATCTCAATAGACAAAATTCATGAATACATAGATACAAGATCTAAATAGAAAGTCTCCAAGATAAGAATAAGAATGATAATAGTACAATTGCATCAACAAACATCCAACATCAATGTCAATCGAAGGGGGGCCCAAATGGTAAGAAGTAACTACCTCCCAACCACGTGGTCACCTAGTTAGGATCCCATTCCCACCATGTAGGGGAGACAATGTATGATCTACATAAGGATAATCAAACCACATAATAACAACACAAATCCTAGGCAAGGATCCTAAATATCTCTACAACAAGTGGTACTATTCATACAAAAATATGATCCCAAAGGCAACCCAAAACAAAAACAAAAACATAAATATAAATAGGAAACCTAAAATGCATATGGAGAAGTTTCATCACATGTGTCAACTCTTAGGTTACCTTGGTAGTCTCTTTAGACTTTGCCCCCCTATTGACTCTATGTGACATTAGTAATCCTTTTGTACAGATAAGGAAACTAACTATGCAAGCTCGCAATCAAGCATTTTCTCCCACTCTCATCCTATCATGTAGTAGCACTCAAGACATGGGCAAGGAACACTTAATATTTTTAATTCATTAAAAAAAACCATTCAATGTGTAGTGTTATCACTTAATTAAGTTACTTAGAATGAGTTACCCTAGCAACCACTTAGGGCCCTAACCCCCATTGCAAGTCACTTCCCCCTATACACCTAGATAACCTGTCCTAATGCTCCATCCAAAACAATATCATATACCATAATCATGAAATTCAGCTAAGTGAAATAATGGAGCATGGGAAAGAACATCACATTCATAGAAGGATTCGTTATCCATCTAAATATAGCATCTCAAAGAATCATCTATCTCATAATGGATATCCCATAATCATAGCAACAATCCATAAAGTCTCATAATCATGAGAAAAATAAACCAATATCAATAACATCCATCTCTATCATAGAGTACATCACACATAAAGATAATCATCCAAATTATAAAATAAATCATAAAATAACATACTCCACAACACAATCATCCAAAACATAGATCAACATAAATGATAACATAAGGTGACAAGGTAAATTAGACTTAAAAAACTAATGGTCATCACCCCTTTTGGTTAAAAGACACAATGATCAGATCAAGAAGGATTACTCACACTTACACTCCAAACTATACATGGACTAATCAAGACATAAAAATGGTTATATCATTTCACATAGAAAATAGAATCGCATAGCCTCTAGTGAACAACACTAATTGGCCAACGACATAACCCTCAAAATATCATAAAAGAAAATACAACAAAATCACATAGTAAGAAAGCACAATAATAGTAAAAGTTTAGTTTTACAATAAAATTAATTTATATTCAAAGGTTTAATTTTCCTATAAGTGTTTATGTTCAAAACATGCATAAATTCCTCTAGTATATGTGTAAATAAATACTTCATATATATTAAATCATCATCATTAATCAATATTATAATGATATTATTTTGGATAATTTATTGACTAATTTAATATTCAACTCAAAAATTAACTCTTAATTAAAAAATAAATAAAATTCAATTCTAACTATTATATTTTATCATGTTATTAATTTAAATGATCTTAGATTATAAATGACTTAGTTAATAACGCAAAGCATTAGATAAAATATTCATATCAATATCATTCTTATTTATTACTTTAAAGTTTCCATATAAGCCTAATATTAATATTTAATTTCCAATGAACTCATGGTTCAGTTATAAATAACTCAACTTAAATTATAATATATTTATATTATGTATAATTTCACCCATTGTATTAGTTAACTTCACTATAAATCACTTATAATATAACTAAATAATAGTTAAATATATATTGATGTGCAACTACGCTTGCATTATAAATATCAAGTAATATTTCATTCCACCAAGAGTTAAGAATTTAGTGATATAAATAAAAGCATTAGTTTTTTTTAATTCACTTATAAAAATAATAGTTAATTATTTATTTACTTTTCAAAATAAATAAATAATAATATTTTTAAATTAATCTTTTTTAAAATCCGAAATTAATAATTAAGTGAGTTTTTTCATAATTTTAGAATTTAATATATATTTATTCTTAAAACTAAAAACAAGCTTGCATGCATTATTTTCACATGCCTATTTACTCTTAAACATAGAAGAATATTATATCAATTTTTCTAACATGCACTTATTCATTTTTACATGCATAATTTATATTTATTTCTTTACATGCATAGCTACATTGATTTATATGTATATCTTTATACATATATTTTCTTTAACCATAATTCTTTTCACAACAAATGTATTCTATAGAATCTATAAATATATAATCACATATAATTTTCTCAATTTTATTTTTTCTAGATATTAAATTTAACTTCTAATTTGCATAATAATATCTAATTTATCTTTGACTTTCAATATGTTTTAATTTTATAAATTATTTTCAAAAGCATTTAATCAAGCTCTAGATTGGATGAAATTGTCATATTGTCTAATTTTTAATTGTCATATTTTCTAAAATTTGCATGTATGTTTTCTTAAGAAGAACCTAGGGTTTTGATAGGTTTCATGCAACATGGTTTTGCTAATTTTGAAACAAGGGTTTCTAGATTCAATATGGTTTTGCTAATTTTACAACAAGGGTTTCTAGATTTATGTTTTATGCAAATTTTCTACACAAGAATAGTAAATTTTCTTCCTTCTAATTTCTCAAAAATAGTGTAACCCAAAAGTAATTTCTCTTTTATATTTCACAAATAAAAATTATTCATAAATTTTAGCAATCACTATAACGCAACCCAACACGTATAAGGAAGACAATTTTTCTAAAGGAAAGATTTACAAGATTCTCAAACTCTACCTAAAATCTACTAGTAAAATTTCCAAGATAACACAAGCTCAAACATGCAATCCAAAATACTCTTAATGCTAGATCACCATGAAGATCTGTGTAAACATGTTTATTCAAACTCTCCATCCAATTGCTCTGCCAAAACCTATCAGACCAAAAATCCTCTAACAAAGAGTCCTAACCCGAACTAAGGTTTTCTAAATTTTAATTTAATAAGAAGCCACTTTTTTGTTTTGTTTGATTAGTAAATGGCTGAAGCCTTTTGATTATATTAACTTAATAAAAAAATACATTAGAGTATCTATGTTTAGATGGGCAATGGTAGGAAAGGCTAGAGAAGAAAACCTCCAGTCTTTCCTGAGACTGAAGTCCTAAATTTTACAAAATTAAAAGAGGCATACCCCAGTTACCAACTTTCAAATTCAAATTTAGGGTACAATAACAATGCTTGATGATAATTACAAAATTACAATACAATTGTGTGATCCACATTAGTAGATTACTGGCAAGGGTAAGAGGTGAGGGTAGAGGAATCATCCTAAACTTTGATAACATGCACAACTCTGCTATCTTTCTTAGTTAAATTGTTACTCATTGCTTCCCTACTACTAAGTATTGCAGCTTAAAAGTATAGTTAGAATTGTTAGAAAAATAAAAGACAAACACCTAATTTACCAGATTAGTTATTCATAAAATATAAGGAAAAAATTATAGATTCATACAATTTGTTTTAAGCTAGAGTTAAGGTTAAAGATGACAAGATACTACTTAAATGCATATATCACCAAAAAAAGAAGACCAAATGTTTGAACTATGAATTCTTGACAATGTTAATGCAGAGACAAATTTATCGAACCAAGATCGATGATGATCAAAACCATCCTTGAAAAGCAAACCAATAGCATAAACCATTTGAGCTTGAATTAGTGAGATGAAACCAAAATATATAGGAAAAAGGAAAGAACTAAGGGATATGGTTAAATAGCATGAAATAATAGTGATTAATGTGAAGTTCCTAAATGTCACATGTTACCTAAGGGATAAAAATTAAATGATACTAAATAAGAATGGTATGATTATATCATTACTTTAAGTACCAAGGGAGAATGCTTAAAAGGGGCCTATGAATTATGATTATTTAAATGAACGAGATTTTGATTAACTAGAAGAAAATAATCTCTATCCATTCCTTTATTAGCTAATAGGTCAGCTTCTATATTGCCTTTGCTGTATATGTGATCAAATCTTACATCTTCAAATTTGTCCAAAAGATTTATGGTTTTTTCTAATTTTGAATTTAATATCCAATTAGGGGTTTTCCCTTTTCTAAGAGCAGTAAGGATGATCTAAGAATCTCCTTCGATGATAATCTTCTTAATTTTTAATTTAATACTCTGGCTTAGTCCTTCATGTATTGCTTCTAACTCTTCTATATTTTTTGAAGCTATTCCTAGGGGCTTAGCTCATTTCATGATTCAATCTTTGGATTCCTCCCTGATTATACACCTGATTCTTCTTCCCTCGAGTTCCCTCTTGAGGCTCCATTGAAATTAAGTTTCTTCCATCCTTTAGGAGGGGGTTCCCATATGCATTCTTGTCTAACTATACTATTCTTTTTCTTATAGGTGAGAGGTGGATTAATTAGATGTTGCCGATTATTTTTCATTTTTGCATCCCATTTTGAAAAAGAACCTTCTTCTTTTGTCATTTTTCTAAGATTAAAATTTATAACTTTTGTGACACTTGCTTCAATCTTATTAAAGAGAGATGTTGCGTTAAGTTCTTCATCATTGAAGATACATATATTTCTTTCCTTCCATATCTCCCATGCTAGGTTAGCTAGGGTGATATTCCATAGTTTTTCATATATTTTATTATTAGGCTCTTTAGGCCACCCTATTAGGTGGTCTTGCTAGAACCCCAAGATTGGGGCAGTCCAATTTAGTTTACGTTTAAATCACTTCCAACATTTTTTAGCATATTTACATTGATAAAAGAGATTCTCTATTGTTTTTGAGTTTTCTTTGCATAGGATGCATCTAGTTGGGCCTCTAATACCCATTTTTTTGAATCTATCTGTTGTTAGAATTTGATTTTGAGAAGCTACCCATAGAAAGATGCCCGCTTTAGGTAACCCTATTGGATCTCAATAAAGGTTTAATGGTAAATTTATTACTTCCCACCTTTGTGAATTAATTATACTATTCTATCCCTCCTTAACCTTGTAAATTCTATTTTTTGAAGCTTCCCAAATGAGCTTTTCTTCCCTATTATAGTAGGTGATTGGGCGCTCTCTAAGAATAGATTCTAATTTCTCTTGGTCTACAAGAGTTAGACCACTATTGTCTAGGGATTTCCATCTCCACTG